>JBCNJP010000023.1:95947132-96283800 GCA_039602395.1 Deinandra increscens subsp. villosa | reverse complement strand
TTCACTAATTCAGCCATATTCTGACGTTATAACTTGTTTGATTCAATAGTTTATATGTGTTTTAGGCTTATTACTATCGTATACGCTGATAGTTTGTAGGGTACAAATGAAGACTGCATGAAGAATGTTACATTTTTGGAGGTTTTTGATAGTTGGGTCCTTGTCCTTGTGGATGATGCTCATATTATTCTTGTAAGAAACCAGGCCCACACTATATGAAACAGATTGTGTGTATCTAACGTTTGAGGTTTCTCTTTCAACTATAGTAAATTTTATATTTTATCTAATTAGATAAAGATCCGTACATCTAAAAAGAAAATGAAAATAATCTAATCAGATTATAGGTTAATGAAAATAATCTAATCAAATTGTAGGTTAAGATTAGTTGTTGTGGACCATTGTCCAAGGCAAAAAGGAGTTGTAATTCAGAAACGAACCAAGATAATGATGATGAATGAGTAAAATATAGCCCAATCTATGAAGAAAATAATCATCAATCATAAAAAATAGATAAATAATTGCCCCAAAATAACACATGTAAACCGTAACAAACCCGACCTAAAAACGTTTTCGAAATCAAATGGCAACCATAAACGGATTAATAGAAGAAGCAATAATAATAAGAGAATTACAATTCTGTGAGTGGAGTTGAAAGATAATGTTAGGAAAAAATAAGCAAGCTCTCACCAATAAACTTTCTTCGTATGTCAAAAAGTAGAGTAAATTACGCCAGAGGTCCTCGTGGTTTCACCAAGTAATGAAAGAGGTCCTCAGAGTTTTAAAATTATGGAAAAGGTCCCCGTGGTTTGTATACTTGTAACACCAAAGGTCCCTATTCACTAACCCCGTTAAGTTTTAACGTTAACTAAGAAATTTGGAATTAAAAGTAAGGGCAATTGTGTAATTTTCCCTTCTATCTAATAGTGATATGCTATTGTGCGAATTTGAGCAACTCTTCCACAATAGCATATCACTATTAGATAGAATTGAAAATTACACAATCGCCCTTGCTTTTAATTCCAAATTTCTTAGTTAACATTAAAACTTAACGGGGTTAGTGAACAGGGACCTCTGGTGTTACAAGTATACAAACCACGAGGACCTTTTTCATAATTTCTAAACCTTGAGGACCTCTTTCATTACTTTGTGAAACTACGAGGACCTCTGGCGTAATTTACTCCAAAAAGTATTAAATATTATTATGAAAATAGTGAGGTTACAATTTATATAGAGATTATTAGAGTATTAAATATTATTAGATTAGGGTTAATTAGTATGAGCCTATGAACCCATTAGGTATCTAGGTTTTAAGGTCCGTTCTCTATATATTATACCCGAGTCTATCAATAATATTATCAAGTTATTCAATTATTACAGTATTCCATTATCTTATAACGTTTTTTTTTTTATCTACATCTCTATAAACTTTAATAAGGTTGGAGACTTTTCACAAGCATCAAGAACACCTTCACAAAGCTGAGGGTGTAAATAATACCGATCATTTTAATGAAAAAGATGGGCCGGTTTACATCAATGAGCCCAAAATATATGCCTTGTGGACTTGTGGTCATGAATCTTTATCAAATATCATCTTTAATGCAGAAGCTTCATAACTAAACTATAAAAACGTATCTGAATATGTTGAGTAACTAGATTTATTACTTTACATGGCTACATAAAACAACTGCATTACTAAATCGCAGAATAATGAAAATAGAAATATAAAAAGACGACTAAATGACGTCAAGATTAAATGACTAGTTAAATATAGCACTACAAAAAATTAAATATCTAAAGACAGAAGTTTAAAACTAAAAATAAAAGCAATGAAAGCTTGAAAAAAGATATAGAAAAACTTATAAAGGTCGCCACGAGAACTACACAATATTAAACACATAAAGACATCAGTGTGAAACACTAAAACAAAAGCTAATAAAACATTTTAAAAAAGTAATTAAAAAAAATGTTACCACGTGACATTGAACCTGTGAAGCCACGTGGCTCAATCACTATTTCGAGTTTGATTTCGTATATAGTGAATAATATATAATTACACAACTTGATGAAGTGATATTTCATGAAAACAAACTAACGGAAAGCAAAACATATTCATAGAAACCATGACTTCAATTAGCCTATGTAACAAACAAGCTGTTGAACCCATAAGTGATCTCTAATGAACAAAGTGAATATACCACAGATTCATTTGACTAAAACAAAAGTAAACAAAAACCAATTTAAGCCACCAAACCATCATTCCCCAATCCCATCTTCACAAGATTCAGTTCTGATATATATAAGGAATGTGAGAAATTTCAGGCCAATCTTCACCAATCTCCCTTTCACACCTTTTGCTAAGATGTTTACATCTGAAAATCACAAGTTTGTTCAAATGCTTGAAACTTTGAATCTTCTCCGGTAGAGAAAGTAATCCGTCGCACCCTTGAAGTTTTAGAACCTCGAGTTTTGGAAGGTTACTTGGCAAGCAAACCAAATTCGGACACTCGTAAACGTGTAATTCTTGTAGACAAAGAAACATATCAGTAGTGTCTGGTAACATGTTTTCCTTGTCATCATGATGGAAAGACCTCAAAGAATCCATGTATGACAAGTTAATGACCCTAAGATTTGGTAATCTCCCAAGTGGTGGAATATGCTCACAATTCTTGCAAGTATAAAAACTTATTTCAGTCAGATTTGTTAAACTGAGTATCCAACTTGGAGAAACAGTCTTTCCCATGTTGAAAAAGATTTTCAATTCCCTGAGACTCGGATTTGGTTCTAATCCCTCGAGAACCTCTTCGTCATGGCGAACTCTGAAACTTTCTTTCGTGGTTTGCGTCGGACGAATGCCTGACCAACGTAACAACAAAACCTGCAGGTTTCTTTTGCGTTTGAGATTCGCACTCTTAGCCTCGCTAAAACCTCCAACACTCTCAAGTGGTACTATCTCCAACGCCCCCTCTATAAGATTTAGATCTCCTAATTCCCCTATTTTCGCCCCACTCGAATTACCAAGACGAAACAGTGAAAGTATCCGAAGCCTAGTTAGTTTTTGTATTCCTAATGGCAAGTGCATGAGTGAATAACAAAAGTTGATATCCAAACTTCGAAGATTCGTCATGCGTCTTAAGCCTTCGGGCAACTTACGCAGCCCACTACAAAAACTCAAAAGCAGCACTTGTAAGTTTTGTAGATGAATAAACGACTCGGGTAAAGATTCTATACTCGAGTGTGATAAATCCAAGTACTTCAGTTGTTTGAGTTCGCAAACTGATTCTGGCAATTCACGCAGCATTTGACAGGAACACAAAACCAACGCTTGCAAGTTTTGGAGACAAATAATCGAATCAGATATAACTTCTATACCTGAGTGTGACACATTCAAGTATTTCAAATGTTTGAGTTTGTAGACAGATTCAGGCAATGTCTTTAACCGAATACCGTGTAAGTATAATACTCTTAGATACGCGTGGTTGAAAATTTGGCTGATGCTACCTTCATTCATCTTTCCATACATGAAAATCGACCTTAATGATGTTAACTTTTCTAAATCTTGAGGTGAAAAGAGAAGACTTGGACATGATGAGCTCAAATGAAGCACCTCATTCGGGATTATAACCTCTTTACCAGGCTCTAAAACTAAACAATCATCCCCCATCACGTGTCGTGCCATGTCATGCATCAGATCGTGCAGTATATATCTATCACGCGCGAGTTTCTTGACCTTAGAAATGAGTGACCTCCAAACTAAATAGTCAAAAACTTGTTCTCCAAGCATATACAAGTCTACTTCTCCATTAGCTCGAGTGAAACCGTTTGACACCCACAACGAAACTAGTACATCCTTTTCCATATCATAGCCTTTAGGAAACAAACAACAATAAGCAAAACATCTCTTGATATATGGAAGCAAGTTATCATAACTTAACTTCAAAGCAGGCAAGATGTTGTTTTCTTGCAAGTTCCATATGATGTTGCCTTTCACAAGTTCCCAATCTCTTGTACTTCTTTTGGACCACATTAAGCTACCCATAATCTTAACTCCCAAAGGCAGACCTTTACATTTCTCGACTATCTCCCTTCCGATAGGCTCCAACTCGCTTATGTTATCCCCTTTTCTTCCCTCTGCAAATGCAAGCTTCTTGAATAACAACCATGAGTCCTCTTCTGATAAACATTCAAGTTTATGTTGCAACTCGGGGACCTTAGCCATCATTTGGCTAGTTGTCTGGAATCGTGCTGTCATCACAACTATACTTCCTTCCGCCCCACAACTTAATGTTTCGCTCAACTGGTCCCATTGGTTCTTTTCACTTTCTTCGATCCAAACATCATCTAGTACAAGTAAAAACCTCTTTCCCCGTAACCTGAACTGTAAGGACTCTTGCAACATATCTAGCTGTGGAAGTGCACACTCACGTCTATCTATAGACTCGATGATTCCTTTTAGTATCTCCTTAACATTGAACTTTTCAGATACATATATCCAAAACTTTGACTCGAAATAGTTATTAACCCTTTCATGGTTATAGACTAAGTGAGCTAGAGTCGTCTTTCCAACGCCTCCCATACCCCATATACCATAAACCCGAATCTCACCATTCTCATGTTTTCCTACTTCTTTGTTACATATCTTGTCAATTATCATCTTCATATCATCGGTTCTTCCGATGATAATCCACGAATCATGTATAAGCGATCTGGTTTCCCTATCTGGCATCTCACCTCCAACTCCCACATCTACATGAGTACTTATGGAACCTAAAGGGGTTAATCTTAACTCAAATCTCTTGGATGCAATAACATCCATTTTTTCTCTTATGGATTTAACTTTGTGACCAATTCTAACGTGGAACATAAACGGATTACGATCGGAGGAGAAGAAGGTGCTTACATTGTGTATGATGCCTCTTTCTTTGTCTAGATGTTGCATCATAGCTTCGGTTGAGATCTCATCCAACACATTATCTACCTCGAAGGATGCGGATTTGAGACTCTTGAGCCATAACTCTACACCCTTCTCCTTGCTGTGTGAATCCTCGGCATCTTGAAGAACAACTTCGATTTGTTCGAAATCATTCTTGAGAGATAAAACATCATCCTTGAACCCCCAAAGTAGACCAAACTCTTGGATGGCTTCAGAACTCAATCTCTCCAACACATCCTTCACAAGGGTTGAAGCAACTGCATATTCCATGATTAGAGTCAAAAGTATTTGTGGCACTCAAAGATTGATTGTAAAGCTTAAGATTTGTATGTTTGAAAACCAAAGCAAGAAAGTGGTGGTTTTGAAAAGGCAATTGTTTCTGATCCACTTGCAAGGATTGAAGAATGGATATCATCTAATTTTGGCCGTTGAATTTACTAGTAAGCAATGGTAGGCGCGAATTTTCAACGGTTGGCGTGTTTTTTCACTTTTAGCCCTTGTTCTTTTTCTAAAGTTAAAGTTACCAACGATCTCTTTTTGTTTTTTATGAAGTAATCTCATTTCCCATAAATACGAGAGTGAGTGCACACCATATAATTTTGAGGTTTGGTTGTGTATAGAGAAGATAGAAAAATTTATTGTTTACCTTTATATTTGATAAAAAAAAATTTGTTGATTCCCTAGGGTATAAAATGTATTACTTAATCGTGGTTGTGAGTGAAAGAAATCATCACCATCGTCATCATAATTAGTAAATCACACCAATAGCAAAACTAAGGTAGAGTCTGAGGAGGTTAGGGTGTAGACGGTCTTACATCTACCCCGTATGAATAAAGAAACTGCTTCCAGTGAGACCCCGGCTCCGTAGTTTTGCATTAAGTCTTGGACGTAAGGCACGTAACACTCAGCAATCGGGACGAAGACCGATTGGTGAATGTACCCTTTGTCTTCCGGCTATCCACTCCACCACATGATGCATGATTAACCATCTGTTACTTTTGACGTTATTTTCACGTAATTAGTAAAATAACGTTAAAATTAGTGTAATTTCACGTTTGCCCCCAATGGCCCACATATATATATATATACACACACACATATATATATACATATATTTATACACACATTTTATACGTACACTGTAAGCGGGTCGTATTGTGAGTAAAAGAAGAAAAAATTAATGATAATGTATAAATTATAGTGATTGGGATGAGAAACATATTATGTATGCTCTTAGAAATCTTTGCATGAAAAAGGATTAGAGAGCAGCAAGCGAATGGAAAACCGATTTCAGATACTACTGTTAGAAACCGAACCGAATACCATTTGTGAATTCCATTCGTTTGTTGTTATGAATACGGTTTGGTTTTCGGTTTTTCACGTTTTCAGGTGTTTGCGATTATGTTAAACACGTGTCTCTGATTAAAGACACACGTGTACATTCAATCACACACGTATTATTTTAGTTCTTTATCGCTAAAAGAAATTACTTTTTGTTCTTTTCAGGATTTTGCTGCCATGGAGAAACCTAAGTCCCATTTCTTGTTTAGGTAAGATTTTGTGTCTTTTTAACGGATTGATATCGTGATGAATGGACATTAAGACATACACATGTTTTTTTTTTTTTGAGTTATCATTTTTATTCCTATGATTTATAACTCAATAAAATTGCATCGTTAACCGGAGTTGTTTAATTGGACCTAAATTGTAGGATTATTTGTTCTTAAAGTACACTATTGGTTTCTTGCTTCTAAAAATTTACATGTACCCGCGTCTTTTTTTTGTTTGTTTGTTTGAACGGCCATCAAATTAAAGAAACGGAACACCCCCAAAAGGCGCTAAGGGGGCCCAAAACAAAGAAGCTTACATCGAAAAAGAGTACCACGATTGCCAATCAATTGGCATAAGATTATAACGGTTACCGAACCATAAAAAACTCTAAAATTTAATCTTCGTAATCACCCGATGAATTGAAGGCGAACGGTTATTGAAAATGGCTTCGTTCCTTTCCTTCCAGATGCTCCAAATACCGGCCCTGAAAACCACACAGATGGCCTTTCTTTTCCAATCACTCCACTGCCCCAGAGAATGAACCCCAGCCAAGTCAGCAAGACTAGATGACGCGCATTTTATGACGCTCAATGCACGTCATAAAATGTGTCAAGGAAGCCCCTGTCATAAATCTGCTTATGACACCCATTTTTGCGCATCACAGATTTTTTTTAATAGAATCACTAATTTCTAAATTAAATAACAATTAACCTAATGATACAAAATAAAAATACATTTACAACAATAAATAATACATTTCATATATATAGCAAACGTTACAAAGTTAATATGATAACCTATAATAATAAATCTAACACAATATCTTCATCACTTCATCAAAGTACCAAAATGTGACACCATCAAAACAATACACACAATTATATATGAATATATAACTGAGAAATAACACATACATGAATAATCAGAGTATATCATGTATGCCACGGTACTGGAAAATTAAATACGAATTTGTAAACAGAATCATAACAGTACTATTTATATTGAATCACAACAATATTACAATACTACAGAAAGGGTACTATATTCTTTTTAATATGGTATGCCTACTTATTGTGAACATACACTGACTCAAAAGGGATGTGCGATAAGCAATCATGTGAAAAGGGCTGTGTGTAATATATATCACTGAGATTTGTATACAAACTAAGGATCTTTTAGTATCATATACAGACTTTGTCCAAACTGAGAATGAAATTGAATATCCATTGTACATATATTTGTAACCCACATGACATTGATCAAATTACAAAAACTAAATAATTTCCCCTGGATTCACCCTTTATTTCTATATTTCATGCTTTTCTGGCCTTCTATGTCTAACTATATCAAAACAAAACTGCATTATTTGATCTGCAAACACAAACACAAAACAAAATACTTGTTGGTTGGTTTCTGATACACTCTCAACTACAACAACAAAGATGCAAGAAAATATAATATGCTACTTTTTAAGAATTTAATGGGACTCATTTACCATCTTTTTGTTTACCATATAATGGAAATAAATACATATACATACAATTGGATATATTGGTAAAAAAATTGATCAGAGGGTGGTACAGTTTTTTTTTCTTTTTCTTTCACCAAAAGAAATGGAAGTTACCTTGTTTGTTAAAGCCATTACAATTTACACAACTTCATCTCCTTTGAAAGTTGAAGGATTTCATAGTAAACGCAAACGTCACGGCAAACAATAGACAAAAACCCACCACAGCAGTGGCGGCAACACCCAAGAATTCGTGGCGGTATCCTAATTCGTCTTCAAGAAACTGTCTCAATGGAACTGAATGCAAACCATCAGCAAGTTTTAAGGGTTCGTTCACATCTCCGTATTGTGATGTCAGCAACCCGTACAAACTCCATGCTACTGGATTCACCCAATAAAACCACCTCCACCATACAGGAAGTCTCTGTTGATCAACATTGAAAAAATAAAATTTTCTATAATACAAAAAGACTTAACAAATAATAAAGTTTAGTACTTTAGTTACCATTCGAGCGATCATAAATCCACTGAAAAGGTTCCACAACATATAAAAAGGAGCGGCAACAATGGCAGCAATGTTATGGTTGGGTGTAACAGCAATTGTCATCATTCCGAAGAAGGTAAAGTATAGCAATGTGAAGTACATAAAATATATGTACCAAAATAATTTCAAGAAAGCTCCATTCAAACGAAGCCAAAACGTAGAAAATAAGGCTGTACACAAGTGATTGCACACACACATAAGGGAACTCTATTGCAACCTGAAAAATATATAAAACACATTATGATATATATATATATGTGTGTGTGTGTGTGTGCTAATAGTACAGATAGTTAAGCACAATGTACCTGTGCAAATGCAAATGGTAAAGCAGAATACATCCCTGCTACTCTTTCTCGGTATGAAACAGACCTTTCAACATAAACGACAGGTTGGACTGAAGAGGCATTCGTAATTCCAATAAATAGAACTGCTGCATACATTGATCCCATTGCATTAAAAATATCCTGCTGCGTTTCCCTGGAAATTTAAAAAAAAATATTTAACTATTAGTTAAAAACTTACACATAATTCAGAGCAGAACAGTCCAAAGATGGCTATGTTTATATGCATATATTCCTAAATTAAGATATTTAAATAATTCACCTTTTAGCACCAAATTTCCAGCACATTGTTCCGAACATCAGTGATATGATAACTGTGTAGAAAAACCGTACGGCTGTATATTGTGGGTTCCGCCAGTAGGACAGATTTTGCTTCCAAAGGCATGCAAGAAATTGACCTAAAAATGTCTGAGAATATTTGGTTGGAAAACTCAAGAATTTTGAATTCCTATCTGGTTTGCTCAGGTTGTCAACTACTTCTTGATTTTGGCTGAAGAAAGTAAAAACATGACAAGATTAAATATTGAATTGTTAAAATAAACCCATTATAAAAGAAATAAAAAAAAGTGTTGGCCAGTTGGGTTGTAGCCCACTTGTAGTAGCTTTGCTTCTTTGGAGGAGACCCAGGTTCAAAATCAGATGTTGGTGTATTTTATTGAGTTATAAGTTCAGGAGTGTATTGTAAATGGGTGTGTGTTAGCGTTAGAAATAAATAAATAAATAAAAGTGTTAAATCATATAATTAGCTTACAAATAGAGATCTGATTGACGGTAAATTTCAGCAAAATCTACACCAAGACGGTTTTCTTCTGTTGTTGAAGTAACCTCGAGAATCCAAGCAGCCGGGTTATATCCAGGTCGGATCTTAGGAACTCCTTTTACCGCCTAAAAATAATTCAATACTTAAGCAATTTATAACGGATATAGTATATATATACATAAATGCATATATTAACATTTTAAAAATCAATATTGCATTTGATGTATTTGGTATGAAGAAACACAAACCTCAAAAAACTGTATCAGTTTGTGGGACCCGGTGCCTAAAGGACCAGCGTAAATGAGCTTCCCGCCACGTTTCATCAGTAAAAGCTGTAAATTAATATGTCAGCCAAGGTGGAAAAATGGGAGGGTTGGGTAACAAGGCAAAACAGATTTGGGTCAAAATCAGTATTATTTGGTGTAGATCGGTTCGGGTTGCCAAAACAATTTTTTGTTGAAAAAAATGATTTCTTATTTCCATAAAACATAAGGCTTTATGCATCAAAAAGATATTTTGACCCATTACGAATGAAAGACAACCCAAATCAATTCATCAATAATTCAAAGAGGTCGGTATTTGTCACCTCATCAAACGATTCAAAAATATCAATGCTTGGTTGATGGATGGTGCACACAATGGTCCGGCCCGTGTTGACTATATTTCTAACTGTTCTCATAACAATGGCAGCAGCCCTTGCATCAAGGCCTGAAGTCGGTTCGTCCATAAATACAATGGACGGATTTGCAACTAACTCAACTGCAATTGTTAGTCTTTTTCGTTGTTCAGTTGATAAACCATCAATTCCAGGTAGGCCAACCAGGGCTCCCTTAAGTGGATTGAGTTCCACAAGTTCCATAACCTCTGCTATAAAGTCCTGAAATTTAAATTTTCAGATTAAAAAAGAGATTTGTTTTGGAACTGATTATTTGATGGTAGAATAAACAGATTCTGCTCGTGATTATCTTGTTATGTGATTCTGAATTATCACATAATCAATTCTGAAAAAGAAAAAAAACATATGAGCTAATTTATTTGAGTTCTTACCCTTTTTGTTGCTACATCAATATGAGAAGGTAATCGAAGCCAAGCTGAAAACATCAATGCTTCATAAACGGTCAAACATGGGGAATGAACATCGTTTTGTTCACAATAACCAGAAATTCTTGCAAATGTTTCTTGGTTTTTAGGGAAACCTGAAACATATATTTGGCCCGAGATATGGCCGCCAGTTTTTCTGCCAGCTAAGACATCCATAAGAGTAGTTTTACCGGCCCCACTAACACCGATCAGTGCCGTAAGGAGACCTGGCCTAAAAGCTCCAGTTATATTGACCAATAATTGCAATTTGTTGACTGATAGGCCTTGTTGCTTCAATTCCTAGATCAGAGACTTAATGAGAATGATGGATGAGTTAAAAAAAATATCATATTTGCAAAATTGTAACATACCCCTGGGACATCAACATAATAACTAATGTTGCCAAAAGACATGGTGAGAGGCTGAAATGGAAGAACCATTCCTCTTTGACTTTCGACTTCGGTATCTACAGTTAAGATAAAGAAAGTAGTTATGTTTGACTAGTCAACTTTTATTGAGAAAGAATGTACATTTATTTACATAACTAAATAACTTCCTATTACATACCAGCATATGAAGGTGAAAGCTGTAAGTAATCCTTTAACTCAATAATAGCAGCATCAATTCCATTTTTCTTCTTCTGTAACCTGGCGGTCTCCCGAGGGATAACTGCTTGATGGTTTCCAAGAGCTATACATGTATAAAAAGAAACAAAAAACATAAATAGGTCTTTTGCAAAATCATGTTAAAAAATAATTAACAGGGATAATATATACATATGTAACCCAAGTTTATAAAAGTTTCCACTAGAGCACCGGACTGTTAATTTATTAAAACACCTTTAGAGGCCACCCAAGTACTAATTTGTTTTCATCTATGTGTCTCTAACAAAAGAAAATACGCCAGTGAGCATAGTCCCCAAAGGAATCAACTCTAGATTGATTGTTGAAACATATTCGAGTAGATTGAGGATACTTCTGTGATTTTACAACACTAGATGTGAGAATAGCTATAAATTAAGGGCATTTTGTCATTTTAAAAATTCCCGGCATGTTCTTCTCTTCCCGAAATCGGAAATAACAATACCAAATTGATAGTTGGGTGGCCTATCTAAACACCATCCCTTATTTATGTGGCAAAGAAACAAAAAAAAAGACTTACGATTAAGATATGTAAGGAATATTGTGAAGAGAATATTGAATAAAATTGTGTAACCAAGTAAAGCGCCAACTCCAATCCAGTACCAATAATCTTCTGGAAACAGGCTTCTGACTTTCAGAAGCATAGTCCCCAAAGGAATGTCAGTATTGTTTCCAGCTGCCTGCACACCATACAAAAATGGATCATAAGAAATGGGTCAAATTGGTATATTTTGTTGTTAATATGTCAAACAGTAAACTTTATCATTTTTACCTTATCCCAAGAATTCCCCAAAAATTCATTGACCGAAACTGCATTTTGGGCATACATCAAAGGGGAAAACCAGTAACCCCAGATCCACCAAGCCGGGATGCTATCTACAAAAATATTATTGAAATTGTATTACTTCCAATGTGTATATTTTTTTGCCTAATTGCATACAGAGAAACCAACAATTTTCTTCCAGTACCTAAAGGCTGGATTTCTTAGGTAAATTACTTGCAAACATATTTTTTAAAATTTTATTTTTTTTGGCTCTTATAAAAGATGGCTACCAAGAATACAAATCAGACCAAAGTTTGTTACTCTTTTACTAAATTAGCCCTATTTCAAACATTGAGATGGATACAAGTTAAAAATTATACCTCTAGATAGTATAAAGCCACCAAGTGCCATGACAACCAACATGGCAAAAGATCCAAAGGTATTAGCAACTATCATATTTCTGCCTAATGATCCCATCACACGAAAAAGACCTATTGACATTTGGTTCAACAAGAAGTACAACAAGAACTGCTTCAAGCATCTGCAAATATTAACATATTAAAAGTAAATAAATAACGGGAATGAAATACTAAGTTACTAACTAATAATAATCAACATAATAAAACTAAATAGATTGAAGAAAGTGTACCTGGAAAACTGGGGATCGAAACCAACCAGATAATATGTGACAGCCACCCAAATACCTGATTCTATAATTGATGAAGGAATACTTAAAAGCCAAGAAGGAAGAGTGTAAACCCAACAGGGGTAGAAATGTAGATCTCTGTGCTTGTAGATAACAGGAAGTTTGGCTATTAACATTGGGACCTCCATAAAACCATTAAATAAAATCATAACTATTGCAAAATAAAGAGCACCAAGATAAACTCCACCATCTTGAAGTGAATTATGATGCAAAGTTGTACGGAAAAATACACTTGTCATAACTAAAACCACCAACATAAGCTGCAAAAAAAAAATAACAAAGTAAATCACTTGAAATTTTAAAAGAAATTAAATGAAAAGGACTCTAGTAAGATACTATCCAGCAACTCCTAACTCTAGCAACCTACTTTTTTAGTTTTAGACTTTTATGAAAGTAAACAAGATTACTGAAAACTTAAAGAAAAAACAAAAGAAACAGGCAAAAATTAGTAAACGGGTAGAATCAAGATACCTGAAAGTATCTTGCTATTATTTGTAAAAAATGAGTAATAAACAATAAAAATGTATGTAAATACCTGAAAGTATTTGAAGACATAAACCAACGACTCGCGTTTTAGAAGCAGTATCTGCCATTGGAAACTCAGTTTGAGTAGCTTCATTCTTTTTACACCATAAGTATTTGTAGAAAGGGCAGCAGGATGATTATGGCGTTTATCAAAAGGAATTGCCAGCTCACGTGATAAAGAGCTACCAAGGAAATTTGATTGAAATACTTCTACGAACTTTTCAACAGGAATATATTCATAATGTTCGTCGAGTGACCAGTATTGTTCCTGATCTTTTACTGATGTAACCTGAATGTAAAAAGAGAAGTTTAAGTTTGAACAAAGGGGTTATGATAAGGTGGGGATGCGTAAAGTTGGCAATTTTACCATCTCTACAAGATAGTGATATGAGAAAAGTAAGTAATAATGCTTACTTCTTGTAAAAAATCAGCCACATTTTTCCTTTTTGGGCACTGAAAACCCATAGAAGCAAAGAAAGACACAGCACCATTGCGGGGCCCTTGGTACACAATTCGACCTTCACATAGTAAAATCAAATCATCAAACAACTCAAATGTTTGAGGATCTGGTTGCAACAAAGAAATGACAGTTGTCCCATCAAGAGCACGAGTTGAGTGTTTAAGGTAATTAATGATTTGATAAGCAGTTGAGCTATCAAGGCCGGTTGATATCTCATCCATAAAAAGAACCCGTGAAGGTCCCACTAGTAGTTCTCCTGAAGTCAATCGTTTCATTTGACCACCAGAAATCCCTTTGCGCATTTCATCTCCTACTAGTGTATCCGCGCATATATCCAATCCTAAAATCTTTGTACACATGTCAGAATCATATAACACTCTAATATATTTGTTTGTTTTTAATGGTCGGTTTTTATCATTGAAACCATTCGATATCGTACCTTCATAAGGTAATCCACTACAAGACTCGTCTTGTTTTCTCCAAGTGCCACTGTCTAAAGTGAAAGCATAAAGTTTTGTTATAGAAACCTTGGCTAATTGAATAAAACTGTAACCAACATATATCAAACTTTCATCATGGTAATATAGTAATTTATCTCTCTATAAAGTTACAATCTTTCAAAAACATTTAAGGTAAAAAAATAGCACAAGTTTTGACATTTCTTCTCCACTCAGGCAAAATTTCTCCTTTTTTGGTGCCAGTGTTTTTTTCATTGGTTCACAAAGTCGATGATTAGGAGATAATAATTTTTAGTATATGTTCATTCTGGTAAAAGTGGTGGTAAACATGCCAGGAAATGGTCATTCAGCATTAGAAACTATTCGAAATTTTTTAATTTTTTGGAAGAGAGAAAATATTATATTATCCACAAAGGAACTTTGTTAACTTTTTCCGCATTTATAGAAAATTAAGATACATTAATAAAAAAAATAGAAGGTAAAAGCATGCACCTTTATAAATATGTCAAGATCCTCATCTGGTCTAATTCCAGCATTTTTTTCTCTTCTAAGAAGTTCCATAATCATATCTGTTATCAAGTATTCATAGCACCACGTTATTATATTTACACAACTAAAACATTGGAATAAAACATAATCAACTTGAATTTACCTTTCTTATAACTGAAACCTTGACAACACTCTGCAAATTGAAGTGTCTCCCTAACTGTCATTTCAGCCATATGACAATCTTGCTGGCTGACATATGCACAAGTTCTTTGAGGTACAAATTCATTTAACTCGTGTCCATTATATGTGATTTTTCCAGACAGCTTTATAAAACAAGATATGATACTCAAAAGTCAAAATCAGAATTAAACATTAATTTCTTGAGTATGACGGAAAACGTAACTCTTGATAAATTTATATAAATTCTAAAAACCTTTAATCCATGTCCGAGCCGTCCGGCTAGAGCCAAAAGTAGTGTCGTTTTACCAGAGCTTGGGGGGCCCAAAAGTAAAGTTAATCTGAAAGATTAACATCAAGTTGACATTAAGTAGTTATTTGAAGGCAACTCAAATTCTATTTTATGTAATAGACTATTTTTCTTACTCATAAAATGATAAAAATAAAAATAAAAATATTAGATACAAATCTGTTAAAACATTTCTTTCTTGGAGCATGAAAAACATTTTTTTATTCTTTTCTCTCTGTTTCTTTCATCAACTTAACTCCAGGAAAAGGAAATTAGATACAAATCTGTTAGAAAGACCATTTTCAGCAACACCCACTTACCCAAAATAGAAAAACAATAAAAAACAATTGAAAGTTGGTTACCTTAAACCGAATAATAAAAATAATTGATAGTTAATTACTAAAAAGAAGTTCAAAACTTTAATTAATGTCTGTTTTAAAGCTTATACCTTAAACTTTCATTAACAGTTTGTGGAAAGCCAGTTACTTTTCATTATGTAAAAATATTCAAGCAAAAGTTTGACATGAATGTTTACCTGGAAGGTCTAATAATACCACTAACATCATTTAAAATGCTCAATTTTGTTCTTCTGCCAGGAAAAATCCTTAATGTCCTCAAGAAAGCCTTGAAAAGGTGTCACAGGATAAATAAGTCAGAGAGTAACATAACATATGCAAAACACCATATACAAAATTAAGTAATTTAAAATATTGACATGCCAATAAATATCCAATTTTGTTCCTTAAAACACTTACCTCACTGATGTTATAAACAGAATTCGGTAAGGTAGGCAATGCCCTGCTCCCCACATGTACAAACGCATCTATCTGCAGGTTTTGAAACCGAACCTCCACTTTCGGAAATTTCAAATCAACACTACAAAAAACACAATCAGATTTACATAAATTTTATCATACATAATCAGAATTTACCACTCACTTAACTTAACACATTAAAAGTGATTAGTAAGAAGTAGGCCATAAACGAGCGGAGCCGCTCATGAGCTACTCGAAATCGAATCAATAAAAAGCTCGAAACGAGTCGAGCCTTAACGAGCTCGAGCCGAGCTCAAACTTTGAAATAACGCTCATTTACTAAACAAACTTTACAAGCCGGCTAACGAGCCTTTATTTATATAATTTTTATTTACTTCATAGAATATATTTTAAAAAATTATTATTATTATATATTGAGTGATTATAAATAAGTATATAATATGTATTATTTATTATATAAAAAGAATAATTATATATATATACAATTTAATTATTATAATAATATATAAAAAAATAAAAATTAATTATAAACGAGCCGAGCCTGAGTCGAGCTCGAGCTTAAATAATTCTTCACGGGCCGAGCTCAAGCTTCAGAATAAAGCTCGAATCGAGCCGAGCTTCAGAATGAATCGAGCCGAGCTTCAGAATAAAGCTCGAATCGAGCCGAGCTTCAGAAATAAAGCTCGAATCGAGCTCGGCTCGAGCTTCAGACCTAAAGCTCCAATCGAGCCGAGCTCTAGCTTCAGAAATAAAGCTCGAATCAAGCCAAGCTCGTTCAAAAAAAAAAAAAAAAAAAAACTCGAATCAAGCCGAGCTAAGTTTAAACGAGCCGAGCTCGAGCCTAAAGCTCGGGCTCGGCTCGTTTAACGTAGATATGTATCGAAGGGATTCTAAGAAGATAAATTAGGGCTTACTTATCAAACCGCTGTCGAATCCTATCGAAAAACAACCCCGGGTTCGAATTCACCTCACTCACCAATCTATCTAAAACAATCTTCTTCTCTTCATCACTAAGCTTACTAACATCCACAAGCGTAAACTCACCGCCGAAATTCCTAAACACCGAAGTTCTCGCCCTAACAAAAGTCGGCGATCTCTGCAACGCCGCCAATCGGAGCGCCTCATCGCCGTTATCCTGCGTCCTCACGAACAGGTTCCCAAGCGAATCCCACATTGTAGTAATGAAACGATCGAACGGACCATAGTGAAATGGTTGAGAATTGGGAGGGATTTAAGGTGAGAAGTTTGAATAATTTCGTCATTTTCTCAACGACTTTTGAATTCGGGAGGTGAGAAAGACGAGTTGTTGAAGCAAGAAGGTTCTGTGTATTGGTTGTTTATGGTTTTGATAATGGGAAAGAGTAATTTAGTGCGGAATTGAAGGAGACACTCAATCGGATGTGTGAAATTAGGGTTTTAGGTTGATTTGGTGAGAATTTGGGGAAGAATGTAAGGGGATCGTGTCTTTTGAGTAGTTGGCAACGGTTGAGAAAATTAGTTTGTTTCCCTCTTCATTTTTGATTTTTTGGGTATTTTAATAATTTTAATAGTTTTTAATTTGTTTGGATTATATAGAAAACATTTTATATTACTAAAATGATTTAGTTTAACATTATTAAATTAACCTAAACCCCTAATTTCAAATGATATATTATACCATATTTAATTTAATTTTCATATGAGGCTAATAGTGTATTATGTGATTGATTGGGTCAAGTAGTTTTCATTGGTTTGGATATATAGTAGCATCATCGGCCATTTGTTCTTTGAACGTGTAATGAGTAGAAATATGTAACTTAATATTTAAGTCTTAGGTTTGGCCAGTCGGTTCTTTGAACCTATAACTTCTAATTCTTTTTTTCGGTAATGGTTTTTTTCTTTTTTTTTAGGTTTCTTTCGTTTTAGTTTCGCACCATTGTGTTTGTGTATCCGTTTTTTTGTTTTATATATGTTCTCTACTATTTTTGTTTAATTTTGTTGCACGGTCGTTTTGTATTGACATTTTTCTTACATTGCGTTTTTACAATGTAACTATTTTGTATGTTCGCATTATCTCTACAACGACACGGAAACAAGAAAATCTAATTTTTAAAAGTACTTAAAAGATTTTATAATGAACAGGTGGATAGAAATCCTTATGATGTGGTGGAGGTGTTGAAGCCATACAAAATTTATGTGAATCGGTTTAAAATTAAATTTATATAAAAAAAAAGCATGACACGGTTGTTGTTAAAAAAAAAACACATTGAAACATTAATAAAAAGAAACACACAGCACAATTTAATAAAACATCAAAATTTTATATTGCAAGAGGAACAAATATAAGGAAAAAGAAACTTGGAAGCACCATTCATTTGCTACACTTATAGACACTTGTTGATATTATCTATTATACAAATATAAGCTCGAAACCGAAGTCAGAAGTCGCACATGATTAGTCGACATGACGAAACATGTGATTACGGGTTACCACGTGACATGTGTATTAATTTTTTTTGTCATACAAAAACATGTGTATTGAATTTTATATGCAGGTTTCATCACATATAAGTGAACAGTCATCAGTTAAAGTTTGAGTTGATTTTGTCTTTAGATAATTATCGAGATATAGATCTTTGATGATTATTAGTATTTTGGGTTAATGTAAACCCGCAAATAATCATTTGCATTTAGGTTCACACGTCTAACATAATCCACATATTCAATTATAATCATAATTGAGCCGCCAAGCCACTGTCACAACTTGTTTAATAAGTTAGAACATGTCATTTTCTTGGTGTGACCATTAACTTCCATAAACGTGCTATGGATCCCACTAAATTTAATTTTACATGGTAGTTATGATAGTTGATTTTTAATAGAATCCTTACATTGATTGTTGATTGATGTGCTATATATACATTTGTTTAAAGCAAACCCAAATTGAAAATAACTGAAACCATAAACATCAAATCTAAACATACAATCGTTATCCAGCACCAATAATTCAAATCCAAATACACAAACAAATTCTTTTAAACAAACCATTAAAATCAATATCTAATATTTTACTTTTCAGTGATGAAATCTTAGCTTCATCTCCATCCACCCAATAATATCTTGCCCAATTTCTTCCCGCTCGGGCTCGAAAAGTAGATCATGCAAGAACCCGTCATACAGCTTTATGTGCTTGTACTTTGAGGCTGCCTGGTTGTACAAGTCTTGAGAGGCGAGTGGATCCGTTACTTTATCTGCGGTTCCATGCAAGACAAGAAAGGGTACGGTCACAGACTTGAAGTTACGGGTCAAGTGAGACGAGATCCGAAGAATTTCATGGCCTGTTCGGATTCTCATTGGCCCGGTGTACACTAACGGGTCGGTGTATTTGGCTACGAGTGCTGCAGGGTCTCTAGAAACTGGGATACCCCTTTTGTTGGCACCTTTGAATTGGTATTTTGGGGCAACAAGTGAAAATATAGGAGCTACAGCCTGCATTAAGACATAAGGAAAAACTAATTAGACTTTTTAGATTTAATTCTGCAGTTTGCATGTAAATTTGAGAGACTTATATTCTTCAAAAATTTATACATCAAAATACAAAATGCCCCATCAGCAATTTCTAAAAAATGACCTGCTATCCTGGAATATGTCATTCTTTGCTAAAAAGGGAATTAAAATGTAAGTTTGTTTCTACTTTGGGGAATGTGCAAAGTCTGTTTCTGCTTCGTGCAGTTCGCCCTTTATTTTACGATCTCCTGACCTTTGGAGCCAGGGTCTCAGGGAGAGCAGCCTCTCCATAGGTAAAGCTCACCCTCATCACAACCTCTCCAAACCATACTAATAGCTCTACTACACTTGGGATTCTTCCGAGTATGTTTGTTTTGTTTATTTCATGTCGTATGTTTTCCTAATAACCTAAGTTTATCGAGAATCTCATTTCTATCAATTCTTAATTTTGTAATAAATTAGATTAACAGATTACAAAATTAAATTGCAATTACCAAGCTCAAAGCCTCAAAATAAACAGAAAGTTAAAAGGTCAACCAAACCCACATGGCGAAATGACACTTTAAACAACCAGATCTGACCTGCCCATCCCTACCCATTTTGCCACCTCTAGCATGACCATAGAAGTTCGATATAATGACTATAGTTCTTTGTGTATGTGTGCATACAGATTATATAATTAATTTTAGCCTCAAGCCTGGGAAATCTATCATAATGTATTGATGTTGTTCAACTGCTCTTTTATTTCCCGGGTCCCATTTGTAAGGTGCTAGAAGAAATATAAATAGAGATATAATAGTAGGTCCAGTGAGACAAAAGAATACGGTGTGAATGAACAAACCAAACTATTAAATGTCATTTTATCACGAGCTAAGAAAACGGAACATGAGGTTAAAGTAGGTTACTTACCCCAACTATGGGATGTGAAGGAGTAACACGCAGTGCAGGAGAAGTTAGTATTATTCCTTCCAGTAGTTCTTCAATGTAGGGATAACTAGCAGCCTAATTGGTAAAAAAAGGTCAAATTAATCTTCATAAACATTTATCTTTATTCATTCCCACATGAGGTGGTGGAACAAACAACCAAACATACCCAGCAAAATCTCATTCGAACAATAGGGTCAAGGGAGGCTGCTGCCAGTGGTGGAAAAAATTGTCAAAGAAATTACCTTTAAAACCACTGCTCCACCAGTTGAGTGCCCATAAAGAAAGCACGGTATACCTGGGTGATCCGACTTAATCTTTTCAAGGAAAGACCCCTAATAAATTGTAAAACACATGAAAGAATCAAAATGTTTGTATATGCATATGCATATGAGTAATGTATACAATAGTATCATATACACATAGCAAAAAGAGTGAGTACAGAAATAATCTCACAGTATCCGCCACAACATGATCTAGTGAAGGCACGTATCCATGCAATCCATCACTCCCTCCATGACCTAAACAACATTTATAAAAAAGATATAAATATTCTTTTTAAAATGTAGAACGCCAGTTTTATGGTAACTATATGGTCAACATTCGTCCGGTAACAAAAATATAGCACAACATACCTACCTATCCAGTCCATTGCATATACCCCAAAGTTACATGAATTGAGTTGCCTTGCAAAATCAACATATCTCCCACTGTAGATATGCAAAACAGGACAATTAAACATCACATGGTATTTAAAGACAAGTTAACCATTCACGTATTTTGGTGAGGTTAGAAAAAGAAGGAAGTTAGGGGAGACTTGCCTATGCTCGTTCAGTCCGTGTATGATAATTAAAATACCCCTGCAAAAGGAAATCAGCTGAATTAGCAAATAGAAACTATTGACATGAAATTTTTGTGTTGACTGTGCATTTATTGATTGAAAAAGGAGAGACTGTTGCTTAACTTTGTGTCAACTAGGACACGGCATATTAACATGAAAGTTGGTTGTAAAGCTGATAAGAAGCAAAATGGCTCAGTTTGAATAGTTCACACAAAGGGTGATTTCTGAAGTTTAAAATTAATCTCCAACTTCTGTATTCTAGATAGAAATTCACAAAATTCCATAACTTATTGATATTTGTATTATGAGAGCATTTGGTTTTAGGGCATAGTTCATGATAATAAAGAACACAAGAAAGCAGGTTCAAGATGCCCAATCAAAAAAGTGAACATAATACCCCTTTAAAAGGTGAAATATCTCAGATCCATTGACTAAGTTATCAAATTGTTAAGTGGCAAATGGATGAGAAATCAAAGAGTTAATTGGCAAAACTGACCCCAGATTCAAGAATATACTAGGTTAAAGTCAACAAATCTTTCTCATAAGGAAAGCAAGTGAAGATCAGCCATGAGGATCAAATATAATACAGCTTATTCCATATGCTACACAGAAGACGAGCACCTCAACTCTTTAAATCAAATGACTTGCTTTTTCAAAGTTCAAAATCAAAGAATCATATAAGCTTCAGTGAACAATTTTGTAATTAAACTGAACTTAGATACACTACTGCAAATTGCAAATATTCAATTAGAGACCTTACCTCAAACCTAGGTGCACATTTCACTTTGATGAGCAATAAGCAAAACCTAAACTACTCTTTTAAACAATTTATGTGGAAATTGGCACCCAAATTTCTAAGCTATATCTCACAATCCAATGACTAAGTAATGCTAATACTTAATTGATCATCATCTAGGAACACCTTTGATCTCAAATAGTTTTGCATGTTGAATTTAACCAGTTCTAATTTGTCAATACAACAGATACCTACGAATAACTAAGCATGACGAACATCGAAATAAAAATACATCACCGAAATGATTCCGATTATCACCTGCCAAAATCCTCCAATCTAATGGATTAGACGTACAGAGTAAATCATTATATCACGCTAGAAAGATGCATAACACAAATTCATAACAATTATACAAATATTAAGCAATTAAAAGTTATCTAATCGATTATATGTACAGATAAATCATCAGTATCATAATATCACGCTAGATAGAAGCATAACACAAAGTTTTCGAGAAGAAATTCGTAACAATTATACGAAAATTAGGCAATTAAAAGTTACCTAATCGATTTTATGTACAGTGTACAGATAAATCATCAGTATCATTACATCACGCTAGATAGAAGCATAACACAAAGTTTCCGAGAGGAAATTCGTAATAATTGTACGAAAATCAGGCAATTAAAAGTTACCTGATCTCAACAGACGTCGGAATCCAGGACCGGCAAAACAAGGCGTTGCGTCCGGTACCGAAAAACAGAGACGTGGACACGTGGCAGTGGCTCGTCCAATCATCATCATCATCGTCACCGATCGATAGCTTCAGCATCTGAATTTCCTCAGCGAGAGCTCTCCGCCTGATGACGTCCTCGTCGATATCTCTCCGCCGGAAGGAGAACTTCCGCTTCGATGACGGAGACGAGGTCGGAGGACGGCGGAGGTGGAAGATGAACCAGAGGAAGATTGATTGGAGGAAGATGAGTGCGCGGCGGAGGGAGGCGGAGGAGAAGACGGATCGGCGGAGGTTTTTGAAGACGGGGATGAGGCGGCCGCTGGCGCCGGAAGTCAGCTCTTCCACCTGTACACCTCCTTGTTCCATGGATGATTTTGCCACAAATGTGAAGTTTGGAGGAAGAGGAGAGAATGTGGGTCTTTCTTATAACGCGTAAAAGGAGGGCAAAACCGTAATAAAAGTGAATAATTGGTAAATTACGACTTTAAACCTTTTAATTTTTTATATATAAACAAGATTTTACAATTTACGAGTTGCAGTTCAATTAATGTCTAATAATCGCGGGATAACATAATCGTATATAATAGTTACATTGTTATAATATTTTATAAAAAGAGTAAAATATATAACGACCCAAACACTTAAAATATCAAGCATACCACCTTAAAACTACGTTATTAGAACACCAAATCATATGTTAAATTTTTACGTTTAAATAAGACACAAAGAATAAGAAAAAACTAATAATATATGTATTTTGTGTCACGTGGTGTTCGCCTAGATTGCAACGGGGCTGGGCAACATTAGAAAACTAAAAACACAAAACATCTAGAAGAAAAAAAACAGTAAAAGATAAATGTAGTAAATATATAATATAGGGTTGTTAGTTGTTACGTAACCTAAGTAAGTTTCAAGTAAGTTTCAGGAACTAATATAAACTAATCTTTATATTAATAAAACTACTTGAACTAATTTCAAAAATCATGTAGTTAATTTGTTTCCAAACTTAGATATATGATCAGTCAAAATGAAATAGTTTTAATTATGAATGTCTAAACAATTACTCAGTATCTACTCGTCAAAAGCTCAAAACGAGTTCTTAAATTTATTAGGGTTATCGTGTGTGACTTATACAGATTTTAAATTTTTTACTCAAACTAAGACCGTCTGCATTACGAGTGAGGTGGCCTCTACCCGTAGGGCTCATGGCTAACGTGGGTATGCCCTTCAAAAGAGCTTGTGATGAGGGTGGTGAGCCCTTCAAGTGATTTGGTGGTTCCACTCATTAGATAATATAATTTGAGATGTTTTTTTTGAAGGGTTACTAGGATAAAAAATTGTTTCTGAAGAGCAACTAAAAATTAATGTGACCAGTAACTATAATTGTTTATGGGAAGGAGGGTTGTTTAAGTTAAGATGGTGTAAGTTATTATTTGTGTGTATCAATTTTACAGTTAAAAGCCTTAAAAAAACAATTTATTCGTTAAACCGTTGGATTCGTAACCCGACGGCTTATATTGACTTCTCAAATAAAGAAATGGTCCAAGAAGGAAAAGAATCGGGAAAATCACGATTACCCGTCTTTTTCGATGACAACTTCTGAAAGTGAATTTAAAACTCCAATATTAAATATTACAATAAATATTCCAAATAAATATTACAATAAATGAAATTCAGCAATATTTAATATTTCTATAAGGGTGGGCAATTTCAAACACTGCTTCTTAACATGAAATAACACAACATTAGTTTAGTCAACCATGTTTAGATTTGATTTGAACATTTTCTTGTTATAAGTAGATTGACACGTTTATGTCACATTTATACCGTCCTGATTTCTATATATCACAACTATAATATTTTAATTCGTTAAAACCTTTTATAGTAACGTGGATAGCAGGATCCAGAAGCATCACCCCTTTTATTGACGCCTAAACAGAGAAAAGTAGGCCCACTTTACGCATCTTAATAATTTGATTTTAGTTTATAAAAAATGAAATATATATAAATATTTATGTGATTTAGAATAAAGCACTTGTCAAACTCTAATGGAATGTGATGGCGATTTGTTCTCAAGCATGTGTGTGTTTGATAATTGAGATTAGTCGACGTATTCACAAAATTAATTGTGGTTCATAATTTTCTTAAATTTAGTTTTTATATCGTTTCGTTAAAACTTATCTTAAAAAGTTGATCTCAAATAATAAAACTAGTTAACCTATGTATGATCTTCTAGATCTAGCGATTGTGTGTTGTGTTTTAAAACTACAAGTCTAAAAAACACAAATCTAATGACGATAATCTAAATAACTGAATGAGTTAACATCGTAATCGGATAAACGTACTCGGTCACCTGATGGATAAATGAAACCGTGACTCAAAAATCAGTAGATCACAAACTATATGTTCGACGACAACTTGGTCGGGGGATTATCCTAAGATTTTCTTCTCCGCCATTTTTATAAAAAAGGGGTCAAACTCACCATTGAAAAAAAAAACTTTGGATTTTATATATATGTCCGAACCGTCTGAGCACGTGATGTGATATGTATGTTTTATTATCTATAACGTTGGCTAATAAACTAAAACAAGATTTGCTACCCACGTGTTTTCGTAAAGATAACGTTTCACAAAACAATAACATTGTTTAATGGTATGTAAAGAACATGAAAAAAAAAACATGTAAGGACCAGAAAGCTTCAAAGCACAATCTATGTTACACTATTATATATAAGAAAATTTACGTGTACCTATGACACCACTAATAAAACACCAATTCATAAGTGTACATATTACACCACCAACAAAACATCAAATTTCTAAGCTAAAAAATAGGAGAATAAGTAAGAATAAAATTCTTATTTGACTGGGAAAAATTTTAAAAAAAGAACGAAGGAGCGAAAATGTAAATTTATTGTAGGGCCGTAAAAAGATAGAAAAGAAGAGAGAAAAAGAAGAGGCAAAACGTAATTACACAGAAGGATATGAAGACCAAAAAAATAAAGGATAAAAATGTCAAACAATATTGTTATCTTTATCTTTGTAGGTAGGGAGAAATTGTACTCAAGCTAACATCTAAAATTCAACCAAAGTCGAAGAAGTGCTTAGAGTCAGCCCAGGGCAGGAGGCCGAGGCGTTCTGGGCCCATGCCCTCCACCTCTGGCCCAAGTTTCAGACCCAATCAAAGTTCCCTTTTTTAATTCTGGATCTCGCTAGCAATTCAGGCCCAGTCAACTTTCAACATTATTGCTTTCCATTGGAGGTGCAGATTTTTTTTTAATATCTGGTTACGGCTACAAATCAGGTTCGGGTACAATTGGGTATGGTCAAATCTTGTATTGACTAGAACCGGTTTCGAGTTGTACCGGTTTTTAAAGGGTGAAACCCGTACCCTATCTACCTGGTTAGGATAGGGTCGAGTACTAACCGGTTCTGAATATAACGGGTACAGTCAGGTGTATATGTATTTTTTTTAAAACAAATTCAAAATACATAAAACTCATTTTTATTTAGTATTTTAAGTTCTAATACATAAAAAACAAACCTCAAATACAAAAAAAAAAAGAACAAAAACATAGAAAGAAATAAAAAAACATGAAAAATTATGAAACATTTATTTATTTTATTTTAATTCATTTTTTTATTTGTCGTCCGAACTATGTCTTTTGGAGAGAAGTTCATCAACGATAAATGGATAAAGAAGTTCACGGGCCACTTCTTCATCATATAATTATCCTTCAACCTCGTTTTCGCCTTCAAGACTTAAAATATGTTGGATTCTTTCAGTCGTGTCCAAATGATATTTCAAACAAATCCACATTTCCACCGTTGGAGGAGTGAACCTTGTTCTTCTAGGTGATATGTCCTTCCCATTAGCAAAAAAAGCGGATTCCGAAGCTACCGCATGGGTCATAGTGGAAAGAATCGGAAATTGAGATTTCTTTCCTTTCCACCAAGGCAAAAATATCAAATGTTTCAAACTCTTCCAAGGATACAATAGAATAAAAAATCAGCCTTCATATACTCCTGAGCTCACTACTTGTGGTGTTTCCACGAATGCGTTTACTATTTTTATTTTTTAAGCTACTTTATAAGTTAAGCATTAAATTCCTACTACTGTCACTACTTGTAGCAGCCGCATTAACCATCAACTCATTTTTATTGTTTGTTGTACCATACTTCTGTAAATAAACATCAAAAAGATTTTCAAAACTTCTTTTAAAACTAGTTTTTGCATTTGTTGCCAAATTAACATCTTGATTAACCAAATCTAAATCATTTTTTTTTTCTCAATTAACATTTCTACCCCCGTTAACATCTTCATCAAGCAAATTAAAAACGGTCTCCTAACCTTTGCCTAACGGTCAAAAAACAACTAGGAGAGCTGGCTAACAGCCATAAGCGGGTAGAGAACTGAGTAGAAAGATTGGTTTTAAAACCGAGTATAGAACTGAGTACAAACTGGGTACGAAGAGAAATATTTGGAACCTATTCATAAACTGATGGGTACAATCAGCTACTACCCAAGTATGGTGTGTATGGACCAAGTACCGTTTCAGTACAAATCACTTCCGAGTACAAACCGAGTATACGGAGAAATATGTGGAACCGGTTCAAAACTTGTGAGTATTCACATATATAATTGCATGTTAGCTAATGTGTGAATATTTGATGGGATGTCATGCACATAGGAATCGTTCCTTCTTGTAATGATGATATATTTTTAAATTGTGCAAAATCCCTAAATCTTATTAACAAATGTAGTTTAATAAAAAGTACATATATATTTTTTAAATATTTGCTCACAAAAGAAACATAAAGAATAGCAAAGCTAGTCTTAAGTTTTGATACCCCACCATAACTATACTTGTGATTTCTGTCTCTATCTCTCTAAGCTTTTATGTGTTGTGGTTTCTTTAGGGATAGAAGTCATGTGAAGCAGTCATTTTCCATAATGGTAACCTGTCCGCTTCAACTACATATATAAAACAACTTTATTTCTTGCCGTTCAAAAAAAAAAAAAAAAAAAAAAAACAGTTAATGCCGTATTCAATGGCTGGCTAGACGTGTGTGTGTATATATATGCATGGCTTTAACTAACCTTCTCGTGAACACATTATAAACCGCCATATATCACTAACCACCACAATGCCACATAGGCATAAAAATAAGATTAATTATGATTATAATTACGATTATGATTAGGATTACGATTATGATTATGACCGTACATGTTGTATTAATATATACCACACAGAAAAACCAAACGAGCTGGCGTACGGTTTCTATGCGATCAAAACCTAGCCTTTATCAACTTGTTGGTCGAAAGATCATCCGCAACGCTAAGTGATCGTCTGTTTCATATGTAGTCCCAGTCAGCATGACACAAAAGCCTTTTACCCATTCTTCCTACATGCATCTGATGGAGTTAATCCAAATTTCATGGAGATATGCTTGGAGGAAAAATCTAGGAAAGATATGAATATTGTTATTAGAGTTTATATCATAAATATACTGAGTTTATCATTTATTTATTTATGATCTAGTTTAAGCTTAGTTAGATTTCTTGTTTTTCAAGATGTAGTTTAATATAAATAGCGGTATAAAGCTTTGTATTTTTTGTGTTTTTTATTCATAATAAAGTTCTTAAAATTTAGACATGTAGTCTCTGAATTTTCAGTGTGTTATAGTGTTCATATATTGATTCTGGGCCAACAACACCTTTTACCATCAGCGCTAAAATACTCATCATTTTCACATGGAAATCACATAATACCTATTTAATATTAATGTGATATTTATGGTTTACTCATGTTAGTATGTTATATCTTTAGAAATGACATTCTAAATATTATGGTATAAAATGTGAAGTAGATATTAGAAATACATTAAATTAAACTAATGGGTATGTAAGTTGCCTATAACAAAAATTAAGATGTGGAGTTGCAAACCTTGTCTTGTTATCTAATACCAGTACTAATCAAGTATATATTTAATTTTCTAAATTGTTTGCTACCATATGTGTAGACTACCCTCAAGAAAGGGTCATTATATTTAGAACTATTGGGTCACACCAGAAACCTAAAAGGTAAGGTACTTTTTGGTCCACATCCTTTTACTTTTAGTGAATAAACAAAAGCCATCCACATACATTTAACAAGAACTAGAAACCAGTAGATGAAATCACACACTATATAGTACATGTCCCAAGTCACAACCTTATAAACCATCACATATTCACATACATCCTTCATTTCAAAGCACTTAGAGTAATCATCTATACAATCTTGTGATCATGGCACCACATAGAGATACCCAAGTGGCTTCCTACAATCCTAAAACCACTCCATCCAATCTCCAAAAGCCGACAAGGTTATCGATGGATACGTTACAACGAACGATATCAGATATCTCGTTTGAGTTGAGCAAAGAAGTTGATGCTGTTGCTGATATCATAAAGCTTCCCCCGATTTCAGAAGTCGAAGATGCAAAGTGCGAGTGTTGTGGGATGAGCGAGGAGTGTACGCCCGAGTACATTGCCCGAGTGCGCGAGAAGTTTTTGGGCAAGTTGATTTGTGGGCTATGTTCCGAGGCGGTGAAGGAAGAGATGGAGAAAAGTGGAGGGGAGATAGAACAAGCATTGAAAGAGCATACTAGTGTTTGTGTGAGGTTTAACCGGTTCGACAGGACGAACCCGGTGTTGTTCCAAGCTGCAGCCATGAAGGAGATGTTGAAGAAAAGTGCAAGGTTAGATGGAAGTAGGGCTAAGTCTCTTAGCCCTAGAGATCAAAAGAGAGGTTATGGGAATGTGACCAAGGGTGGGCTTGCTAGGAGTTCTAGTTGCATACCTTCCATTACAAGGGAACTCAACGATCGAGAGATCGTTAACTGAGCAACCGACACGCATGCACTCGATATATGTCCGTTTGTGCCCGAGCTTTAACAATAACCGACACGTCCGCGATATATACACTACCATTAGTGCTCAGTTTTTAACATTTCAACTAGTTATAACTAGAAAATACCTGCTAGTGTACATAGGTTAAGCTGGTTTCTAGATGTTAACTTGAAAAATAAACTCTCATCTTCGGCTAAAGGCCCTTGGTGGAAATCAAGCCGATATGTATATATTGTGAGAATTAATGGAACTATGCATGTGTGATAGGCTACCTTTAGTGCTCTTTTGAAATGTTCATGACTGTATATATATATTTAATTACTAATTAATCTCTTGGAAAACAAAGTATATCTATAATTTTCTTCACAACATGCATGATGATCAAGAGTTGGAGTGTGTTTTAAAACCGTAGTGGAGCATATATAAACGGAACTTTTCCTGATTCCAATGGTTATAAGTTTTTGACCCCAATATATTTCAAAAATTTGAACTTTTTTTCTCCTCCTCCTCCTTTAGGCTTTACACTACACAACAAGTCAACAACTCTTTGATCTTCCATGTGAGGTGAAAGTTTTAAATACTTTACATACACCATCTTATAGTTATGTTGGACAAATTCCTCTTATTCCTCTATCTATATGAAGGCTTAGGCGCTAAAGATGCAACCACTACGTACACTTGGAGTTAAAACCTTTACAATTACTCATGTTTTATTATGTTTTATTATGGTATCGGCCCGACCTGAATATTTTAGTGTCATCTCGTAAAAAATTTGAAAAAAAAAACGACCAAAGGAAATAATTTCTAGCTCCGTCACTGGTAGTCGTATTTTGTTCGAATTGTATGTTGAAACATGTACTACACCAAATACATGCCAAGAGTACCCCCAAGCTCTTAATAACACAGTTTTTTCGTAACACACAACTACCTTTCAATTTCTTCTTGTTCTTCTTCATAAGGTCAAGTCTTTTTTTCTTGGATCGATGCACATGTCTTGTGATGCTAATTGTTGGAAATCAATTGGATCAAACCTAATTAATGTACATATATAGTTTTGAGACTCAACGCGAGCATCACTTTTTTTATTATGGGAAAATTTTCAAAAGGTCAATTTCACCAAAATTTTTTACAAAATAGCCATTGACATTTTTTCTCACAACGTCAAAAGAAAAAATAAACTTTTAATTCAAAATTGATCAATATAATCATAACCACCATACATATTGTTTTGACGACCGAATTATACTATCTTGAGGACCTGAGATGAACCCAAGAGGAGGTGATGGGGATCGCCCAACACTCATGAAATATTTTTGCGTACTAGTATATTTACCATTTTATCTCAACCATCTCCCAAGAAATGTCTTAAACCGACTCTGAACTTTAAAGAAAAATTAATTTCTAGTTTAAAAAATTAAATTTTACATTGCAAATAAAATTATAAAAACAAAACTAATTATATATATTACAATAAAAATTGGTAATGAATAGTTATCTTTTAGTTTTTTCATAGTTTAGTCACGTAAGTTTGACAATTTAACATTTTTTACCCTTAAAGTTTTTTACCTTTTTTTTGATGGAATAGTAATTTTAGGTTTTCATATTTTAGCCACATATGCTTTATACTTTTACGTTTTCTACCTTCTAACTTTTAAATTTTTATTTTGTTTTAAGTTTTGTAATCTTCTACTTTGGCCATTAAACTTTTAGCTTTTCTACTTTCATTTTTTAGTATACTTTTATGTTTTATACTTTCGCCACGAGACTTTTAGACTTTTACGTTTTATACCCCTTAACTTTTTAACTTCCGTTTTATTATTAGACTACTTTCATTTTTAGTATAATTTTAGAGTTTTTGACTTTGGCGAAGACTTTTTTTATACTTTTATACTTCGACGACACAACTTTTAAATTTTGACATTTTGTTCCCCTAATATTTCCTACTTTCGATTTTTAGTATATTTTTATTTTAGTTTTATACTTCGACGACACAACTTTTAGACTTTGACGTTTTATACTTTCGTTTTTTTAGTATACTTTTTATAGTTTTATACTCTTACCACGAAACTTTTTAGACTTTTATGTTCTATACTCCTAAATTTTTCTATTTTTGTTTTTCAGTATACTTTTAGAGTTTCGACTTTGGTCAATACTTTTTTATAGTTTTATACTTCTATTCATTTTTCTATTTTTGTTTTTCAATATACTTTTAGAGTTTCGACTTTGGTCAATACTTTTTTATAGTTTTATACTTTCATCACATTAAAACGTTTTTTACTTAAACTAACGTACGGGTAAATTGGTGGCCTGCCGTAAAGCGCGGACGGGTCACAAGATCAAATAAAATTGAACGACGCTGTCATTGCAGACCCGCCGCAACGCGCGGACGAGTCTAGAACTTGTTTATAACAAAACTAATTTGTAACAAAACTTATTAATAATAGTATAATACATAATGAACTTAAATATTAATTTGATCCAAAAACCACACGAGGTAATGCTAAGATTTTCTATTTTATAAGGATCCAATCAAATAAGGTTTTTTTAGAAAAATATTCTAGAAAAAAATATGAACCCAACACCAATGAGCCCAAAAAATACTAACATTTCTAACCCAACTATTCAATACCCATTACCCAATGAATAAATAAAATCCTAAATCTAAATATCTAGTTCTAATTAAACACAACTAATTTTGTATATTTATATTTACGTAATATGGATCGGTTTGTAGTACGAAAAGTGAGAACTTCATCTTTTAAGATTCTCGAATTTGTTGATGTTAATAGTTATATATGTTATATTTAGAAATAGGTGCTTACGAAAGTGTCCAGAGATGATGTAATGGATAGGTTTCAAAAAATAAAATCTCATAGAGAACAACTTTATGTGTTTTGTAATTCTATTTTCTCATAACGAATGACGTACGCTACTAGTTTTATTATGTTTTTTTTTTATATTTTAGTTTGGTTTTTTTATCATGTAACGTGACCCGACTCGAATTGAACTGAATCGGGCTAAAAAAAATTTATATAGCGGTAAACGGCTGGACCCCAAAATTTTCCAATTGCCATGAAAAAAATTCCTGTGTTCGCCACTGTTGACGACCATAGGTATGGTCTCGACGACTCTATAATTATTTTTTTATCTAAATCTTGTTTTTCTTGTATAACTTGAAAAGTATAATGTTTAATAAATTTCGAATAATAACATTTGACGTGCTCATTTTATCTGCATGTCTACATATTTTTCAAAAAACCGAGCTAGGTCAAGTTTGACATGGCCCAGCTTGATATAAGTTTGACTCCACTCGGTATTGAAAAAATTTACGTCGACATATAGGTAAAAATAAGCACGTCAAAACGATACCTACGGTCGTCCTGGCCGTATCTACAGTCATCAAGACTGTATAGTATGGTGGTCACAACCCTATTGATCAATTTTGAATTGAAAGTTCATTTTTTTCTTTGACTTGACTTGTTTTCATTGGTCTAATATACAGTCGTTTTTTTTTAATCAAAATAGAGACGTTGACACCCGTATTGAAGGATACATTTTATGAACGACACAACCGTTTGAAATACATTTTAAATTTAGATACTTGACCCTTCTACTATAAACAAATACAATAAAGACTCAAACTATAACTATCTAATATTGGCATAATCTACCCTAAGTTTAGTTTAATGCCAACAAAAACAACTTCTTCATGATGTAAATAACGGTGACTTATGCCTCAATATATAACTAACCACCATTGGTTCAATACAACTCAAGGTGTTCACAAGAATCTAGCTTTAAGTATGTATGCATCATGGGTCTTTTATCTTTCTGTTTCATTGATCATTTCTCGAGCACCTGCTTGGTCTTGAGTCTTGACCCTGATCAAAGAACTACAATATGACCAAATTCCCAAACACGAAACTAATGTCGTGAAACTTATTACCGATTGTTTGGGTATAACCAACAAATAACAGAATAATAATTGCTTGGGTTCTACTATATATGCATCTTGGGTTAATTTCTGAGAGTTGGGATGCAACTAGAGCTTCGAAAAATATTCAACTTTTTGGAACTCTTCACCATTCGATTTTCGAGGCTTCTCTTCGCTATGTCCTTGAGTGCCCATGTTAATGTGAGCTTTGGGTTGATTCTAGTGGTTATGTTGAAGTTTTCACAAATTTTGTTATGAGAACTGACTGCTTCTTTCATGGTCTTTCCAGGGTTCTTTGATAAACATTCTTTAATAGCTTCAGAGCATAGGCCACAAACCCATGATCCTGCATGATTGTTCTTGACTCTAACTATGTAGTTTTTGGTGCAATCCTCCTTTTGGCCACAACATTCACAGTCTGCTTCAAAGACTTCATCATCTACTTTGGTTATAACATCCAAGTCTTTACTGATCTTTTCTAGTTCATTTGAGATGTCTGAAACCGCCTTTTGAAGATTGTGCGAGTTCTACAAAAAATAAAAAAATAAAAAAATAAAAAAGAAAAAAAGGTATTGAGTTACGATATATAGGTTAGCTAACAATTCCTATGATGTAGAAGGTTGTACCTAATGAGTTCATGATCTTGGATGTTACATAGTTCTAGCAAAGATTTAGAACAATTTCTAGATCATTTCGTATCGAATAAAAGCTAAGATCGGAAATTTCACACACAAAAAAAAACTACGAGAACGATACCCACCAGACCCAGCATGAACATACCCCTAAAAGAAGTAGATAAAGATGAACTTGTCATCAATGTTACTAATGAAGATGCAATTGTGCGTTTTCAAAAGATGAAAACGCGTAATAAAGGACAATTGTAATATGTACTTTTTGTATTATGTTTAGTAAACTGCATTTTTTGAGTTATATTTAACAATTATATATAAATAACTTTTTTTTAACCTAACGTATTTTTTGACTTACCCATTCTGACCCGATCGAAAATTCTTGCCGCAAAGGATGTTAAAAACAACATATAGAATTTTATATTTTTATGTAACTTAACATGCAAATTCATTGTACTTTAGAAATAAACAATGTGAACTAGAGAGAAAATAGATATAACATCCAAAGGTGCAATAATGAAGGAGTTGAATGTTTGACATAACATACCATGACATGCAATGCCTGATTTCCTTGTGATATCAGTAGTTTTGCTGTTTATCAATGGTCACCTTACTACAACTGGAAATATGAAAATTATGTATGCCAAATAAAGTTTGGTATATTATATATAGGTACGTATATGAGTGTGTAGACATGGAAACTATAGTTGACTTTAATTTGGTATCTATCTATCTTTCAGACTTCAAAGATATATAATTGATTTCAGATAATTACTCTCTTTCAAATTGCACCATAAAATTTCTTTATAGATCTAATTAATGTCTACTCTATACACTACTACCCTACATATATGATCATATATGGTTGGGTAAGGAAAGATGTGTCCGGCCAGTTGTGATTGTGGTTGATTTTAACTCGAACAGACTTTAACTTTGGTTTTGTTTCAGCTCGAACCGGACTTCTTATGATGTGTTTGCTTCATTTAGAAGAATATGGAAAATATAACATTTTAGAGAAGGGGGATATGATGGTTAAAATTTGAGCTGAAAGAAAATGTAATATAGTGTTAATATTTATAGTCCAAATTTGATGTGTTATTTATGAGGGCATTGGGTATACAGGCGTCGAAGGCGCCATATTACGCTTTTGGCGGCGCCAACGGCGCCAAACACCGCCCCCCTATAAAAACTCGGCGGCGTCAAGTTTGTGCGTGAACATGTTAACGGGCGCTGAGTGAAGATAACGGTCACATTTCTGACCGTTGGAGGAGCTGTACCGTTGGCTTTTTTTTTAAAAAAAAAAAAAATTCTAATTTAATTCTCACATATATATACACATACTAACACACACATATCACACATACTCCTCTCCAAATCCTCTCAAACATCAACAACAATTTGAAGATTATGGATTTGTTATCCTCAAACGACTCTTTCGATACGTCCTCCGACGAAGAGGCCGAGATGTTTTTACAATTGATGTTTAATTATCATCAAATACGGATGAACCGGCGGATGACTCGACGGGCTCGCATAAACCGAAATCGTGCGGCGGCTCATGAAAGTCTTCTACGAGACTATTTCAACGAAGATTGTGTCTACCGAGATGACGCATTTGAACAACGTTTTCGAATGCGACGTTCACTTTTTTTACGAATTGTGAACGATTTGGAGCGAGAGGACCCGTGGTTTCCACAACGGCGAGATGCGAGAGGAAGGATTGGTTTCACTCCACTTCAAAAATGCACGGCGGCAATTCGAGTCATGGCGTACGGTATAACGGGCGATGCATTCGACGAGTACCTAAGAATGTCCGATCGTACCATTAGGTCGTGTATTCAACACTTTTGTAGCGGTAACAATTCTCTTATAAAATTACCTCTATATTTAAATTTATATACCGTTTTTGTTTCTATTTTTTAAAGCTTTTTAATCTATAGGTCTTTTCAATTTATACGGAAGAAAATATTTACGACGACCGACCGCCTACGACATCAGGCAACTGTACGAGTATCATGAGAACAAATGGGGTTTTCGTGGGATGCTTGGAAGCATCGATTGCACGCATTGGGAGTGGAAGAACTGTCCGAACGCATGGCGAGGTCAGTTTATGCGTGGTGATCACGGCCACCCAACCATCATGCTAGAAGCCGTTGCCTCCAACGATATGTGGATATGGCATCAATATTTTGGTGTTTCCGGCTCGAACAACGATATCAACGTTCTCAACCGATCACCAATTTGGGACGATGTCATCGAGGGACGCGAGCCGGATTCGTCTTTTGAGCTACGAGGAAACGTGTACAAGCGGGGGTATTATCTGGGAGACGGGATCTATCCCGAATATGCTACGATTGTCAAAGGGTTCACGGCTCCGATCGGCGAAAGGCGTAAGGTGTACACAAAAGTTCACAGCGCCGCTCGGAAAGACATTGAACGTGCATTCGGTGATTTGAAGGATAAATGACATATCATAGCTCACCCCGCACGAATGTGGCATCGAAACAAAATTGTGAATGTTATGCGTGGTTGTATTATTTTACACAACATGATCCTCGAAGATCAAGGTGCCGTGATTTGCCAATTTCACGAGGAGGAGTTGGATACGGTGTACGATGAAATCGAGGAGGACCAAAAAAGAGCCATTCGTCAAGAAATATTTAATCGAGACATCCACAACCAGTTGAAGGCGGACTTGATCGATGACATTTACGAACGATCACTTTGATGTATTTGTAGTATTTTTTTTGGGTAATTTGTAGGTTTTTAAATTTTTAATGATCTAGTATTTGTAGTATTTTTTTTCTAGTATTTGTGTTACTTTTTTTAAGTTGTTTTACAATTTTCGGAAAAAAAAAACAAAAAAAAATATTAAAATAATTATCACCCTTTAAATTAAATCGAAATTAAAAAAAAAACTAATAAAATATTGTTTAACATGTTAACTTAACATGAGTATACCCCATTCATGTTAACTATTTTGGTGTTAAGTTAAAGGTGACGTGGCGCCTATGTGGCAAAGTTAACATGTTAACTTAACATGAGTATACCTATGCCCTGAGTGGATGTTGGTATTTGAAAGAGAAAAATAATAGAAAAGAAGATAAATAAGTATTATTTAACTGAATAATATTAAATATATGGAATTTAATTTGGGAAATATTGAAAATGTAACTTTGAAAATAGAGTTTTTTAGTTAAATTATATGATAGAGATAGAGAACGAGTTATGAATGCTCCTATGTGATTTCTCCGATATACTTCTTTTAATTTCCATGTTCAACAACCTCTTATTTTATTTTTCTCTTCTTCACCATCTTTTGATCCGTATTTGTATTTTGGGCGAGCCCTCTATGAATATATGGAGTATTTGAAGATAATTCTAGTTTAAATTAGTTGTTCAAATCAAATCAAGCTAGTCTAGTTCTACTTTTAATAATGGCCTTACTCACTAAGTACTCGAATCTTTTTGATCACTGATACTTGTGAATGTAGGGTTCTTGTTTGATATGATTAGCGTTATATTGAAATTGATCAACATTATGGTTGGTTAACTTCCACTTAAAAGGGTGTTAGGAAAGTTTGGGTAGAATTTGACAACCTTGTCAAAGTTAAAGGTTGAAGGAGTAAAGTTCTCATTTTCAAGATTTTTCGGTTATTACAGATCAACGAACCAGTTGGATATAAATGATCATCTTCTTCTCCGATTTTGGGGATTCTTTGATTTTAGGTTTGTTTTCCAATTTCTTTTGAGTTTAGCTTGTAATTGTAGTCGATAATCGTTTGAGCCTTTGAGGTCAATAATAACATCGATTCTATCCAATTTTGTTTTAATTTCTTTTGATATTGTTCTTCGTGTTCATCGTGATATTCCGCTAAATTTCTCACACCCTCTAATCGAATTAGCCTATCTACATTTTTATTTTAAGCGCTTGGACTTAAACCTGCATTTCTGTTAGACCTTTATAAGTTTAATTAGATTAAAAGTGAAGCCCCATAGAGGTTACTATATCATGTTAGTTCCAAGCTAAATATCAATATCGGGCTAATTGGCTCGCTCAAGATTTGAGATACAGAAAATTCCCCAAAATGTCTATTTGCCTAATTATTAACTTAGTTTGTCCATTTTGATTTTCAATGAATAGAAATATCAAATGAACAAATTAAGACAAATAATTTGATCAAATGGATATTTTGAAAATTTTCCTTTTGAGATAAGGCTTGCATGGTATGCACATATATCATATATGCATGGTCCCGTAGCTAGTAGCCAAATCTTGTAACATAGATTTATTAGCTAGCCATCTAGCCTAACCATTAAGGCCTAATTCCAAGCCTTCTTGCATACCCCGTGAGTTCCACACATGCAAAAGTAACCAATAATTAATATAAATGATACAAAAGTCTTTTGCTATTAATTGAGTAACTGCATGCATGTGATTTGTAGTCAACAATCACGTACCTATAGCTTGTCTGTTATATATAACTGTAATGGTCTAAAAATCTTTCTAATTGAGGTTCTACTTCAACAATATTGTTCAACTGACAAGATATATTGGTTTCAAATAGGTCATGCTGATTTCAGCATAAATAAGCATTGAGTGTATTAGTTTAATCACAACATTTCTCTAGCCCTCCAAATTACACACTCAAAAAAGAAAAATAATAAAAAATAAAAATAAAACACACACACACACACAAAAGCGCTCACATCACAAACTCTTAAGTATCAAACGATCACGATATATTTGATAGATGTCATCATACACTTAATGGGTTGCATGCAATGATGCAAAAGTAAAGAGATTAATTTGATGTGAAGATTCTGTTGTTGATCTTGAAGTTTCAGTTCTGAGTCAATAGGTTTGTAAGAAATCAAATCGTGTAAAATTAGAGGCCATTTTCTATGTTCTTTCGTAACGAAATCATGTTTTGTAATTTCTTAAATTTCTAAAATATAAGTAAAAACTTTATTGAGTTCAACTTTTATTTATATAGTACTTACATATTTTGTGTTAACCAGGATTTTCATCATGCATTAATCGATTGGATTATATAGTTATATAATATAGGGTTGGGCTTGAATATGCAAATTGGACTCATTTTGACCCATAAGTTGGACTAACTCGATTAGAATTATGGTTTGTATAGCGCAAAGGTAGTTATTTGTTGGGCTGACTAAGGCTGTGTGAATTGTGTTAAAAGAAGTTATGGGCAACATTCAATTGGGCTGCTTTCATAAAAGCATTTTGATTATTAATGAAAAGAGTACTCTAATGAAAATGAGTTTTACTCATACATTTAATATTTCATATAAAATATCATATAAAATTATAAGATTCACTTTTCAGAATATTATATAAAATTTACATATTAAATTGAAAGTTTAGAAATAAGTTGTCATCATTAAAATAAAAGAAGTATAAACTGTAGAAAATCTATGTTATATTTTTTATATTTCAAATAATAAAAATAAGATACACTGAGAAAAAAAATACTAGTTTAAAACTATTACTTAAACTAGATATAAAGATTTAAAATAAGAATTAAGAACAACTTTATATATGAGTTGATTAAATGTATGTCCTTATAAACTTATCAAAGGTCTCCGATTTGAAACTTTTCAAAGACATGTCTAAGCCTAAATTGATTTGTGAATACTTCCGTATCTCATATTATACCTACATAAATCAACTTCATTCACTAGTTTTATTTATCACATATTTGTAAGATAGTTTTAATTTTTAAAAGGGGTAATTTTGTTCCAATCAGGTAACTTAACTTTAAAAAATATGTTCTAATACTAGATAATTGACGTGATTAGCAGGTAACCTAATCAATTTTTTTTATAGAAACTGAACTTTTTTATAAAAAATGAATTTTTTTATGGAAACGATTTTTTAAATCGAATGTTTAATAAAAACGAACTTTTCATAAAAAATTGAAATTAAAAAAACGTATGTTTTATAAAAACAAACTTTTTGAAAAAAAAAACGTTTTTATAAAATTTTGATTTTTTTTATTAAAAGTTTGTTTTTAAAAAAAAAAATTATAAAAAAAATCATTTTTCTATTAAAAATATTCAGTTTTATAAAATTTTTGACTAGGTTACCTACTAATCAGGTCATTTATCTAGTATTAAACATATTTTAAAGTTGAGTGACCTGATTGGAACAAAAAAAAAATTTGAGTGACCTAATTAGAACAAAATTAAGAGTTGGTTATGTTTCTGTGACATTTCCCCTTTTTAAAATATACATTTTTTTTTTAAATCTTGGGCCCCAATAAAAACCAGGCCCTGGGCGGTCGCCCACCTTTCCCATGCCTAGGCCTCCCATGATGTTAGGCCATGATTTTTCCATATTTTTTAAATCACTTTTTGTAAATTGTTATTTTCTTTTTATATTTTTGTAACTTGCTCAATTTATGGCTTGTCACGTGGCATGTTATGATTAAGTTACTTCATTCATGACTTATTATGTGACAGGTTATTTTTAATTCATTCTTCTTTATTTAAAATTGTTTGTTTTAACTCTTTTTGAATATTTTTTAAAGCGTTTATTTGGTTTTGTTTCCACATCGTTGACTCCTTTTGATTTTGACAAATGCAATAAAACATCGCGTTATTTATGGCTTGCCATATGACAAATCATGATTAAATCTTTTAAAAATTCTCTAAATTCTGTTTTTTTTGTTGTTTTTAATTCTTATTAAATATTATTTAAAACATGTCTTTGGTTTTTGTTGCATTTTCACATCCGTTTACTCATTTTGATGTTTGCACAAATGTAATAAAACATCATAGGTTTATACAAAACGACACGTACAAAAACACATACAACGCAACATATAGTTTTCATACAATATTGACTTGTCATCGAAACCGCGACTATCATCTTTCTTATTAACATACAATAATGACTTATTGAGTTACAATATATTAAAGTTTAAATGATATTTTTAACAATGATATAATATTGAGCTTATATTTTAAGACCTTTATTATATACTTCTAGTGTGTTTGATTTCCAATATATAGATATATACGTATATATATATACATACAATTTCCACTTACTATTCACCTTTATTCCACTTTTTCCTCTCATTTTAATTATTTATTTATTTATTTTTTTTATAATATATTTAGCACACTTAGGATAATTTTTTTATATAGTTGTGTACCATAAACTTTTATATCTTAAAGAAAAATTATCTTTTTATTTAAAATCGATAAAGAAAATTTATCTTTTTATTCATTTTTTCTGATTTTTCCAACAATACAATGATCATATACATATATTTTCTTTTTGAAAGACAAAAAAAGTAGATAAAGTTATAAGATCATGTGTTGTATGATCTAACGAAAAAAGAAGATGATAAAAGACTCTTCACTTCACTACTTTCATATGCATAAAGATGGATATTCCATTTTTTTTTCAAAACAAAGGCTCCCCCTTTCAACACCAACTTCCACGTGAGTGAGACACGTGCATCCCACCCCATGTCACGTGACAGGAACCAGACACGTGCTCTCACGTTCAAGAAAAGAAAAAACTTAACAAAATACTAGAAATCAAATTAATTTGCGTATACAAAGTTACAAACAGTTTAATCTTAATTTTATCTGCTAAATATGTTTAAAAACAAAGCACGTCCGATCACCCAATAAAAGAATACCACGTGTCATTGACCCACCGCCCTATTGGCCATTGAAATCCTCACATGCTCAACTGACACTCCCCTCAACCCACTATCACGTGCTTCTTGAACTCATTATGTTCATAATAATTTATTCACTTTTTTCTCTAAGTTTTTTATCTTAAGCTTTTAAAACGGTAATATTGCTTAAATTTATAAACAAATATGTTTTAGTAGACATGTTAAATCCGTTAATTTAACGGATTATGGTATTGTTTATGTACACTACGTAGTTTAACTAAATATATTGTAAGCTGTTCAAAATTAAAACAATAAATAAAAATATATTGTTTATAAGATCGATTAAGTTAGTTTCTTTTAAATAGCAAACTATTCTACTTCTATTTCTATCTCTAAATTACACTTCAATATTTATAATGATAAATGTTTTGATTTTATGACATCCTTAAAATGATACTCGAAGAGACATAGCCTCTCCCATTGGGCCGCCACTTCTTTAACCCTCTTAGCACTTGACTACAGCCAATATACACATGTTTGGCTCTTTTAGATGGAGTTTATGGATCTTTTTAGGTCATATCCGGTCATGTATCTGATTGTCTAATTATATAAGTGTTCGAAAATATATCGTATGCACATTTCAGATGTTTGAGATCTCAAGTACTTTAATCGAGTTCAGGTTTCATTAACATATGTGCCCTAAGAGTTATACGGTTCTAAATATATATATTTTTAACGCCGAACTAAAGTACGCATAGTCTATTTCAAATATTACGATTAAACTCCCATATCAAAGATTTTAATTATACTTATTTGATTTCTTACAACATGTTTGAGCTCAGGATCATTGCCTCGTTATATATCATCTCCAATTTCATATGAAAATCGTATATTTATAGAAAAACCGATGTTTTTAGTATGAGGAACATTTTACTCAAACTTGATTTTAAACTTGAAACCTTAAAGTCTCAAGTCTCTTGGATGTAATTGAGCTATAAGCAAATGATATAAATATACTTATGTTAACATTTGATTTTTTTACACTAATAAATATGTAGGTGTTATATTACTTTTATATAATTATTTATCATGTCCTTGGGGATGGAGAGTAAATGCAAAGGACAATTACCAATGAGGGTGAGGAGTACTAGAATCATACGGTATCACTCCTAGGGATCGTTCCTTTCACTATCGGCCCCACTGTTAAGATAATCCCACGTGGCATTTACTAATATTTGTTTGTATAATATGAAGATTTTTCTTACTAATTTAGTAACGTCGATCATATTAAATATTTTTTGTTACAAAATATGAATTTATTCATCACAAATACTTTCTGTACCATCACCCACAGATTCAAAATTACGTACCCTAATATATGCCATTGAAAAAAAATAATATTTGGATATCCAAGTGTTGGTATCAAGGAAAGATTTTTTACTTTGAATACAATCAATAATCATATATTCATATGCATCTTGCACAACCCAAAAAAATATAGAATAAAATATAAAATTGAGGAAACCGTTTAAATCATGTGTAAATAATTTCTACTTGGGTAAAAATATGTATATAATGATATTTCTTTATACATGATCATTAAGAATACAAGTCTCAGTGATTAATAACTACTATTAAGATGATCTAGAATTACATGTGTATATGTGTGTCGTTCTATGAAAAATCTATAACGATCATACTCTCTTCTCCTCTTTTTCTCTCTTCTTCTCGGACTTGACCATGAATTATAAATTATAACACCAACTCTTTTCCTTCTTTCTCATAGAAATACATGTGACGGTTCATAGTTATCAACTTGTCTAAAAAACAACGCTTTTGGCTTCAAGAAATATATTTCGTAGCTCCAGATCAACCGCAAGTTGTTAGTAGGGCTCGCGTAACATGTGCTCTAAGATAACAGATGATAAATAATTAACTATAATTATTTATAAATGTCTAATTAATGGGTTTGTATATATATAGCTAGCCCAATCCAAACACAACCCAATTAGTTGACTACATTGCAACACAAAACCCTAACACCGTAAATGCTTGTTAAAAGGTTGACATGTTTACGCCTGGTTATATCTAGTGTTATTGATATCACACCCAACTATAAAAAAATGATACATCATTTGCGATAAAAACCCTAACTCATGATCAAAACACGACATGTTTAATGTATTGCATCATGATTTTATGTCTGTGAGGATAATTGTTGATAATTTCAAAAAACTAGTTTATCAAATGAGTTAAAATCATTGAATTAGTCTATAAAATCGAACACAAAATTACTAAAAATAAATCAAATCATATAAATCCATTTTTCTCAACAAAAAAAATAAGAAAATATATACATGTATGTGTATACTATAAGTGTTATTAATAACAAATAACAATGATCCTAATAAATAATTATAATAAAATAATAATGATAAAAAATACTATTTAATTATTAAAGTAGTAGCATATTTTTAGGTGTCGCCATCCCCCTTCAAACGCAAATAAACTCTCTCCTCTTCTCACCTCTCTTCACTCCTCAACTCTCTCCCCCTCCACACACTTTCTCTCTCTACTCTCTCTCTAAAACACACCCTTTTTCTACGTTACCATTTTCATCATTTCAATTCAATCCCATAAAACACACAAATGGAAACTCCCCAATTCTTCCCCCAGCCGGAAAAACGACTCTCCGACGTCAAAACCGCCGACCATTTCGTCATCGACGACCTCCTCAATTTCCCCGCCGATGACGATGATGTCGTTGGAATCGGAGACGTTAACGTTAATTATAACGTTAATAATGTCGCCGGAACCTCCACCGACTCCTCCCTCGTTACCACCACCGTCGACAGCTGCAACTCCTCCGGGGACGGCGGTCGCCGGAGCCTCGCCGACGCTCAATTCTCTCATGACCTTTGTGTCCCGGTAATTTACATTAGTGCCATGCATGCCCTTGTTTTTATTGTAATAATACTAGAATATCTTAAGAATTTAAAGCTTGAGAAATGTAAAATATTCCTTTATTTAAAAAAAATTAACTTTTATAAAAGTATAAAAGTCATTGTACTAGTCTAAAGTTGAGTAAATTACTTGCTTTTTTAAGTACCACAATTATACCGATATTAATATAAAAAATGTAAATTGTACTATATTTTAGTCTCGAGAACCAGTGATAGACAGTAGCGAAACTAGAAAATTTTCTTAAAATGTAGCACACATACAACTTTTAAGTGGTAGTACACGTAAATAAAAACTAAAAAACCTAATTTTATTTAAATTGTGTAAATGTATAAGAGATAGCATTGGCTATTTCTTATATAATGCTAGTTTTGCCCCTGGCTAGAGGTATTAACAGGAGCAATATCTTTATCTCATGGGAAAAAAAAAAATTTAGACCTTATCAATAGTTCTACTATATGTAGAATTATACTGGCTATGATTATTTTGTTTATTTATAGTTATCGTAAAGTTTTATATTAACATGTTAATGAATAGTAGCTTATATTTGAAGTTGTTTTCTATAGTATGATGATATGGCTGAGCTAGAATGGTTATCAAATTTTGTGGAGGAATCATTTTCATCCGAAGACATGGAGAAGCTCCAACTGCTATCCGGAGTCAAATCTCGACCCGTTGGAGCATCCGAGACTCGCGAGTTCAATAACGACATCGATAACCAAGCCAACAACTCGATGTTTAGCACAGACGTGACGGTCCCAGCCAAGGCCCGCACCAAGCGTTCTCGTGCCGCACCATGCAACTGGACTTCCCGACTAATTGTTCTCTCCGAACCATCCATGGGTCCCGCCCCCACAGTGTCCTCGGAGTCGGAGACTGACATGGCTGGATTGAGCTTAATCGGGAAGAAGACAGTGAAACCTCTTCCAAAGAAGAAAGAAGTGTATGATAACGAATCACACAATACAGAAGGGCGAAAGTGTCTTCACTGTGCCACTGATAAGACACCCCAATGGCGTACTGGACCATTAGGTCCAAAAACGCTCTGTAATGCCTGTGGGGTTCGCTACAAGTCTGGTCGATTAGTTCCTGAGTATCGACCAGCTGCGAGCCCCACGTTTGTTCTCGCGAAACACTCGAATTCGCATAGGAAAGTGCTTGAGCTAAGAAGACAAAAGGAGATGCAAACTACACACCAACAACAATTCTTTCATCATCAAAATATGATGTTTGATGTAGCAAGAGGTGATGAGTACTTAATCCACCAACATGTTGGTCCAGATTATAGGCAACTAATCTAATTAAGTTGAGGTAGTCAAGAAGTTATTCTAGCTTTTATAAAAGTTTGCAGTTTTTAAAACAAAAAATAGAAGAATTTAAGAGGCTAAGCTTTAGATGATTGTAATTTCAATTGAGTTTTCATCTGCCATATTTTGGCAAATTCGATCTTTAATTCACATTTTTATAATGTCTAGTTTTTTCTATATCATTTTATAGTATCTCTATCCATAGTCTAGAGAGGTGTTCTTCTCAGAAATATTATGTTTGAAAATCATAAAAATCACATAACACGTGTACGTACTATCACTTTTTTTTTAAACAAAAAAACTAAAATTATAAAATAACAGTTTATTTATAGCGTTATACTCTTTCAACGAATAGCTGTTATAAATTATTTGGTGAGAAGTTCGTTTATGTCCGTTGCTAAATAAATGATCGAACATAAACACGAATTTCACTCTTTTAGTTATACAAATGAACATGAACAAAATCGTGTTTGTTCATTTGTGTTCGTGAACTTTCAGTAAGGTGTTCATTTATGTTTAGTAAGATGTTAGTTAAAATTTTACCATTTAAAACTTATATCTTTGTGATATTATTATTAGATTTATGATTATTATTTCTAACTTGTGTTTTGTTTTGAATAATTATATGTTTATAATTTTTTTTTGTTAAGAGCTCAAATAAAATATTTTTTACATGTGAATATGTATGGTGTTTGGAATTAAGAATGTTTTGATTTTTATTTAGCATATGTTCCTTTGAGTTCGTGAAATGCTCGTGTATAAGTTCAATTCCTTAACAAACAAACATAAACAAGAGGTTCCCTTCATTATCTATTTGTGAACACATTTAATGATTAACAAATGAACATGAACAAGTCTTCATTTGGTTTGGTTCGGCTTTATAGCCTTACCTAAGTTCATGGCAAAGGATCCGATGCAGGCGCAATACTATGACTACCGAGCACCGGAGATGGAACAAAACACTTTGGCCAGCAATTCACCAGAAATCCAAAACGCTGGAGAACCTGAAACGAAAAGAAAATTACCATTGAATCAAAGCAATGAAAATGGATGCAATTTTTAAGAACAAGCAACGATTGTTTTGAACAGGTTGTAATCGAACAGGAGCTTTTGCACATTTTAGTTAATCCATAAAAAACAAAGAATCTGAATTGATCGATATATTTCTCAAAACAAACAAAAAGGAAACGAAAGATGATCTAAATAATGGATCAACTAAGTCCTCTCGGGGACTTTCTTAAGAATAAGAAAGAAGATGTGACAATCCGACTTTTCAGGTCATTTTCTAGCATTAACTGAACGTAAACTGTATTAAATGTTGTGTGAACATTTATGTGTTGACTTGTTGACTTTAGCAAATTAGGGTTTTGTGTGATCAATCACTACGAGCATGCACGGAAACTTAAACGTTTGATATTCCATGATTCCGCTTTATGATTTTATGTGATATATTCATATATATTTCACAAGTATTTTATTAGTCTATGTGAGTTTTAATTATCAAACCATAAATTATATTTAAGATTTTATGTAAATCTAAAGTACATATTTATAAATTTTAGTCAAACTTTATGTGACTTTAAATATATATGTTACAATTTAAATAGTTAATTGTTGAATTATATTCTATGATTTTATGTGGGTAAAACAATATTTATAATTCTTATAAACGCTACACGATTAATATATTTTTGACGTTCCTCGGATATTCGTCGTTAGAAACATTTTACGTTAACTTCGTTTGAGCCGTTAACCCTTTTAGAACTTTGAGGGACTTATGTTGTCATTCACCAAACATATTTTAATTAACTAAAACCTAGAGGGACCAAAGTTGCCAATACTCTATAGTTGATTTTAATGATAATTACGGGACTTAATGGAGAGTTGATGATCGGTCTCAACCGATCATCATCATCGCTCGACGGTTTCATTTCAGCACCATCAATTCGTTATCACCCTTGTAACTGAGCAATCATTCGTGATACATCAATACACCCTCACAGCCCCTCAATTCCTCTCTCGTTTCCTACCTGCGACACCAACAAACCCGTCACCGAGAGTCTCAAGAATTCCGGCCAACCACCACCGTACAACCATAAACGATCATCCCATTGTGATCGTGATTCCCATAGAAGCAACCACGAGCAAACCGATTTGAGTTTCGTTAGCGTGCTCGGTGTTCGCGGCTAAGGTTCGGGATTCGTTTCGGTGTTCAAACTCGACAATCTTTCATCACCGGTTAAAGGTAACGATACTTTCATGTTAATCGCACGTGTACCTTGTGTTTATTCTGTATTTCGCGATTTTCTGGTGACCGGAATAAAACTCCGGCCACCGGAGTTCTTAATGAAGAAGATGAAGGCTGGGGCATACTAGTTATATATTTTCATTCCTGGATATAACCCAGACGCCAAACTGGCACAATGGTTTGGGCGTTGGGTTTAGTTGCGAAGGTCGGGGGTTCGAAACCCGTCCTCCACATTTCTTTTTCTGTTTTATTCTGTAAACCCAATTCCAGTCGCGGCCTATAGATAAAACTCTGTGAGTCGGATTCTTGACACCAACCAAGCGCTGGCCGAGTGGGTTGTTCACGAGGTCGTAACAGTGAGGTCGCGGGTTCGAACCCGAGGGCCTCCAAACCTCCTGTTTTTATTATTTTGCTTTGTTTTGGGCACTAGTTCGCTAGATTTTGTACCAAAATTGTCCCTTGTCATATCTAAAACCCGTAAAAATATATTCGAGGCATTTAAATCTCGTAAATCACGTTTAACTTGTTATTCTAGATAAAAATATATTTCCAACATATATGTATATATATATATATATATATTGATATAAACATTCTAGTTTTACAAAGAGGTAAAAATATATATCTTGAGTAATGTAATATATATAAACTTATGCCGTTAAATTTCTATTGAAATAACCGGATATTTTATAATAACCTTTTTACTAATATATATTGTCATCGCAAAATTCGTTATCAACACTTCTTGAACGTTTAGTAAATACATATTATATATATATATATATATATATATATATATATATAGATTTATTTATTTAGTGAATCTTTGAACTTGGAAAATATATAATATTAATATATATTGTATTCTCTCGTACTATTTCGATAATCGCCCGGATTTGGCACACGTGCCATCCTCGACTCGTTTTGGATTTCACGATCTGTCACTTTTGCCATTTTGATTAGACTTGATAGTTTATAAAACACACACTTATACTTGAATGCTCGTTAGGTGATTGATTGCTTGCACAAGACTCGTTCTTGCTACTTGAATTAATTGTTTTATCTGGAAACCTTGCCGAGCAACCTAAGGTGAGTTTCACGGCCCCATTTTACTGTTTTAAATCCTGTTGGGGGAGATTAACATGCATGATTTACACAACTGAGATAATTAGACTTTTATATATCACACGATTACTGATTACTGAGGCACACTAGACAACAAAGTCCTTCTCATGGTACCGTTAGTATTTGGTGATGATAGCGGGAAATATATTGTAGTACTACTGGGTTTGACAAACCCCACCCGGGTCAGTCGCTCTGACACGATTGGATATCGAACGGGTGTTATATTCGTCCTCAACGAAACAAGGCAAACTATAAACAACTGTCAGCTTCGGTGACCATCACGTGCAAAGTTTCATGTACATAGCCTAGCTAGCTATCTGATATATATTAGTGATTATGCTCACAACCTGTACTGTTTTGAGAATACTAAACCTGTGAACTCACCAACCTTTGTGTTGACACTTTTTAGCATGTTATATCTCAGGTCGCTAAACTGGATTGTCTGCCACGAGCTAGGATGCACCACATAAGGATTATTATTACCATGCATGCATCATAGACTTATAATATTTATCAAACTTATTAACTTTTGGTTTGCGCATGTTTTGGCGCTTGAACAATTATTACAACTTTTGTCGTTTACGCTTCCGCATTTAATAACCGCATTTACTCTGGTTTTACTTTTTACATTGCATATAGACTGTTCGTATGGCTAATGTGTTCGATCCTGGTTTGTCACGCTCCCTGCGGCGCGTTGTCGCGCGTGGGATTTTTGGGGGTGTGACAGATTGGTATCAGAGCCATTGGTTATAGTGAACTAGGTTTGCATTAGTAGACCGACTATAGCCTTAGACACACCTTAGTCGTACACTCGAACACACACACTAGTATGTGACTATTTGACTACGTGTTACTTGTACTTATATATGTATATATATATGGTATATATGCAGACATGGCTGGATGGATATCCGCTTCCCAATCATCGTCATCATCATCATCCCCATCCGTCACCAGCAGGCGGATTTCTACGGGTCCTACTACCCCGACTCATGGTGTTCGGAGGATAAATTCTGAGGGCCACGTTTATGGAGAACCTATTGTTGTTCGTGGAAGGGACAACGGCAGCTGGAACTGGTACGAGTCACTTGTGGCCAGTTGGGTTCATCGGGAGCAAGTGCCACCTACTCCAACAGAGCCGTCGTCAACTCGATTCTTTCTACCCGAACTGCCGTATGCTATTGAAAGGGTCGTCGCGGCAATGGTCTCTATGTTTGACCGCGCGCTCAGGGACATTAGGAGGCTGTTTGATATGGTCAGGGAGCTGCAAGATAATGGAGCCAACACCAGTCTCAGAGTTGCTATCCTTAGGGGAGAGTTGAAAGAGGCTAATGAGCGTCTGACCGAGTATCAAGTAAGACTGAGTGACACATATTATCAGGTGAATCACCTCTCAGAGCTGGTTGAGACACTTACGGCTCGAGTTGCTGAGCTTGAGTTGGCTAGGGGGGCTGCGGCTCCGGCTCCGGCTCTGGTTGCACCTCCAGCTCCGGTAGAACCTATTGATGAACCTATTGAGGAGGATCCCGAGGAGGAACCTGAAGAGGATCCCGAGGAAGAACCTGAAGAGGATCCTGAAGAGGAACCAGAGGAGGAGATGCCTGATGCATCCAGTGATCATGATAGCTCTTGAGTTATTTGTTTTCACTTTTGTTTTGTTTGGTTGTTTGTTTTATCGGGAGGATGTTCCCAAGACTATGCATTTTGAATTTTGAATTTCTGTTGGATAATTTGTGAACGAGTTGCATTTTATTTGAATGGGATTTACTATTTAATATGTGATTGTCTCTTGTGAAGTAATTTATTACTTATGTGATGGTTGTTGTGATTCATGTTATATCTTATTCTCATTTTGGGTAATTGTGAATTGAAGATAATGGCAGACGGAAATGTACCAAACATGACACCGGCTCAATTGGCTGCACTAATCAACCAACATGTGGCTGATGCTTTAGCGGCACATGTCCAAGGTGCAGGCAATGCAGGGCCACCCCAAGGTAACACAAAATTCGTGTGTTGTTGTTTGATGTGATCACACATATTGGTAATCTGTGATTGAATGATTGTATGAATGTATGTACAGGTAATGCTACATTTAAGACTTTCATGGACTGTAAGCCTAATCAGTTCAAAGGAACTGAAGGAGCTGTTAGCCTACTCCACTGGATTGAAAAAGTGGAATCTGCTTTTGAGATGTGTAACTGTCCTGAGGCTAGCAAAGTGAAATTTGCCACGGGTACTTTGGAAGGACCGGCTCTCACCTGGTGGAAGACTGAGGTGCAGATGCTAGGGATTGAAGAAGCTAATGCCATGCCTTGGGCTGAATTCAAGGAACTTTTGCAAGAAGAGTATTGTCCAAGGGACGAGATCCAGAAATTAGAAACTGAGCTGTATAACCTCAAGATGGAGGGGTCGGACATTGAAGCTTACACTACTCGCTCGAATTCTCTTGCGAATTTGTGTCCTAGAATCGCCACACCTGCTTACCGAAGAATCGAGCTGTATATCAAGGGTTTAGTGCCCCAAATCCAGGGAATGGTGACTGCTTCAAACCCTGTGACTATTCGTGATGCTGTAAGGATTGCTAATAGGCTCACCAATCAAGCAGTTGAACAAGGAGTCTTACCTCCTAAGAAAGGAACTTCTGGAACTTCTGACAACAAAAGAAAGTGGGATAACTCTGGGAATCAGTCTGGAAACAAGTCTTCCAATCAACAGAACCATCAAAACCAGAATCGCAAGTTTGATAATTCTAGGAATTTCTCCTCGAACAACCAGAAGCAGAACAATCAAGGCCGAGGCGGCCAAGGAGGATCATCATACATGGGAAACTCTCCACGTTGTGGTAAGTGCAACTATCACCACTATGGCCCATGCGACCGCTACTTGTGTGCCAAATGTGGTAATAAAGGGCATCAATCCAAGGATTGTCCAACCAAAAACAATGGGAAGCAAGTTCAGCAAGGTGAAGGAACCAAGAATGGGTTTAATTGTTTTAATTGTGGTAAGGAAGGCCACATAAAGAGAAATTGTCCTCAGCTCAACGGTGGAAACAACAACAACTACAACAACAACAATAACACCAACACTGGCAATCGCAATGGCAATAATAACAACAACAATGGGAACAACGGTGGAAATGGTGCCAGAGGTAGAGCTTTTGTCATAGGCTCGGGAGACGCTAGGGCAGATCCAAATGTCGTTACCGGTAAGTTTTCTCTTAACGGATACTATGCTCTAGTCTTGTTTGACACTGGTGCTGATAGAAGCTTCATATCTACTAAATTTAGCAATATGATAAATGCCAACATGACTCCTTTAGATGCTAAATACGTAGTTGAACTTGCTAATGGTAAACTTGTCGAGTCTACCCATTTAGTTAAAGACTGTAAATTGGAATTGGCTGGCCATAAATTAGAAATAGATCTTATGCCCATCTCCTTGGGAAGTTTTGATGTCATTGTGGGAATGGATTGGCTATCCAAGAATCGTGCTGAAATCGTTTGTCATGAGAAGATTGTTCGGATACCGTTGCCTAGTGGAGAATTGCTCTCAGTTCAAGGAGAAAAGTGTGGTACTGTTATGGGTGTGATATCTTATCTCAAGGCACAGAAGTGTTTGCGTAAAGGACATTTTGCTGTTCTTGCGAACATTTCAGAGAAAACGAATGAGGAGAAGAGAATTGAAGATATCCCGATCGTGAAGGACTTTCCTGAAGTCTTTCCGGAAGATCTACCAGGTCTACCGCCTCATCGAGAAGTCGAATTTCAGATTGATCTTGCTCCTGGAGCAGCACCTATTGCTCGTGCACCTTATCGTTTAGCACCAAATGAGTTACAAGAGCTATATACTCAACTCCAAGAACTACTTGAAAAGGGATTTATTAGGCCCAGCTCATCACCCTGGGGAGCTCCAGTGTTGTTTGTTAAGAAGAAGGATGGAACCTTTCGAATGTGCATCGATTACAGAGAACTCAACAAGGTGACTGTCAAGAATCGTTATCCCTTGCCCCGAATCGATGATTTGTTTGATCAACTACAAGGATCTAGCTACTATTCCAAAATCGATTTAAGATCAGGTTATCATCAGTTGAGAGTCCGCGAGGAGGATGTCTCAAAAACAGCGTTTAGAACTCGTTATGGTCATTATGAGTTCATGGTTATGCCATTTGGGTTAACCAACGCACCAGCGATTTTCATGGATTTGATGAATCGCGTCTGCAAGCCATATCTCGACAAATTCGTCATCGTCTTCATTGATGATATTCTGATATATTCTAAGTCTAAAGAGGAGCACGAACAACATCTTCGTTTGATCTTAGAGTTACTCAAGAAGGAGCAATTGTATGCAAAATTTTCAAAGTGTGATTTCTGGATGCGTGAGGTGCAATTTCTTGGTCATATCGTCAATGATCAGGGGATTCACGTAGATCCAATTAAAGTTGAAGCAATTAAGAATTGGCCTGCGCCTAAGACACCAACGGAAATTCGCCAATTTCTTGGTTTAGCCGGTTATTATAGACGATTTATTGAGGGATTTTCGAAGATAGCCCAACCTCTTACGGCGCTAACGCATAAAGGAACGGCGTATAACTGGAATGAAAAGCATGACGCCGCTTTTCAGCTACTAAAGCAGAAACTTTGTAGCGCGCCAATATTATCCCTACCAGAGGGTAGTGATGATTTCGTGGTGTATTGTGATGCATCGAAGCAAGGACTAGGTTGCGTGCTGATGCAAAGAGAAAAAGTCATAGCTTATGCCTCTCGTCAGTTAAAGATTCACGAGCAGAATTATACAACTCATGATTTGGAGTTGGGAGCAGTCATTTTCGCGTTGAAAATTTGGAGACATTATCTATATGGTACAAAGTGTACTATCTACACTGATCACAAAAGTCTCGAGCATATCTTCGCTCAAAAGGAGTTGAACATGAGACAACGTCGTTGGGTGGAACTTCTTAATGACTACGATTGCGCAATTAGATACCATCCAGGAAAGGCTAATGTGGTAGCCGATGCCTTAAGTCGGAAGGATAACCCCAAGCCTAGAAGAGTTCGTGCGTTGCAACTCACTATTCATAGCGGTTTGCCTGATCAGATCCGGAATGCACAACTCGAAGCACTCAAAGCTGAGAACATGGAGTTAGAATCCTTGCGGGGTATGGATAAGTTATTGGAAGTTAGATCTGATGGTATCCGGTATTGTGCAAACCGAATATGGATTCCCGTATATGGAAACTTGAGGGAATTGATTATGGATGAAGCCCATAAGTCTCGTTACTCTATTCATCCAGGCTCGGATAAGATGTGTCAAGATTTGAAACTGATTTACTGGTGGCCTAAGATGAAGGCAGACATTGCCACTTACGTAAGCAAGTGCTTGACTTGTTCCAAGGTTAAGGCGGAATACCAGAAACCGGCAGGGTTACTCCAACAACCAAAAATTCCCGAGTGGAAATGGGAGGGTATCGCCATGGATTTTATTACAAAATTACCCCGTACAGCAAGCAAATGTGATACAATTTGGGTAGTCGTTGATCGCTTAACTAAGTCGGCACATTTTCTACCGATCAAGGAAACTGATACCTCCGAGACGTTAGGAAAAATCTACCTTAAAGAGATCGTCGCACGGCATGGAGTACCTGTTTCTATCATATCGGATCGAGATGCTCGATTTACATCCAAATGTTGGGAATCTCTACATGAAGCGTTGGGATCGCGTCTGGATATGAGTACTGCATATCATCCTCAGACCGATGGCCAAAGTGAAAGGACCATACAAACTCTTGAGGACATGCTGCGTGCATGTGCTATTGATTTTGGTGAAAGTTGGGATAAACACTTACCCTTGGTGGAATTCTCGTATAACAACAGTTATCACACCAGTATTGGTGTAGCTCCGTTTGAAGCACTTTACGGGCGAAAGTGTAGATCACCTCTATGTTGGGCCGAGGTCGGTGACAGTCAACTCACAGGTCCTGAGTTGGTACTCGAGACAACAGAGAAAATCGTGCAAGTTCGTAATCGTATGGCAGCCGCACGAGATAGACAGAAAAGTTATGCTGATAAACGGCGAAGACCTTTGGAATTTAAGGAAGGAGACAAGGTCTTGTTAAAGGTCTCACCCTGGAAAGGTGTAGTGCGTTTTGGTAAACGTGGTAAGTTAAACCCAAGATACATTGGGCCATTTGAGATCGTTGAGAGAGTTGGTCTATCATCGTACGAACTAAACTTACCAGCAGAGCTAAGTGGGGTCCATAACGTCTTTCATGTGTCGAATTTAAAGAAATGTTTAGCAGATGAGACATTAATCACTCCACTTGAGGAGTTACACGTGGATGAACAACTTCGATTTATCGAAGAACCGGTAGAAATTATGGACCGGGAGGTTAAACAGTTAAAGCGTAGCAAAATCCCAATCGTTAAAGTTCGTTGGAACTCGAGACATGGTCCTGAATTCACATGGGAACGCGAAGATCAGATGATGAAGAAATATCCCAGACTATTCAAGGTTCAGCCTTCGTCTAGTTCAGGTACTGGTTTAATTTTCGAGGACGAAAATTCTTCAACAAGGGGATGATGTGACGACTGAGAATTTTTCTTTTCTTTTCTTTGTGTCTAGCTCATTAACTTTTACCGCGTTACGCAATTTTCGAGGACGAAAATTCTTCAACAAGGGGATACTGTGACAATCCGACTTTTCAGGTCATTTTCTAGCATTAACTGAACGTAAACTGTATTAAATGTTGTGTGAACATTTATGTGTTGACTTGTTGACTTTAGCAAATTAGGGTTTTGTGTGATCAATCACTACGAGCATGCACGGAAACTTAAACGTTTGATATTCCATGATTCCGCTTTATGATTTTATGTGATATATTCATATATATTTCACAAGTATTTTATTAGTCTATGTGAGTTTTAATTATCAAACCATAAATTATATTTAAGATTTTATGTAAATCTAAAGTACATATTTATAAATTTTAGTCAAACTTTATGTGACTTTAAATATATATGTTACAATTTAAATAGTTAATTGTTGAATTATATTCTATGATTTTATGTGGGTAAAACAATATTTATAATTCTTATAAACGCTACACGATTAATATATTTTTGACGTTCCTCGGATATTCGTCGTTAGAAACATTTTACGTTAACTTCGTTTGAGCCGTTAACCCTTTTAGAACTTTGAGGGACTTATGTTGTCATTCACCAAACATATTTTAATTAACTAAAACCTAGAGGGACCAAAGTTGCCAATACTCTATAGTTGATTTTAATGATAATTACGGGACTTAATGGAGAGTTGATGATCGGTCTCAACCGATCATCATCATCGCTCGACGGTTTCATTTCAGCACCATCAATTCGTTATCACCCTTGTAACTGAGCAATCATTCGTGATACATCAATACACCCTCACAGCCCCTCAATTCCTCTCTCGTTTCCTACCTGCGACACCAACAAACCCGTCACCGAGAGTCTCAAGAATTCCGGCCAACCACCACCGTACAACCATAAACGATCATCCCATTGTGATCGTGATTCCCATAGAAGCAACCACGAGCAAACCGATTTGAGTTTCGTTAGCGTGCTCGGTGTTCGCGGCTAAGGTTCGGGATTCGTTTCGGTGTTCAAACTCGACAATCTTTCATCACCGGTTAAAGGTAACGATACTTTCATGTTAATCGCACGTGTACCTTGTGTTTATTCTGTATTTCGCGATTTTCCGGTGACCGGAATAAAACTCCGGCCACCGGAGTTCTTAATGAAGAAGATGAAGGCTGGGGCATACTAGTTATATATTTTCATTCCTGGATATAACCCAGACGCCAAACTGGCACAATGGTTTGGGCGTTGGGTTTAGTTGCGAAGGTCGGGGGTTCGAAACCCGTCCTCCACATTTCTTTTTCTGTTTTATTCTGTAAACCCAATTCCAGTCGCGGCCTATAGATAAAACTCTGTGAGTCGGATTCTTGACACCAACCAAGCGCTGGCCGAGTGGGTTGTTCACGAGGTCGTAACAGTGAGGTCGCGGGTTCGAACCCGAGGGCCTCCAAACCTCCTGTTTTTATTATTTTGCTTTGTTTTGGGCACTAGTTCGCTAGATTTTGTACCAAAATTGTCCCTTGTCATATCTAAAACCCGTAAAAATATATTCGAGGCATTTAAATCTCGTAAATCACGTTTAACTTGTTATTCTAGATAAAAATATATTTCCAACATATATGTATATATATATATATATATATATTGATATAAACATTCTAGTTTTACAAAGAGGTAAAAATATATATCTTGAGTAATGTAATATATATAAACTTATGCCGTTAAATTTCTATTGAAATAACCGGATATTTTATAATAACCTTTTTACTAATATATATTGTCATCGCAAAATTTGTTATCAACACTTCTTGAACGTTTAGTAAATACATATTATATATATATATATATATATATATATATATATATATATATAGATTTATTTATTTAGTGAATCTTTGAACTTGGAAAATATATAATATTAATATATATTGTATTCTCTCGTACTATTTCGATAATCGCCCGGATTTGGCACACGTGCCATCCTCGACTCGTTTTGGATTTCACGATCTGTCACTTTTGCCATTTTGATTAGACTTGATAGTTTATAAAACACACACTTATACTTGAATGCTCGTTAGGTGATTGATTGCTTGCACAAGACTCGTTCTTGCTACTTGAATTAATTGTTTTATCTGGAAACCTTGCCGAGCAACCTAAGGTGAGTTTCACGGCCCCATTTTACTGTTTTAAATCCTGTTGGGGGAGATTAACATGCATGATTTACACAACTGAGATAATTAGACTTTTATATATCACACGATTACTGATTACTGAGGCACACTAGACAACAAAGTCCTTCTCATGGTACCGTTAGTATTTGGTGATGATAGCGGGAAATATATTGTAGTACTACTGGGTTTGACAAACCCCACCCGGGTCAGTCGCTCTGACACGATTGGATATCGAACGGGTGTTATATTCGTCCTCAACGAAACAAGGCAAACTATAAACAACTGTCAGCTTCGGTGACCATCACGTGCAAAGTTTCATGTACATAGCCTAGCTAGCTATCTGATATATATTAGTGATTATGCTCACAACCTGTACTGTTTTGAGAATACTAAACCTGTGAACTCACCAACCTTTGTGTTGACACTTTTTAGCATGTTATATCTCAGGTTGCTAAACTGGATTGTCTGCCACGAGCTAGGATGCACCACATAAGGATTACTATTACCATGCATGCATCATAGACTTATTTATTTATCAAACTTATTAACTTTTGGTTTGCGCATGTTTTGGCGCTTGAACAATTATTACAACTTTGTCGTTTACGCTTCCGCATTTAATAACCGCATTTACTCTGGTTTTACTTTTACATTGCATATAGACTGTTCGTATGGCTAATGTGTTCGATCCTGGTTTGTCACGCTCCCTGCGGCGCGTTATCGCGCGTGGGATTTTTGGGGGTGTGACAGAAGAGCCTCATGTAAATACCATGGAACAATGTTTGATCCTAAACGTTCAACAAATAGTTCATGAACTGTTCGGCGGGAAGTTCGTTTACGTTCGTTCGTTTAATAAATGAACAAATATGAACACGAAATTGCGTTCCTTTAGTTAAATGCACATGAATAAATCACGTGTTCGTTCATTCGTGTTGAACGTTTGATAAGGTTTTCGTTTATGTTAGGTAAGGTGATCGTTAAAATTTTACTATTTAGAACTTATATTTTTGCAATATTATTATGAAATTTATGATTATTGTTTTTTAGTTGTGCTTTGTTTTAGATAATTATGCTTATAACTTTTATGTTAAGCGCTTAATTAATATATATATATATATATATATATATATATATATATATATATGTAAGGTGATTATATATGATGTATGGAATTAGGAATGTTGATTTTTATATTTTTATAATAGCATATGTTCGTTTGTGTTCGTGAACAAGTTAAATTCTTTATCAAACGAACACAAACAAGAATTTTCATTTATTAAGTGTTCGTGAACCGTTCATAAAAACATTTAATGTTTGACAAACGAATATAAAAAAGACTTCATTCGATTCGGTTAATTTCGTCTCTGTTCGTGTACATCCCAACCAAAAGTATCTGGAGCTACTTAAAGGGCAGACATAGTGCATGTGGTGTCAGAGATTGCATGTATCACCCCTTAAACCCGTACTAGAAGTGAAAATTCTTTAATTTTTTTGATTTTAGAAGAAAAAAAATTGTATGTATAATACCACCGAAAGAAATTTTATGATTCTGTCTCTACCAACATGTAGCAAATACATAAAAAATGATCACCAATAAAAAGTAACTTAAGTTTGAGGCCACCCACATAATCCATATTATACAAATGGAAATTTTATCAAGTAGTAAATCCATTTTCTAAAATACTTGTATGAAAAAAAAAAGTAAGATTTTTATAATAAAGTTATACATTTCTTTTTTAAGAATTATCCTTTTATTATGAAGTTATTCACGTGGACCAAGATTGCCATGTGCACAACTTTAATTAGTTCAATTTTGGTGAATACAATATAATTTAATTGAAGTAAAATAAAGAAATAAAGAAATTCGTGCGATCATGTGCGATGTGAAGTTTAAGACCTTAAGCTGAGCAGTATCCAATGGGTGGTGTAACTAACTACATTCATTATATATTCTTCTGTCTAATAACTTAACAAATATTTATCATATCTTTTTTAATCAGAAACCACAGTGATGTTGCCTATGGCTGAATTTTAAGGACTAGATGAAATGTTTCATAAACATATGCATTAATTAGTTAAAACACAAAAATAATAAATTATAAAATAGAACATCATTCACAGCCCATTCCGATAAATATGTACGTAAATGCAAATTCTAAAATTTAAAGTTTGGTTGTAAGCAGGGGCGGATCCAGAAAAAAATTCAGGGGTAGCGTAGAAATTCTTTTTTGGTCAGGACTAACGGGGGTTTGGGGGCAGCGCCCCCGAAAGAAGCGGGGTCCAAGGGGTGGAGCCCCTGGCTGGGGTCGAGCTGTATAAAGTTAAATTTGATGGCTAAAATATGTCATTTTGTTTGACTTATATTAATTTAACACAATTACATAATACCCCCCTACTTACAAGTTTTATTTTAAAGTGCACAAACTTATTAGTTGTTCGGTTTTAGGTAATTAACAGGCGTTTTGATCATATTTTCATATTGGAATTTAAATAGAAATCATAAAAAATCTGGATGGGTAGCGTAATATATTTTTAGGGGTAGCGGATAATTCGTTTCAGGGGTAGCGAAATACCGAAAACCTAAAAAAAAAAATTTGCACATCGCCGAAAAAATTCAGGGGTAGCGGGCGCTACCCCTCCCCTAGGCATAGCTCCGCCCCTGGTTGTAAGTGGTTGTAAGTAGAGGAAAAAAATTGTTGTTCACCCATATATTTGATTAAAAAACTGTTGATTCTTTAAAATTTGAGGTTTGGTTATGAGTGAAAGATAGAGAAAAAAAATGATAAGGGTATAAAAAGTATTATTTAATTATGATTATAAGTGAACGGAAAAAATAATAATAATAAAAATAATATAAATTATAAAGACGAGAATGAGAAATGGGTGTGAATGCTCTAACTCATCATATTTACATTTTACAAAATATGAGCGTATATATGGTACTTTAATTTCGGTAAGTTACGCATAATCAAATAAAAAGTTAGAATAAGTAAAAAGTATTATTTAATTATGATTATAAGTGAACGGAAAAAATAATAATAATATAAATTATAAAGATGAGAATGAGAAATGGGTGTGAATGCTCTAACTCATCATATTTACATTTTACAAAATTTGAGCGTATATATGGTACTTTAATTTCGGTAAGTTACGCATAATCAAATAAAAAGTTAGAATAAGTATCGATACGAGTTATGATGTGTGTAGTATGCGTTCTTTCAAGAGCGTGCACAAACTAATTAACAAGAAGCCAAAACTATCTTCTTGGAACTATAGCTAGACTAATCATTATAAAAAGGGTTGCAGTGTTGGTACAGAATAAATATGAGGGTGATCATCCAAGTGGATCAAGGAACAAAACTTACAGAAAGGTCACATTTCAGAAAACTCAATTATTTGGTTCAAAATTGCGTGTTAATAATCTAAGTCATTTTACATGCAGGATAATGGTATTGTTTGTGGGTTTATTTGGGTTTTGGGAACCACAAGACTTATTATATGTGTGATCCAAGGCATTGAAAAAGGGAATTAAGCTTATGTTTAGTTCTAAAAATTAGTGAAACTTATGTTTAGTTCTAGAAACTAGTTAAATATAGACAATGTTTTAGGCCGAGTGTATTTGGCGTTATCCGGCTCTTATCACACCTATAGCGGGCATTACTCCTCGGAGCGCTATTGTGAAGGTATTATGAGTTGGAAGGCCACTTTACAAATTGTGGTAGCTCTTTCCACAAGTGAACCGGGAATACCTAACCCTTAGAGAAGTAGTTTGGCTTAACAGATGTTTCATAACAGGACCAGCATATTGATGTGAAGCTTCACTTTATGAGGGAGATGGTGAATTCTAAAAAGGTTAAAGTTGAGTATGTTGATACCTTAAAGAATGCATCTCATATGTTGATAAATATGTTCCGGTCAACAAATTCAATTACTTCGATTGCTCATTCTTTTGTAATTTCGTTTTCATTGCTTTGTACTCGTAATCAATCAATAATAATCAATAAATGAGTATGACTTTGGCTTCAATTTGATTCAATTTACTTCATTTGAATTCGTGTTCTTGGGAGGTGATTGAGAGATTTCACGAGATGGATCCTAATAACATCTAACACCTAGAGGCTAATAAATTTGCCCCAAAGGCGCAAAGATTTGGGCTCTAAATGGATCTTCGAAAATACGATGAATACAGATGGTACCATAGATAAGTTTAAAGCTAGATTAGGTATCCAAGACATTAGACAAAAGTATTATAAGCTAATTTAATATATATGCTCATGTGGCTAAAATATCCGCTATTAGGGTGTTAATCAAGTCTCGGTCGATATCAAGAATACACAATTTGGAGTAAACTCAGTTTTATTATAACAAAAAAATATATATAACTAAAAAAACTAGTTACAATAAACGCTCATACAATTAATTGATCTTAACTCGGCTTATATAGGAAGAGTCAACTTGTTCTCCAAGACAATATAAAATAGAAACAAATAAGAAACCTATTTGTATAAGATACTAACTAAACTTAACAAACTTGTCAAATTTAATATCTCCAATCCACACACAGAAGCTCAGGGACCGGTTATGTAATTCCGTCAATAGTTAATTGCTCTTCTAGATACATACAACCTTGAATGGTGAGTTGAATTGGATGATAAGATATATCCTAAACAATTAGAAGGGTTTCTTGCACATGGTAAATAGCAAAAAGTGTTAAGTTTTAAGTCTCCTAGTTTAGATCAATCATCTAAACAATGAAAAGTTTGATAATATTGGGTTGTGTTAGAATTATCCACTAAACCAGGCTTACAAAGGGATATAAATAGTTTGATATTCTACATTACAAAGATATATGGGATCCTTGATCATTAAAAGTTATGAAAACAAATTAAAAAGAATCTTTAGATATCGAATATTCAAGATAATTTAAAATATTTAATCAAAATATTATATTGTTAAAGTTCTATAAATTTCCGTGAAGAAAGATTCAAAGGAAACCGAAGGGAAAGTGGAAGTAAGAGATTGGTGAAATTTAGGAAAAATTACAGAGAATGTTGATAGAATAGAATATCAAGTATACCATATGTTTCTGCGGTAAATAGATAAAATACAGAATTTATAGTATTTTTTTTAATTTTCTTCTTCTTTCTATTTTTTTAAAACGGCAATACAATAAACAAGACTAAGAACATCTAGTAAGGAGCTAGAGACTACTGACAAACATTACAAGGAAAAGGAAGCTAGACAAAATGGTCCAATCGACAACACGGGACTTACATCGAGCAAACCACAAAAAAATTCTAACTTTTAATTCCGTACAATACCCTATGGATTGACGGGGAGCAACCATTGAAGATCACTTTGTTACGATCCTTCCATATGCACCAGCACCCGGTTAAAAACACCGTGTTTAACACCTTAGCTTTCCAAGTCGAAGTCGAGGTTCCCTTATGCAAGTTCACCATGTCTTTAACCGAAAAGAAGATGGTCGGGAGGAGATGACACCATTGAGCCATCAATTGCCACACAAGGTTCGTAAAGGGGTGACCCGTGAGGAGATGCTCCACCGATTCTATTTCATCTCCACAAAGTGAGCAAGAAAGGGAAGAAACTTGAACATTTAATCAAGCCAAAGCATCCTTCATTAGTGTCATTTTTTAGGATTGTATATGCGTTAGGGCATTTGGTATACTGATATTAAAGATAGACATGAGGGTTTCATGATGTGAAGCACCACCCATAACCGTGAAACTCCTCACTTACATGAGGTACAAGACCTTTATTATTCTTTTCGGCCAATTAACACAAGACATCTCACCATCTATATTTTTAATTAACTTCTTATTCTATTTTATTTAAGTCAAGATTTTTCTCAAATAACTTGTGCACTTTAATTTAAAAAAAAAAACTAATCAAAAAGAATTTGTTAGCTTTTTTTTCTGAACATCCTGGCTTAAATTTGAAAGTAAACAGAGTTTTTAAACATTGTTGTTTCATAAACAATTTATAACACGTCTCTAGTCTCGTAATCCATTTTATTATGTTATAAAGAGATAAATTTAATTATATGTTTAAAATTTATTAATAAATCAAATTTAAAAAGTAAAATACATCACTGATCACACTCAGATGGCTATGCTCCTATCTATATGAGTGATGTGAGTGCGATGAAGTTGGATGAGATAGCACCCATGTGACAACACTCTTTCCGTATACTTATACCGTATAGCTCATGTCCTAGGTTAAACATTTAAAATAAATTATACTATTAACATTTTTTATTATTTATTGTCTCAATCAAAGTCTTGAAGCAAATTTTAGGGTATAAACTAAAATACTTTATTTGTTACATATAGTTATTACTTTAGAAGGCCGTCATAAAATTGACCTAACCGCTACATCACAATCATCTGAAACACATAAACTTTAACCCGGTTGTGAACACGGACCAACTAGTTGGACATGATAAATGGAAGAATCGTTGATCGACACATATCTTTAACATATAAAATCTTATCATACATAAATAATGTTGTACTAACATAAATAGTAGATTTATTAAGCTGGTATATATTTAAATTAAGACAATAATATTTGTGTAAATGTGTATTGTATAATTTGTATTGACTGTATTCTTATTTAGGATAAAACAAGAGTATATAACTACTCTAACGTTATCCAATCGTAATAACTAATAACCACTCCAACTTTCAACTTGTGTTCCATTTAAGTCACTCTAACTTTTTTTCTATCGTAAAACCACTCAACTTTCAACTTGTTGTCCAATCTTCTGAAAAATATACTTCTTTCCGTATTTAGTGATGACGTGTCAATTCATTTATAAAGGAAAACATATAGTTTTCACAAGATTGAAACATAAATTGAAAGTTGTGTGGTTTTTAGTTACAGTATCAAGTTTAAGAAGATGACATCACTAAATAGAGGGGAAAAAATATAGTTTTTACGTGATTTAAACAGAAATTCAAAGTTGCATGGTTTTTCTAATAGAAAAAAAAGTTAGAGTAACTTAATTAATTAAAACACAAACTACAATTGAGTGGTTTTTACGATAAAAAAAAGTTATAGTGAATTAAATGGAATATTATCAATGTTTGTTACTATTTTATGACTTTTTTTTTCTTTATTTAATATTTAATAAGTGGTGTTGAGTAGTGCTAACAGAGTGACTATTCTCTTTATGGAAGGGGCCTGAAAATATGTAATTCTAAATGAGAATTTACATAAAAGGTTGCTGTTAATTAGAAATTATTATATTATATTATATTAGGAAGTGAATGAATCCGTAAACAGCTGAAGATGCTCGGAGTAGTGTATGCTTGATCCTAGACATCGCTGATCCATAGGCTGGTTAATATTATTATTTATTAAGATAATATATAAAGTACGAATAAAATTTATAATATATAAAATATGGTTTATAAATCTATCTACTCTGAAAATAAATATATTAACAATATATACACACTGCTGAGTATTTCTGGCTTTCTGCAACCACCAGAAATCCCAAGCATCAATGCATGTTGATAGAAACAGAAATATATATACGTCAATAAGGACATAGCTAGCTATAGGAAAAAGAATCATTTAACATATATCCTTCCCATATTAGGATAAAAACATCGATACCCGTAAAAGTTGATCGGGTATTCAAGGAAGATGCAATCAGTGGATCGAGGGTCGTACTGGAGTTTGTAACGGGAGGTGGTGGATATATTTGGGTAAAACGCGCACTCCAAAACTTTAATGGAATTATAGGTGGGGTGTCTAGGATACATGTCGTATGTAGATGTGAAGAAATTAAGACTTTTGAGAGGTAGAATGTTGTGTAAGTAAGAGGAGGTGTGAAAAGCTTCGACCCGGGAGGGGGGGGGGGGGTAGCTTGCATAAGGATGCACGAATGATGTCGTTTAGACGTTAAATTTGTGTCGTTGGGCCTTTTCTCCTTCTTGAAGGAAATTTGTGGACATGAGAAACAGAAGACAAGACCGTGGTTATTAGGAAATGTTTTGAATTCATGGTTATTGAATTCACCTCTAGATCACACTGATACATTTTAATGTGTTCATTGGATTTGGTCGAAAAAAGTTTGTAATATTTTGCGAAGTTGGTGAAGACACTAAGTAAGTAAATATAACCTATAATCTTCCTACTCTAATAAACAATTACAATTGTTGACACTTGTCAACACTAGAATCATTCTCACACAAATTTTCCCTCCCAAATCTACTCCCTAATAAATTCTTTTTTTGGAAATTTATATCCCTTATAATCATAATATATTTTTATTTAATTATATTTATGGAATTATGACAATCATATTTTAATTTACATCTAATTTTTATTTAAAATCCTTTTTTAACTATTATTATTTTCATTTAATAAATATTTAATAAACTTATAAAATACCAATAAACATTTATTTACCGTGTTTTTCAAATATAATTGAGCAAATCATATTTAATATTATAATAAATGAATAACTAATATTGTTTTACAAATCCAATCAACATTGTGGATGATACTATTTATAGAGAAATCCGTAAACGATAATATTTTTGTTCATAATATCCAATATTAAATAGTTTTTCTATCATATCAAATGATCCATGTTCATTCAAATTGGAAATTTTAAACATCATGACTAATACAATTGTACGTTTTCTAATATATACCAAGATAATTTTTTTAATTGATTTAACATTATACTATTCTGATTATAATTTAGACTTTATACTCAACAATTAGAATATATGTTCATTATAATTTTGATAAAATTTTTACTCACCTAACTTTCTATAGAAAGTTAAAGTCTCAGGTTTGTCAAATCATAAGTTAGTGTTAGTCACTATTCAAGGTTGATTTGTTTTTCTAACAACCATTTTCAAACATGATCATGTTTATGTTGTATTTTTCCAAATATACAAGTAGAGACATGCTCTAAATATTTTTTATGAAGAAGATAAAGTCACCAATACCATATTATGAATTATAACTTTATTAAATGTAATGTAATACGTTATTCGGGTAATAAAACGAGTATGCATGAATTATCAATTATACATATTTTCTAATGATTTAACCCGTATAACCCTTTACCAAAAAAAAATTGATTTAACCCGTATAACATACGGGTTCTATCCTAGTAATACAATAATTAATTACCTACTAGGGTTTGTCCTAGTGGTATCCGGTGATGATGGATACTCGTGATCTTTAAGGTCACGAGTTCATGATGGGTTCTTCCCTTTCTAGTGCATGACCGCGCTCATGTGGGTGTGGGTTTTCCCCTTTCTGCTCTTGACGAGTGTAAGACATCTTTAACAATGAGTTACCCAGTGTGGTCTGGGTTGTATTTGTTGGAATTTCAAAGGAAAATAACAAGAATAATTATACAAAGTTATCATTCTTAGTAAAAGCTTTGATCTTTTTAGTGTACACATTTGTCTCATTTTTAACTAATATTGTTTTTTTTTTGTTTTGTTTTTGTTTTTTTAACGGCATTATAGAATATTAACTAATACTGTTTTAACTAATATTGTTTTAACTAATATTGTTAAAATATTAATTAATGCCTTTTAACTAATATTGTTAAAATATTAATGAATGCCTTTTAACACTTACTATGCACTTCCTCAAACACATGATTTAGAAGTTTTGTTATATCACACCACATTTTATGCTTAAAAAGTAAAAACAAGCCATGTAACAAACAATATAAAAAAAGTTACCCAATGAGATTACAATATGCATTACCTATTGATAAATTTATGAATTTAAAAACTGATGCTAGACACCTAAAATTGCAAATTTACTATATGTATATAGAAAAATACAATATTTAACCTAGTTTATTTTAAAATAAGGGTGTTAATCGATTCGGTTTTCAGGTTAGTTGAATTTTAAATTTATTGAAAGTGAAAAAAAAAAACCTTTTTGAACTTGGTTTCATTCAAATAGACCGAATTTTTTAGAAGCTATTTTTTTATAACAATATGTATAGTAAATAGATTTTTATCTGTTTATTTATAAAAACGAATGACTTATGATTTGAATTCATATATTTAGAAAAAATAAAATTGAAACCAATACAATTTAAATAAAAATCTGAATTTAGAATTTGGTTCGGATGTTTATTTGATCTAAATTTCTGTTCTTTTATTGGCATCTATCCTACGTCTAATTCCACTTAACCTATGAATTGAACGATTTCAACTCCGGACCTCCAAACAAGAGCATATGTACCCTTGGGCTACAAGCCCAAAACTAAATTTGACTTTTAATTTTTTCAAACCTAATTCAAATAACATAAATACCTATTTCAAAGAAACTTTATTTTTTATTAAGGTTTTGATTTATAATTCTACTTATTGTGCCCCCAATTCTTTCTTAAGAACTGATTTACTAGAGTGAGTAGATTAAGAGAAGAGAGTAATTTGACAAAATGAAATACGATTCATCTCATCTTTTTATGTAAAATTTGATAAACATAAACAAAAGCTTGGGGTTTTGGGCCGATTTAACACGTTGGACCTTTAATGTAAAATGGGCCTAAAATGGGAGCCCAAAGTCTGGATTTCTTGCTCAATAATCAAAACTCGATGTCAGTTTAATGGCGCAATCTGCAGGTGTTATGTGTAACTATGGTGATTTTGAATGTGAAAAGAAGTTCAAAATTTAGAAACTCATAAACAGGAATTTTAAATTTTAAGGAATTGCAACAATTAATCAAAAGGAAGTTAGAAATTTGGTGGGTTTTTTTAGGTTTAATGTGGCATTGGGTATTTGATAATTAGTGGGAAATGGACTTATTAGATATTTATTCGGTATTGAGTAATTAGTAAATGACATCTTGGTTTAATGGCATGAAGATTGGGGGTTACTAGTTTCCTCCTGAATAATGAAATAATAATGGTGTGGCTGATGTATGAGTTTTTCTTAATCAAGGACGTACCAACCAATCGACTTTAGTCGTTTAAAAAAATTAGTGAGAATTGTTCTTATTAGGTTATTTAGGATTTAAATAGAAAAAACAAGGAAAAGCTAGAGAAGAGATTTTAACATGGAACCTTAAGGACTACCTACGCTTAATCAAACATAGAGAATCATTGGGCAATTGCACTTTTGTTAACTAACTGATTCACATTTTAAAAACAATATTGTCACTAAAAAACCCGTACAGAAACATCTACGTAAACACGTAAAAACATTGTATTCCTGTGAATCCATATCTTCAACGTAAATCCACCCCTTCACATGACCATGTCTCATGTATGTCTCATGTAGCAGTGACACGTATAATGGCTAAGCCAACACACAATCATTGTCCCATTCCATGTAAGTTTACTAAATCGTTCTGAGTTGTGCACTTTTGTAGAAATAATAAGTGTGGTTCTACTAACATTTCATTAATAAATTGGCATATATATGTTAGTGGTTTTCTAGATAGGCAGAAGGTTGTTCAGCTTATCATCTATGTTGCTATTTATTTGGTGTATCTGAAATTCTAGGAATGGAATTTTTTTCTTTATGCTCTGGTTTCTAGGTCTAAAACGATAGAAGACGCCAAGACTTTGGGTTTCCTCTGGCTTTGGAGTCATTCGAGATTGGTTGTGGATTGGGACAAATTGTGTTTGTTTTATATGTTATCGCCCGTTTTCTTTCTTTTGAAGTTTGGTGTTCCTCTTGTACTTTTCCTTCTGGGTAGGTTTGTTTTATATTATTGTGTTGGCCGTTCAAAAAGTAGGTAGTAAACCATTCTTCGTGTTGTTTAAAATTTTTATTTTTATTTATCTTTTTATTTTTTTATTTTATATTTATATATTATATATTTATTTTTATTTTTTTAAATTTTTTATTACTTTTATATTTTCAGTTTTTAGTTTTTTTTTTAATTTGTTATTTCTAAAATTATTTTTTATTTTTTTTCGATTCTTGTGTTCTTAAGTTTGAATTGAAAACAATATTCGTTTCATGAAGGAACAAAATGACGAATATCTTAAGGAATAATTTTTTTTAAATGAAAAATCATAGTTTTTATGTAATAGTACATTTCAGTCCTAAGTGATTTAAACACGTCTATCTTTTAGTTTAGGCATAACTTTTTTTCATTGCATTCTTGAATACCATACACACTACTTTCCTTAATACTTAATACAGGTTAACAAAAATTGGAAAGTTACAAGTGCATGAAACTTAGTCGTAGATAATGTATTAGATTGTTTTCAAATGATGAAAATCAATAGAGAATAGTTAGGACATGAACTTATTTACAGAACTTACTTTACATCACACAAAATCTTTTCTATTTAAAACAAAAACTTTTAAAAGTAAACTCATTATATTATATATTTTATAAATAGGCAATTTGTGTACAAGTTGTCTAAGCAATTTTTATATATAAGTTTCTAATGCACATTTTTTTTACTTGTTATGTTACTTTTGTTAATTGCCACGTGGGTTTATTTCCCCTTTATCATCCATTTACTCATTTCCTCCTTCTTCTTCAAGTTTTTATTGTTGTTTCTTTCATGTAGTTTTCACTTATTTTTAAGCATTTGTTTTTCCTCTTGCTTAGAGATTGCTTGTATTTCTTTGTGCTTGATTTCAGTTGTGTTTTAAAAGTTGAATTGGTTCATTGTGTTTGCGCCAATGATTGATTTGTGTTTTATGATACGCCAACGAGTTGTTTGTATTCTCTAACCGTTTCTGGTTGCATGAGAAAATTGGTGTTCGAATTTTAGCTTCTACATTGGTAAGAGTTGTTTTTGGTGGTTTAAAGTTTTTAGTTGATGTCGTTTCGGTTGCTTTTTGTTTATGTTAATTTATGTGAGGATTGATTAGTTAGTTTTATGTGATTTTATTTAATTTTCTTTCTTTAAAATTGCTCATACTCCACATTGTATTTCTATGAATTTCTAGGTTTGATCATAAGAAGATTTCTTATTATATAAGGTATATTTGTGGTTCTTTGTTATTAAAGAAAGATTTTATTAATTATCATCTATTCATCTGCATTACCTTTACGTGTCAAAATTAGCTCATTTTATGGAGGGCTATATATTTCTTGAAGCCTAGCTATTGTATAAATCTGAACATATAATTAACTTCTTTTGACGCTGTTTTTGCCAAAGCTATAATTTTTGTGATTATTTGCAGTTCAGGAGTCAGTTTTATTTGATTTTCTACCTTTAAAATTGCTTATTTCTGCCACTATATATATTTCAATGAACCTCTAAGAAATTTTGAAACATAACAGTTTATGAGGTCTTATTTGGTTATTTGTAGTCTGCAGATGATGATTTACTTTTCTATATATTGTTATTACTTTTAAACTTATTTTGTTTTTCCACTAATTGCTTTTTAGATAAATTATTTTGGTTCTCTAACTGTGGATTAGTCTTTTCTTTTGTTATGTTTAATGTTATCAAATAAGTTGACAAGTTGTCTAGTATAACTGTATGAGATTTATGACTAGAAGCTTTTGCAAGATATACACAATTAAAGATGACAGGTATTTGAAAAATGCCAAAATGCCTTTTGGCATAATTAAGAAGTTGATAGATGCAATGGATAATAGAAGCCAAGAGGCCAAGTTGAGGAGATTTACAGGCGGATAGTATGGTACTTCAAACTGTCTTTCTGTATATGACAAAACAACGGTCTTATAAAGTTGCCTTTTTTTTTAACATATAAAGTTGCTTAGCATTATTATATAAGGAAATTTCCTATACCACTTCCTTTTGAAGAAACAATGGGCAATTTTCTAAATTATATATGCTATGCATAATGACACTTCAACACAAACTTGCACCTTATATATCAACACCTTGCTTTTATAAATACTGATTCCAACCAAATCTTGACACATATAGATCAATGGCATCTTCATCGTCATTGGCATCGTCTCGCTTGATACACGCCTTTTCCTTCAAATCATGGGATCATGACGTTTTTCTAAGTTTCAGAGGAGAAGACACTCGGAAGACCTTTGTAGACCATCTCTACAAAGCTCTTAAACAACAAGGAATTCACACGTACAAGGACGACGAGACACTTCCCCGGGGTGAATCCATTGGGCCGTCCCTGTTGCACGCTATTCAAGAATCACGAATTGCTGTTGTTATATTCTCTGAAAAATATGCAGATTCATCTTGGTGCTTAGATGAACTTGCATATATTATGGAGTGCAGGGATACGAGAGGGCAAATTGTCATGCCCGTGTTTTATGACGTGGATCCCTCGGATGTGAGAAAACAAACTGGGAAATACGGAGAAGCGTTTGAAAACAAACATGAGTTGGAGAATAAGCACAAAGTTGAGTCATGGAGAAAAGCTCTAGCAAATGCAGGCAACCTTTCCGGATGGGTCCCTAAAGACATTGCAAACGGGTAAGACATCTTAATTCGAGTAACGTATAGTCTAACATTGTACTTGATAGAAAGGTCTATTAAAACTACTTCCTAGTGTCTTCCCAACCCAATTTTGTTTTCATAGACACTTTAATTGACCTAAAGTTGTTGGGTCTTTTAAGATCATGTGTCATCCATTTTCATCCTAGCTATCATAAATCATCGAATAAGTTTCTGTTAAGCTCCAAATATAGATTTTTTATTGCACAATTATTTAATATAGTTTTTTTTATTTGAACCGTTTTGATCGTTACACGTTATTTTACTTTCATTTACTTTACATACCGTTATATAATGAGATGGTTTTATGTGCCAAAATTATCCATTCATCCAGACCCGAAAAGGGGTCAAATGTGATTTCCCCTAGAGGAAAAGTCTTATATTAACAAACACAAGCTTGTAATGAACAATAACTAGCTAGACCAACCACAAGTTGTCACATGGCGGTCCATAGTGATATCACATGGCACAATTAAAAAATAATTAAATTTTTTAGTTTTTTTTTTTGCATAGATTTTTTTTATATTTCTATTTTTTATTTTCAATATCAACGAATTTAGTAAGAGAGTTGATGGTTTAATATGTACAGTTGTATAATATAGTTTGTAAGTCATATGCTTTATCACGGCGTTATCTCTGTGACAACATACGAATTATAAAATCTAGTTAATACACGAACACTAATCCATATACACATGTATACACAATAATATATAATTATATATAGACTAACGGGGCACATACTTACACATACTTATGCACATATATACACTAATATACTTCATACACGTGCACATTTAAACCCTTGAAAATACATAAAAAATGATTATAAATTAACCCTTCAAACTACATAAGGAATGATGTTATTGAGTTTATTTTACATTTTTAGTGTTTAATAAAATTAGTTATAATTGTTTTAACTGTTACAATTTGTTTTTGCTTCCCGTTTATATAAGGAATACCTTAACCCAGCCAATAGTGGTCATAAAAAAAATATTCACCCTTTTTTCAAGGTAGAATATCGACTGAGAGTCACTGCACTGACTAACTAACATTAACTAGTTGCGTTACACAAATGTAAATGAGGTTATAATATTGTAATAGTCCATTAGTCCTTATGTATCCGTTCGGCAGGCACGAAGCAAAATGCATCGAAGAGATTGTTCGTGCAGTTAACTCTAGGTTGTCTCAGTTATCTTCTGATGACAATAAAGACGATCTTATTGGAATGGAGACTCGCTCGGAAGAATTGGTATCAAAGCTGAAAATTGGGTCAGGTGGAGTACGTTTTGTTGGCGTATGGGGTCTTGGGGGTAGTGGTAAGACTGTTCTCGCTTCTTTTGCATACGAAAAAATCTCTAAGCACTTTGATGATCACTATATTCTAGAAAATATTCGATATGAATCAAGCCAGGCGCCAGGTTTGAAAGGGTTGCAAGAAAAACTCTTGTCGCGTATTTTACAAACAGAAGTGAAACTAGATAGTGAACAAGAAGGAAGACGAATGATAGAAAGAAGGTTTTCAAATAAAAGTGTTTTAATTGTTCTTGATGATGTTGATGATCTTAAGCAACTAGAACAACTAGCCGGGGGTCATAATTGGTTTGGGGAAGGGAGCCGAATAATGATCACAACTCGGGACGAAAATGTGCTAACCCACTATGCAGACGAGATCTATACTGTGAGTTTGTTATCAGAAGATGAGGCTATCAAGCTCTTTCATAGACATGCTTACCGGGAAGATAAACCTATAGAAGATTACGAGTCTCTTTCACAAGATGTGGTTTCTTATGCTGGTGGGCTCCCATTAGCACTTAAAATTCTAGGTTCTTCTCTTTATGACAAAGACAAGAATGAGTGGATGAGTGCTTTGGCCAAGTTGAGAGATATCCCAAGTTCAGAGATTATGAAAAAACTTAAAATAAGTTATGATGCACTTGAACCTGATGAGAGAGAGCTATTCTTAGATATTGCATGTGTCTTGAGGAGATGGCCACTGGATAAGGCAAAGATGATCCTTGATTGTAATTTTCACACTGTTATAGGGGTCAAGGTGCTGGTGCAAAAGTCTCTAATAAATGTTTCAAACGGAACTTTTGATATGCATGACTTGATAGAAGAAATGGCACACTATATTGTTACAGGGGAACACCATGATCGTCCTGAAAAACTTAGTAGGGTTTGGCGGGTGAAAGATGTTTTAGATATTTGTTATGTCGACACAACAATGGTAAGAGTTATGCTAGCTTAATTTGCAAGATATATATTTAATATTCGCACTGAATAATGACATAATTAAGTTGTTTCTTTATATATCACAGGTAAATGACGAGACTAAAGTGTTAGTTTTGCCACCACGTCTTCCTCACGATGTTACAAATATGAACAGACTTTGGATGTTTGATTATCCAACTTCATTGCCAAGTCACGTCACCGATCCACGTCTTCCTCCTGTTGTTGCGAACATGAAGAAACTCAGGTGGATTTATTGGGAAGGATATCCTGAATCTTCATTGCCAATAAATTTCCAACCAATAAATCTTGGTTGTCTAATGTTGATAATGGGTCGGCAAAAAGAACTATGGAAAGGGTGTAAGGTAACTTGTATATATTCTTTAATAGTATTGTAAATTTTGATAAAACAAAATATGAGAATGGGATAAAAAAGATTATATATTTATTAAAAATATACGATGATTATATGACTTTTTGCTTACTTGTCTTAAAACAGCAACTACCACATCTGAAAATTCTTGACCTTCGTTATTCAAAGTATCTAAAGAGAACACCAGATTTTAATGGACTTCCACTTCTTGAAAGATTGAATTTGAAGGCTTGTGTTCTGTTAGAAGAAATTCATCCATCAATTGGATTTCACAAAAGACTTGCTTACATAACCATGATAGGATGCTCAAAAGTTAAAATGTTTCCACCCATCATAAGTATGGAAAATTTGGAGACTCTTAAGCTCTCTGAATGCGAAGGGCTAAAAAGGTTTCCAGTTATCCAAACGAACATGGATAGGTTGAAAAAGCTTTGTTTAGATGGAACTCCTATAGAAATCGTCCCAGCATCAGTTGGACAATTTTGTACCAACCTTGCTTCTTTGGATTTAAACGGTTGTATCAAACTAAAGACGATAGAGGGCAACTTCCGTCTCTTAAAAAGTTTGAAATACCTTAATCTCCAAAGTTGTCGTCAACTTGAGAATTTAGCAGAGAACTTCTTTGATGTGGAATGTTGTTTAGATGTGCTTTCTTTATCTACCAAGAGGCAAGATTCAACATTCTTTAAGAATGTCATGAATTGTATGGGGTTACATTTTTTCCACAAAGAGAGCTCAGTTAAAAGAATGAAGTTTCCTAAACTTCCACGTTATTTAACAAAGTTAACTCTTAGTTGGTGCAATATTGGAGATGGAGACATCCCTACTGATATTTGTCAGTTGTTAAACTTACAAGAACTAGACCTAAGCTTAAATAAATTTTCACGATTGGATTCTAGCCTTTCAGGAATTCCGCATCTCAAAAGCCTTGATTTGACAAATTGCTATAACCTTGTAGAATTGCCAGATCTCCCATTAAGCATATGTATTCTCAAAGCCACAGATTGTGACTCACTTAAAAGCGTAGGAGATCTATCCAAGTACAAATGTTTGTGGAAAGTATCACTTTGGAGGGAGCATAAGTTGATTGGTGGTGAAAGAGCACTCCGCTCCATGCTTCAGGTTTATCTCAATTAATCTTGTTTTTTACTTTCAATATATCTCTGTGTATAGATTAAAGAAAAAATATAACATTATTATCATCAATCAGTGTGTTCATCATAGTTTAAATGAATTCATGCGCAGGGAAATGTCGATGAAGATCGCTTTATGAGCGTCACACTACCAGGTGGACTGCAGGTGACTAATGCATTTCCTTATATAAGCACATACACATTGCAGCTTCCCCAAAATTGGTATAATGACTTTAGTGGAATACTATTATGTGCTGATAATCTCCAAGACTATCCGTATAAGATATTTATCACAGAGACGCCGATTTTAATGGATTCCCAACCCGATCACTGGGAGGAGTTTGATAAGAATCCGGAATCTTATGATTACGCACTAGTGGGTTATGTACCATTTTCGTCATTGCAGAACACCTTATGGTGGAATTCAACATACACTGCGATTACAATCCATATGGAAGGGATTGCTAATCCAAAAGTAGCACTTGTTCCTAGAATAAGTAAAGGTGATTCAAGAGTGAGGGCGAAATCCGCAATAGAGTTTAGCGACGAAGAAGTTGAAGTTAAAAACACATTTAGGATCCTATCTTATTCAAAGCTCGCGGCTATGGTTGTATGGACTCATGGAGGTATCGGTAGTAGCTTTATACCAACAGAAACACAAGTGCCTGATGGACTTTTTGCCCCCGCACTAACAAAAGAGCCAGATGAAAGCGAGGAGGAAGCGAAGAGGATCTATATCGAATACAAAAAGCTTTATAGCAAGGAAACACGCAAGGAAATAAAAAGATCAACTTAAACCTATCCGCCTAACTTTTGATCCGTTCCGAGTTTCGGGAGGGGGGGGGGGGGGATTTACATGCATGGTTGAGGTGATTAACCAACTGCTTTTAAGAGTGTATCAGAGGCTAAAGTTTCCAATTGCCTCGATTGATTTTCAAGAATTATCTACTTTTATTTTGTTTTCGTATATGTGTATATCGTGTGAACAAAAATTGTTTTTACCTTTTAATCATTCAATTATATAGGAGAAATTATTTGATTAAGAGTTTGTAGTATTGTTCTTTGTTGTGAAATCAATCAAATGAAAACCTCATATTGAGAACAACGAATTGAATGAAACGAATCAATGATCTTCATTATTACAAATCAAGTACGAATTACACAAGGAATCAAGATACAAGAAGAAAGTAAACTGAATATAGAAAGTGATGATCCACACTGCGTCTCGAACTCGGGTTTATATCCGAAGCTAACGGTCATATTAGCAGCTAACAACCAAGTTACATAAACACCCCTTGAACTTTCATAAACTGACAACTAACACCCCTGAACTTATACTAACCTGTCAACTGACCCGTAACAAACCCGATTAAAAGCATTAACCTTATAACCAATAATTGACCCGTTAGAGAAACGATTTTAACTCCATATTACAACAATCTCCACCTTGGAGCTAAAATCCTATCTTAAGTTGAACTAACTCAAGTAATACTAAACTATATTCATAAAAGATCCACATTAACACCAAATGCCAGCGGTTCAATGAACTTACACATTCTAGTGTGCATCACTTCTACAAATACAGTAAGAATTACTTGTATCAGACTATCCAACATTAAGCAAATCAAGGCAAAACTTGAATTTTCCAAGAGGAATTACTTTAGTAAGCATATCTGATGCATTCTCTAAAGTATCAACCTCTCTTATTTCAAGTTCCTTCCTTTTAACTACATCCCTTATAAAATGTAATTTGACATTGATATGTTTAGTCCTCTCATGATGGACTTGATTCTTAGTTAGTTGCACAGCACTTTGATTATCACACACAATCAAAGATTCCACATTCTTGCAACCTAACTCAATCAAAAAACCTTTTAGCCATAAGCATTCCTTTGCAGCATCTGTCAAAGCCACATATTCTGACTCAGTGGTTGACAAAGCCACTATATGCTGCAATGCAGCCTTCCAACTCACCAGAGACCCATGAACTGTAAAAGTATACCCAGTTCTAGACTTTCCTGTGTCTAAATCCCTAGCAAAATCAGCATCACAATATCCTATGACTAAATAGTCATCATGAGTGTAATCTCCTAAGATCAGTCCTACATGCCTGGTACCTTGTAGATATCTTAGGATCCACTGCACAGCATTCCAATGCTCTTTTCCAGGATTGGATATGAACCTACTAACCAATGACACAGCATATCCCAAATCTGGCCTAGTACTCACCATTAGGTACATCAAACTCCCAATTACATTAGCATATGGAACTCTTTCCATATATTCCCTTTCTTGCTCAGACTTGGGAACATTCTTGAAAGATAACTTGAATTGAGGTCCTAAAGGACTACTAACTGCCTTACAGTTACTCATGTTATAATCCCTCAACACCTTGTCAATGTACCTTGATTGAGATAACTTCAATTGCTTCTTGACTCTGTCTCTAGTGATCTCAATTCCCAATATCTTCTTAGCTGGTCCTAGTTCCTTCATATCAAATTTTGACCTCAGCATTGCCTTTGTTTCTTGAATTACCTGCACATCTTTACAACACAAAAGCATATCATCTACATATAATAACAAGTATATAAATTTACCTTTATCATACTCCTTGATGTAGACACAGCTATCATATAGACTCCTGTTGAAACCATGTGAAGTAATATGCTCATCAAACCTGAGATACCACTGCCTTGGTGACTGCTTGAGCCCATAAAGAGACTTAAGCAGTAAACATACTTTCCCTTCTTGACCCTGCACCTCAAACCCTTTAGGCTGATTCATATATATTTGCTCATCAAGATAGCCATGCAAAAAAGCTGTCTTCACATCCAGTTGCTCAAGTTCATAGTCCCTCACAGCTGTCAATGTCAATATTAGCCTAATAGAAGTATGTTTCACCACAGGTGAAAATATTTCATTGTAATCTATCCCATGCTTTTGTGTATAGCCCTTGGCTACAAGTCTAGCCTTATACCTAGGCATTTCCCCTGGCATACCTTCCTTTACCTTGTATAACCACTTACAAGCCACCACTTTCTGATTATTAGGCTTGTTCACAAGTTTCCAAGTACCATTCTGATACAATGAGTCCATTTCCTCTTCCATAGCTTTGATCCACTTATCTTTATTGACAGAAGTGATGGCTTCTTCATAAGATATTGGATCATGAGAACTATCCTCTTCTGCAATATTGAAAACAAATGCAGAAATAGCATTTGTATTCCTAAATCTAGCAGGAGGAACAATGACCCTTTTGCCCCTGTTCTTAGCTATACTATAGACATCAGTTTGATTAGATCCAACTTGATTACTATTGGACTCATTGTTATCACTATCAGACCCACCTTGGATATCTTCTTGATTTACACCTAGTTTTCCTATCTCATCAGCCTCCACCTCAATTTGAACCTCTTCATGATTGTCATTCACCTCCTTTCCCTTCTTTAAACAATCCTGGTACATAACATTTTCCCTAAAGGTAACATTTCTGCTCAAAATGATTTTAGGACTACCCTTATCAAGACCATACAACCTATAGCCTTTTACTCCCTCTGGATATCCTACCATAATACACCTTTGAGCTCTGGGATCAAGTTTACCTTGACTAATATGAGAATATGCTAAACAACCAAATACCTTCAAATTGCTATAATCCACTGCTTCTTCTGACCACTTTTCCATAGGCACTTTCATGTCAATAGCAGATGATGGAGACCTATTTATGAGATAAACAGCTGTATTAACAGCTTCTGCCCAAAAGGTTTTAGGTAATCCTGAAGAATGAAGCATGCATCTAACCTTTTCCATAATTGTTCTATTCATCCTCTCAACAAGCCCATTTTGTTGAGGGGTTCCAGGTATGGTTAGATGCCTTGCTATACCATGATCCTTACAATATCTATTAAACTCTCCACTGCAAAACTCAAGCCCATTATCTGTTCTTAATTTCTTGACCTTTTTGCCCTTTTGAGTCTCAACCAGAGTTTTCCAGTCCTTAAACTTACTAAAAGCTTCTGATTTCTGTTTTATGCAATAGACCCACACTCTCCTAGTAAAGTCATCAACTATTGACAAGAAATAGTTGGCACCCCCTAAAGATGAGACTTGTGAGGGACCCCACAAGTCAGCATGCACATACTCAAGAGCCATTTGAGTCTTATGTTTTCCTCTAGTAAACTTAACTCTATGAGCTTTACCCATTATGCAATTTTCACAAAAACCAAACTCTGAACTATCAAGATCATGAATAACCCCCTGCTTCTTCAATTCATTCATTCCTAATTGACTCATATGACCCAGCCTCTTATGCCATAGAGTTGCCTTAGAATTACCCATCTGTTCACCAACAACAATCATATCTTCTTGACCTTCTAAGCTATCAAGAATATACAAATTATTGGTTTTCCTAGTGCCTGTCATCACTACCATAGATCCCTTTAAGATTCTTGCCTTACCATTCTTAAGACTAACACTATAGCCTGCACTCTCAAAAGTCCCTAATGATATCAAGTTCTTAGCCAAACCTGGGATATACCTTACATCAGCCAACTCCACCTCAGTCCCATTACTCAACTGAAGATTAACTGTTCCAAGTCCCTTAATAGTATATGGCCTATCATCACCTAATTTCACTTCTCCTAGACTTTCAAGTTTTAATTGCTTAAACACAGACTTGTTAGGAGTCATATGGTAACTACACCCAGAATCCATGATCCATGACTTAGTGTTTATTTCCTTAGATACAACAAGTACCTCTGCACTTTCATATCCACCATCAGTGCTATCATCTTGTGCAGAATTCCCATAAGACCTATTTCCACTATTATAGGACTCACCTTTCTTCTTCTTATTCCTCTCAGGACATTCTCTCTTTAAATGTTTTTCTGAACCACAGATATAACATTTCCTCTTGAATTTAGACTTAGACCTACTATTATACTTAGGCTTAAATGATCTATTTTCAGGCCTGCCTCTAACCACCAAACCATCACCAAGATCCTCATGAGTTTCAGATTTCTTATTCAACTCCCTAGAGTTCAAAGCTGCAAGTACATCAGCCATTGATACATCATCTCTACCATAGATTAGAGTATCAACAAAATTCTCATAAGTTTCTCGTAATGAGGTTAGTAAAATTATAGCCTGATCCTCATCATCAAGCTTAATATCTATGTTTTCTAGATCAAGAATGAGTTTATTAAACTCATCAGTATGACTCTCTAAACTCTTACCAGGTTGCATCTTAAATGTATACAGCTTCTTTTTAAGATATAACCTATTTGCCAAAGATTTCGTCATATACAGAGATTCTAACCTGGCCCATACTCCAGCAGCAGAATCCTCTTTTGTAACTTCCCGAAGAACTCGATCACCCAGACTCAATATTATTGAACTATGCGCCTTCTCCATTACTTCTTGCCAATCAGCATCTTCATAATTTTCAGGACGATTGGCATCACCCTTCAATGCATCTGCTACACCCTGATATACCAGAAGCGCTCGCATTTTAACCCTCCATAGGTTGAAATCGTTCTTCCCGTCGAATTTCTCGACCTCATACTTCGTGTTCACCATCAGATCAGACGTAATTGAAATAGACGACGCAATTGTGATCGAGATTGATCCCCAATTTCACCAAATTGATCGCGGAATAAGATCGAGCCAACCGGTGGCTCTGATACCACTTGTTGTGAAATCAATCAAATGAAAACCTCATATTGAGAACAACGAATTGAATGAAACGGATCAATGATCTTCATTATTACAAATCAAGTACGAATTACACAAGGAATCAAGATACAAGAAGAAAGTAAACTGGAAATAGAAAGTGATGATCCACACTGCGTCTCGAACTCGGGTTTATATCCGAAGCTAACGGTCATATTAGCAGCTAACAACCAAGTTACATAAACACCCCTTGAACTTTCATAAACTGACAACTAACACCCCTGAACTTATACTAACCTGTCAACTGACCCGTAACAAACCCGATTAAAAGCATTAACCTTATAACCAATAATTGACCCGTTAGAGAAACGATTTTAACTCCATATTACAACATTCTTGTATTGAAAAGTGTAAAGGAATATTTTTTATGACGCCCAACAAGGCCAGTCCAACTGTAAAATTGCACAAACTAACTAGGAGATGGGCCAAGGACCATCAACTGACCATCAGCCTAAGCAGAATACAAAACAAAATAGAGACAAAACAAAAGAAAGAAGGAAATTAAATAGTGTTGTAAACAATTGAAGAAATTAAGAAAATGGAAATGAGATCAAATGCTTTGATCTTATTGATTTGAGAGAGTGAACTGATTACAATCGATGAATATGAAAAATGAAATAAGAAACTAGCTAACTTCTGAATTAATCAACTTATTATTAATACACTTAATGGATAATAACAAACTAACTATAAATTTGTCAACTCTAGTCCCTCCACTTTCACCAACTTAACATTTGAAGCCGATAGTTCACTAAAGTGTATAAGAACTAAACATTCAGTCCTCCACATTTAGCTAACCTGACTATTAGCCTCAAACTTTCTCTCAAACACTATTATTAGGTGATTAGGCCTTCACATTTCAACATTCTCCACCTTAAAGCCTAATCAAAGTCCAGGAACAAATTGTAAGCTTAAACTATGACAATAATATCCCAACAACAATGAGCAACAATGATCTAATAGATCCTCATCCGAGATTATCAAGACATTATCATCATAATCAAGTAAACATTATATAAATTTTATCCCACACCCACTGCACCAATACAAAAATCAAACTTGGTTCTTGACAATACCTTGGTGAGCAGATCTCAAGGATTATCTTGAGCACCAATCTTTTCAATAAATACTTCTCTTAAATTTACTACCTCTCTTATGAAATGCAGCCTTACATGTATGTGCTTAGTCCTCTCATAATACAAACTATTCTTTGACAACTGCACACCACTTTGACTGTCACAAAATATAGTTTCCTTTATCAACTCAAATCCTAATTCAGTAACAAATCTTTTTAACCACATTGCCTCTTTTACTGCATTTTTCACTTTGTGCATTCTCTCAATGGAAAGCTGACTTCTAAGATGAAATAAGCTCTTTAGATTGGATATTTTATACCCACCAGATCCTCCAATAATGACTCGGGATAGGGTTTGTAGACTCGTCAACCTACCAAGTCCTAATGGCATTTCGTTTAATTCTGGAGTGTCTGTGATGTTGAGATTTCATAGGTTTATTAACTTGATAATACTCTTTGGCAAGGTAGACAAATCATCACAACCAGACACCAACAACCTCTGTAGATTATGTAGGTCACCGACTTGTTTAGGTAAACATTTGATTGAGGTGTTGGAAAAATTAAGGTACCGTACATGTTTGAGACCACCAATAGACTCTGGTACATCTGTGATTGAATAAAGAGCCAGGCTTAGCATCCTTAGGAATTGCAGATGGGGAAGCAGTTCTATAAGAACTTTGTTTGATAAGTCGAATTGTTCCCATTGTTCTATCCTTGCAACTGATGTAGCAAGGAAAGTTTGTTTGCGTCTAGCTCTTTGTAGCACCTTGAACATTTTGTATACCCCATAAACTTCACTTATAAACGACAGGTGGTGGAGTTTCATCCAAAGCTTCATATCCGTTATTAACATCTATCTTATCACCCAACAAAATTAAAAGAACTCTCCTGCAACACTTGTAGAAAGTCTTTTGTCAAGTCACGCATTGTATATTGTGATTTATCCGTGGCCGAATGCTGAAAAAACAATCTCGACACCAGCGCTTCGAAACACTCTCGACCAAAACTCTCCATTGACTTGTGGCCATTTGACTTGTACAAAAACCCTTCACCCATCCACAACAAGACTAGTTCATCCTTGTCAAATGTGTAACCTTTATGGAACAAGCAACAATATGTGAACAATTGCTTCAGATGCGATGGATAGTAACTTAGCCTCAGAGCCGGAAGAATCTTACTCCCATTGTGTAAACTCCATAACTCACTATTCAACAACTCCTCCCAGTCTTCATCATTTGATTTTGCTCTCAACACCCTCCCTAGTGTTATCAAAGCCAAAGGCAATCCATCACATTTCTTGACGATACCTTCACCGTGCAGTTTAAGTGTTGGATGTGAGTCAAAGTTATGTTTACCTAATGCATGTTCGGCAAACTAAGGTATAGCGTCTACATTTGATAAAAGTTGCAGCGGGTAAGCTTTTATAAAATCCATCAGGGATGTAACCATTGTCTTTTGTGTTATCACAAGAATTTTACTTCCACGAGCACCTACAATATAAGGATGCCGGAGGATTTCCCACTCGTTGTAGTTTTTGGTCCAAACACCGTCTAGAACAAGCAGGAATCTTTTCTTTGAGAGTTTTTCTGCAAGGAATACTTGGAGTTGATTTAGAGTTTCAAACTTTTTGTCGTCCCCACCAACATCTTTAAAAATAGCCTTGCTAACTGTAAATATACTGAACTCAGCAAAAACACAAACCCAAGACATGAGTTCAAAGTGATCCTTCACGTCTTTATCATTGTACAAAAGTTGGGCAAGAGTGGTTTTACCAATCGCACCTAGGCCAACTATGGACACCACGTTGACCTTTTGACCACTTGAAGATTCATTGCTTAATAAGTTCCCCACCAACGCCTGTTTATCACTTTCGTGGCCTATAACTTCCGATTCATTAACCAGTGAAGTTTCCTACAACCGTCTACTACCTGACCTTTTAGCATTATCATTCAAACCCAAAAGATTTTTCTCCTCAATGAGATGACCCAATATGGTTGTGATCTCATCAAGCTTAGACTTCATCTTAAGACCATACTTAACAACATGAAATTTGGATGGAATGAACTTAAACACCTTACTTGTGCTGGAATAAGATTCTTGACTCAGCTGGTACCGTGTTGCTTCAGTGGCCAAATCATCTAGTACATCATCTATTTCATAAGCCAAATGCTGGAGTTTGTTTAGCCACAGTTGAAAAGATCTGTCTGCTATGTGCTTCTCACCTGCATCCACCAAAACATCAGCTTGGATCTGGGTCAATGTGTTTCCCCATTTGTTGATTTCAGAATGGATTCTTGCAAATTGAGACAGCCTCATCAAGTCACCAGAGGCCATCTTCTCAAACAACACAGTGATGAATGCTACGATAAAGGTTCAGCAACAGCATTTGGAACTTGAAAATTGGAAAGATAAGTTATTTTCTTGGTGGATTTGGAGTTTAGAATGGTTAGCAACTTAATTAGCATGGGAAATTGAAGATGAAACAAAGTCATTGAATTGACCAAAGTACTATGTAAATTTCCACCAGATTATTATATAATAAATATATTATTGTATTATCCCCACCGTAGCTAGCACCACATGCCGAGCCGTGTTCAATCTTCCTACTCTAATAAACAATTACATTTGAGGACACATGTCATCACTAGATTCCTTCTCATCATAATTTTCCCGCTTTTCTCTCCTATTAAATATCAATTCTCTCACTTATTAAATGGTAAAAATTTTAAATAATTAAATATCAAAATATAAATTTTCTTATATCAATAAGTTATTATAACTTAATAAATCATAATAAGATTTTAATTATATCTTATATTAGTTATATTTATAACTATAATTTCATTACACTTGAATTTTAAATATGAAAGATAACTGGTTTGACCAAAAAAATACAACTCTCTTATCTTCTAGAGAAATTTCATTACTAACAAATTATGAAATTGGATTTCATATTAGTTGTTGTAATTTAGTTATTTTTTAAACTTAGATATGACATGGAGATAATATAAAATAATTATTTTATAGAACATAGATGATATAACATGAAAGTTTAATATTTATTTTAGTTATAGTAAGATTTTTATTTTCTTGAAATATCTTAAATTTATGAGTTTCTTCTCTTTTTCTTGTGTGTTTTTATCAATTTGTGTACTATTTCTTATCAAACCTATTATTTTGTGTTCATCCACCTCCTATGTTAGTTTTGTCTATATACTAGACCTAACAAAGAAGTTTTATTTTTTCCATATAATTGACCAATTTTACTACTTTTCATGTCATATATTACGTGGAGAGTATGTTTGATCAAATATGTAAATGACATGTTGTTTAGATGTGCATCTAAATCATATACTTTTCAACAAACATGTGTATTGTTGGATTTTTTAATGCTACATATTTTTTGTACCCATTACATATGTTTCTATTGTTTGTACATAACAACTTGAAAAAATCAGATAATGTGTTTCTTCTGGTATGAAATTGTGCACCGATCTCTTTGTGCTTCTTGTAATGTAGTTATTAAAAATAATTTTTTATGTAAATCTTTAACGTGAATTATGTATTAAATTTTTAATAATTAAACCCGTGTAGTACACGGGTTCTATACTAGTATATTAATATATAACTTATTTTGTAATTTCTTTTGTAATGCCGAGCCGTACTTCTTTTGTAATTTCTTTCTATCAAAAAATTATACCGATGGTTAATTAGTGCACCATGTATTGTTAGATTAATTTCTCTCTCTGGACACTCATGTAGTTTTTTTTAGGTTATCATATAAGCTTTCAGTATAACCGTATGAGATTTATAAATGTAGACCTTTTTTTATCACTAGAAGCTTTTGCATAGTATACACAATTAAACATGACAGGTATTTGAAAATTGCCAAGATGCATGCAATGGAATAATAGAATCCAAGACGCCAAGTTGAGAGATTCACAGCCTGGATAGTATGGTTTAAACTGACTTTCTGTATATGACAAAACAACGGTCTTATAAAGTTACAAAGTTGCTTAGCATTATTATATAAGGAAATTTCCTATACCACTTCCTTTTGAAGAAACAATGGGCAATTTTCTAAATTATATATGCTATGCATAATGACACTTCTACACAAACTTGCACCTTATATATCAACACCTTGCTTTTATAAATACTGATTCCAACCAAATCTTGACACATATAGATCAATGGCATCCTCATCGTCATTGGCATCGTCTCGCTTGATACACGCCTTTTCCTTCAAATCATGGGATCATGACGTTTTTCTAAGTTTCAGAGGAGAAGACACCCGAAAGACCTTTGTGGACCATCTCTACAAAGCTCTTAAACAACATGGAATTCACACGTACATGGACGACGAGACACTTCCCCGGGGTGAATCCATTGGGCCGTCCCTATTACACGCTATTCAAGAATCACGAATTGCTGTTGTTATATTCAAGATATGCCAATGTCGTCGGTGGATTCCCAACCCGATCACTGGGAGGAGTTTGATAAGAATCCGGAATCTTATGATTACGCATTAGTGGGTTATGTACCCTTTGCATCATTGCAGAACACCTTATGGTGGAATTCAGCATACACTAAGCTTGTAATTCATATGGAAGGGGTTGCTAATCCTAAAGTAGCACTTGTTTCTAGAATAAGTAAAGGTGATTCAAGAATGAGGGAAAAATCCGCAATAGAGTTTAGCAATGAAGAAGTTGAAGGTCAAAATACATTTAAGATCCTAGCTTATTCAAAGCTCATGGTTATGATTGTATGGTCTCATGGACTCGTCGGTAATAGCTTTATACCAACAAAAACGCAAGTTCCTGATGGTGTTTATGACCCAACACTATTAATAAAAGAGCCAGATGAAACTGAGGAAGAAGCAAAGAGGATCTTGAACGAATACAGAAAGTTGTGGAACAAGAAAACATGCGAGGAAATGAAAAGATCAACTTAAACCCGTCGTCCTAACTTTTGATCCGTTTCGAGTTTAGGCATAAGGGAGATTTATATGCATGGTTGAAGTGAGGCAACTGTAGTGGGAGCGATCTGCTTCATTTTATCAGAGGCTAAAATTTCCAGTTTCAATTCCTGCCCTGATTTTCAAGAATTTTATATTTTTATTTTGTTTTCGAATATATATGTATATTGTGTGAATTAAACATGTTTTGCCTTTTGATTATATAAGAAAAATTATTTGTTCTTGTATTGAGAAGTGTAAAGAAACATTTTCTATGACGCCCAACAAGGCCCAGTCCAACTGTAAAAATGTAAAAACTAAACTTTGATTTTAATGTTAAAACGGTGGTTACAAGTAAATGATTGCAACATAAGTAAATTAACAATCTTCTAATGACAATAAAGCAATAAATAACCTGAAAGATAGGGGGATGTATGAATATATTATTTAATTACCTCATGATCATATTATCTAATTATATTGATTATTGACCTAATTTTTTTTTAACGGTCAACGAATCCCCCAGAAAATCCGGGGAGTATTTATACTAGTTAAGCTCATTTCAGAAAAAAATCCACCTCCACAAACGGCGGGGTGGTATTGACCTAAATACCTATGAGTGTTTAATAAGGAACTATTTGATGAATGTAATTGTCGTTACTTACTAAACTGAGTTTCCTCTTGGGTATGCTATAAATAGAAGACATTGGAGATCATTAACACAATTAAAAAGGATAATTCAAACTTCATATTTTTTATCTACTACTCATATTAAGAGGATTTATGGACTTATTTATTGATCTTTTATTTTTTGCATATGAGCTTGCTGGACCGAGCTTAAGTTGTTGCGGTTTATATTTCAAGTTGGACCTGAGTCAAGTGATGGATCTGCTGCTAAAGGATGATATAAGAAGAATGTTGAGGCTAGGGTTTGCACTTCTTCACACTTCACACATCCGCTAATACGGTTTCTCTCTTTCGACATCTTCTTTGTTCGTCAGGTTCTACCCGGTGACAATCCTCCCTTCGTCGGGTATTCTATGTGTGATTGAGTCATTCCAGATCATCACAATGATGATCTGCTGTATTGTTCTGGTCTGTATTATTCGTTTGTATCAAGCCTTTACACTTCTGGTTTGTTCTGCATTGTTGCAAGTTAGTAGTGTGGTTCGTTTTGTATTGTTGCAAGTTAGTAGTGTATCGAGCCTTTATATATCTGGTTCGTTCCGATGTTTAATAAAATGTCTCTCTCGTAGAAGTTGAGGGGTCAATCCTTAAAATAGAAAAGTGGTTCAAAAAGTGATTGTTAAAAAAGATATAATATGAAATAGTTATTATCCTATAAACAAAAGCAAGATGAGAGAAATAGTACTTGTATCTTATTGGTTAATATGGGTATTTTAGGTGGTTGTCACGTGATAGCTAATATATATATTTTTTACTTCTTTTTCTAAATACAACTCATTTAGCATAGTAGTTGATGGTATAACCTCTCATTGATGAATTTTGATTTTGATTCTCTTAATGATTTCTTAGTGATATTATGGGCCTTCCAAGTAATCACATCAAAGTTAAAAGAAAATTAGAAGATTTTGATGATGACTTAAAAAAAACTATCTTTGAAGGGATGATTGTCAACAAGAGAAACATCATGGAGGAAGTAAAGTCTTTAACCATTTTGCGGGTTTGCAATAGATGAAAGTTTCAAATTGATTTGATGATTTAAAATAAAAAAAGCTATCTTTGAAGGGAGGACTGTCAACCGAAGAAACCTCATGGAGGAAGTAAAGTCTTTAAGCTTTTTGCGGGTTTACAATAGATTAAAGTTTCAAATTGATTGTATGTTGTGACTTTGTGTATCCTTGGCTTTCCTTCTTACTTTACCCTTTTAATAATATCTTTGTAATTTAAAAAAAAAAATTAATGGTATAATACTTATAGTCGTGTAACATATGTTTAAGTCTGGTTTATTACTTTGAACGTTTTGATTCTAATTTTAACGATAGTTATTAATGTAATAAGTAGAATTGTGTAACATCACTTTTAAGTTATAGGTTCGACACTTTGAACCTTTAGTTTCTATTTTTAATCATCATTAGTCATTCTTTTAGATTTTTATTTTCGTTACATTATAGTTTAACCATACTAACTATTTTTTATACCTATAATATTTTCATAGAGGTGTTAAATAGGTTATATTTATAAGTTGACGAGTCAACTCGACCCGAACCTACAAACAACAACGCTTGAATAATCGTGATAAGTAAATATAAATAAAAATATATTTAAACAAGATAAGATCATGATAATTTTATATTTTAAAATGTAAAGAAGATGCCAAACCTAAAAACTAGCGACTCCACCGAATACCGGAACCATCCAACGGCTCTTATTCTAAACTTTAGTGAACGGTCACCAATCCTTTATCCACGTGTCAAGTTTTGGTTCGTAGGTTTCTTAACAGCCACGTCACCGTAACCTTCCTTTGCGTGAACCACCATCTTTCTTGGTCTATAAATTAACCCTAAATTCACAGCCCTTATCTTCATCGAGCAATCATCCTATTTTCCCTTCAATTTCTAAGATCTCTTCAATTCTCTCAAGGTAATTCCTCCTTTCGATTCCCGTACTATTGTTTGATGTTCAATTTCGTTTAATCAGTTCGCTTTACAACCGATTTTAGTCTTAATTTTTGATCCGATGATGGCGTTTAACTTTTATGATTTTACGTCCGATTCGATTGAGGTGTTTCATCTTGATTTCGAACATCAACGATCGAGGATTACAATTCTGCTTTTTTTCCATAAAATTCTGTTGTAATTCTCTTCTAACGATCTGTTTGTGGCTTTCAACGGCTACAATTTTAGGGCTAAGTTGATCGATCTAACAGCTGACGTGTTTCACCTTGATTTTAATTAGCGTTTTGCTTAGATCCATCGATTTTATGGTTATAGATTCTGTTTCTGGTAGAAATTCCGTTGTAATTTTTCTGTTTCGAACAAATTGTTGATTTCTCTTTCGAATATTAACTGAATCTAGGTTTAAAGGATTATATCGATATGCATGTATGCTTTCTGGATGAAATTCCTTTACTATTTAGCGAATTACACAGATATTTATGTGATATGAGCGATGAATTTGTTCTAGTTTTGTTAATTGTTACTTAATTTCGTTTTTTTCTTCTCAACAGATGCAAATCTTCGTTAAGACTCTTACTGGCAAGACCATAACTCTCGAGGTCGAGAGCTCCGACACCATCGATAACGTCAAGGCCAAAATCCAGGACAAGGAAGGAATCCCCCCAGATCAGCAGCGTTTGATCTTCGCCGGAAAGCAATTGGAAGATGGCCGTACTTTAGCCGATTACAACATTCAAAAGGAGTCAACTCTCCACCTTGTCCTCCGTCTCCGTGGTGGCATGCAAATCTTTGTCAAAACCCTAACTGGAAAAACAATCACCCTTGAAGTCGAAAGCTCTGATACAATTGACAATGTGAAAGCTAAGATTCAGGACAAGGAGGGTATCCCACCGGACCAGCAGAGACTTATCTTTGCCGGAAAACAGCTGGAGGATGGCCGGACTTTGGCTGATTACAACATCCAGAAAGAGTCAACTCTTCATCTTGTGTTGAGGTTGAGGGGAGGCATGCAGATATTTGTCAAAACACTAACTGGAAAGACGATTACTTTGGAGGTGGAGAGTTCGGATACTATCGATAACGTGAAGGCGAAGATCCAAGATAAGGAAGGAATCCCACCGGACCAGCAGAGACTTATCTTTGCCGGAAAACAGTTGGAGGATGGCCGGACTTTGGCTGATTACAACATCCAAAAGGAGTCGACTTTACATCTGGTCTTGAGGTTGAGGGGAGGGATGCAGATCTTTGTGAAGACTTTGACTGGAAAGACCATTACTTTGGAGGTGGAGAGCTCGGATACGATTGATAATGTCAAGGCTAAGATTCAAGATAAGGAAGGAATCCCACCGGACCAGCAGAGGTTGATTTTTGCTGGTAAACAGTTGGAAGATGGGAGGACTCTTGCGGATTACAATATCCAAAAGGAGTCGACTTTACATCTTGTGTTGAGGTTAAGAGGAGGAATGCAGATATTCGTCAAGACTTTGACTGGAAAGACTATAACTTTGGAGGTGGAGAGCTCGGATACGATTGATAATGTGAAGGCTAAGATTCAAGATAAGGAGGGAATTCCGCCTGACCAGCAGAGGTTGATCTTTGCTGGGAAGCAGCTGGAAGATGGGAGGACGCTTGCTGATTATAACATCCAGAAGGAGTCGACCCTGCATCTTGTTCTTCGTCTGCGCGGTGGGTTTTGAACTTGATTGTTTGTTTGTTTGTGGTGGTTTGTTGATGTTATGGTACAATTGTGGTGCTGATACAGTTTCTCTATGGTTTGGTTTGTGGTTGAATATTGTGGTTGAATAAATCGTATTTTTCGTTTATGTTTGGTTTGTTTTTCTTATTTTGAAATTATATAGTGTAGCCAACTGGTACCCATCGACTCATAAGCCGTTTATGGTTCTTGAAAATTTTGACCAGAAACTCCTTTTAAGCAAAGTTTTTAGTTTGTGGTGGTTTGTTGATGTGATGGAACAAGTGTCCGGGGCCGATTCCTACTAGTTGAACGGGAAAAGTTTAAGTCTTAAAAAAATTTGATCAGAAACTGCTCTTAGGGGTAGGCGGTGGCGGGTAGTTCCTATTAGTACCCGACTAGTAACTGATACCAGTGCTCAAAGTGCCTATTAGTACCCGACTAGTAACCGATACCAGTGCTCAAAGTGCGTTGCGTACATCGCATGCGAGAAAATGCGGGGCAGACCGGTTAACTTTATGAAGCTAAAAGTAGTGATCTTTTTATATAACCGGTTATATGACACACAAGAATCTACATGAACTGTCAGTAGCCAAAACCTTCAAGCAATTCAGCTTATACTAATGACATGAGTTTTAGCTTAACTATTACACCGAGTTTACAATATGCAATTCAACAACATACATTATTATTCCACTTTCCAAATTCCAATAAAGACATAACTGAAGAGACATCAAATTTAAAGAATCATCAAAATAACTAATTTGCTATTCTGGAGGTTTAGCTTTATGTCTTCAAAAGTCGAAAAAGGCCTTTGCAATGTTGCCTACTCATTTGCTATTCTGGATAGATTATTGTTTTTGTGTCCCTTGAATCCTTGATGCATGTAATGGATACCTAAAGTACTAAAGCTGATGTGTAATCTTTGCAAAAATTTAAAGCTGATCTAGAAAAAAACAATTATAGGTTGTGCCAAATTAAAACAATTGTAGGTTCTTTTTATGTTTAGCATATACTGAAATAAGTTGTGCCAAATTAAAAAACAATACTACTTGTTGGATAATTATTGAGTTAATTTGAGAAAAAAGTACCAAGAGTTAATTTCCGCATCGTCCAGTTCTATACATGTCAATTTGGGTAAAGTTTTAGGATGACTTCAAAAGTTCAGGTTGGCTCGTATTATGGCATTTTCTTGGTGATTTTGTTATAAGAACAAAAAATGTGAAGCCTATGCTGCAAAAAAGTAAACACCAAAGAACTAAAGTGCACAAACATATATGAAACTTCTCATTAATATCTCAAGTAATTGGAGCTTTAAGTTAAACGGGCTAAATTAAAAAAATTGGCCTTTAAAAACAAAGACACTGATGTATTGTATCAGCATAAGATTCAAACCGAAAACATACCCATTTTCGGACAGATTATCTTGCAGACACACCTGGAGTAATTGGAGCTTTAAGTTTTCTCACTTCTAGAAAGTAAACATCTGAATGATTTAACTTTGAAATATCCAAACTTTACAATTGTGATTCTGTGAAGGAATGTGCGGAGTGAAGGTGAACAAATAAAAATATAATTTTCAAAAAATATTACACCATAAAAACAAACGTTTTTTTTATCTTTAAAACGCGTATTGTATCAATTTTACTACAATGTGTGAGTTGTAATAATGTTATTGTTAAATATGTATGAATCTATCATGAGTAGGTTATTTAAAAACATGCAAACAAATTAGTTTAATTGTTTCTCATGTACTTAATTCACATATATGTCTAATAAACACAATATTTCTTGTGTTCATACCTATCTTAACTAAATTCAAGATGAACCCGTTCATCTTGCCACAATTCCACCTCTTTCAATTGTATCAATTTTTGTATTTTTTTTCCGTACATCATATACGAATTATTGACGGGTTGCAACACAAGGACTTCCCAGGTGTTATATTTTATTATAAACACAAAAATCTATGTATATTTGATCTATAACAGATTTTTATATGAATATAAGTAGGTACACATACACATGTGTATGTATGTATACATGTATCTTAGTGTTATAGTGTATATATGCTTGAATACGGGTTATTTTTTATGATAAACATCAAAATGTAAAAAAAAAAACAGAAGTACTAACCGTCACGTTGAGGCCTCCACGTGACTTAAAAATATGAAACTTGGAGATCGAACCGTTGCGTTGAGGCTTCCACGTAGCTTAAAAATACGAGACATGGAGATCGAACCATTACGTTTAGGCCTCCACTTGGCTGGAAAATACAAAACGTAGAAATCAAACCGTTACTTTGAGGCCTCCACGTGGCTTAAGAAATACGAAACATGAAGATCGATAGGTACGTTGAGGCCTCCAGAGGACTGGAAAATACGAAACGTTGAACGTCTATTAAACATTTTCAGACCATAACGTCTAAAGATAATTCTTGTCAAACGAATTTAATATAATACAAAATATAATATAATACAATACATTACAAGATCTTAAATAAATACCTAAAATAATAACATTTAAAATGAAACATCCTGCCCAACTCATCACCAACCACATCTACTGGGAATATGGTCTCCAAAAAACAACAAATTTCCATGAAAACAAAAACAATCAACAAATGCAGACCAGAAGTAAAAGGTTCCTAAGACCTCCTTATATAAACACCGAGCTAATGACAACAATAACTGATTTTCGACTTCCGGCAGGCAGTCCTTCATGCGAAAAAGGCGGGCTCGACTCAACAACTCAACAAACTGTACAGGTATCATCATAATTTCCAGGTGAGCTTAGTGAAGAAATCATCACAACTTCTTTGGGAGATTGTAGGTTTTCTTGAGAAATCTTGAAGCAGCATCATCGTTCCGAGAGCACAAAACGCGTAAAACTGTGTTTGGGTCGGATGGGCCCCACTGACCCGTAGTTGCAGGTAACGGGAGTCTAGATTTAGCAGACGAACCGTAGGTCTCTAAAGTCAAACGTCTAAAACGGTCAATAATCGTCTCTGTTTCGGTTCTGAACAGCGGGATCACGTCTCGCACAGTAGTTGAAAACTTACTGATTACATCCATTGGCAACCCATCACCATTAGCCCAGAACAAATCTTTGATGGACTTAAAATCATCTTCAATTACTTGACAATCTTGTAGGGTAAAAGACCGATTCGGGCCACCCGCAAGTAAAACCAACAAAAACCCTTCAAAAGAAGCTTTCATTATTTCAGCAACTAACCGTGTTCGAACCTGTTCGTTAACCGTTTCAGCTATGACCATCAAATTCTGTTCAAGCTCCTGAATAAACTGTTCGATTGTGGAAGATGCCGGCTCGCCGACATACAAACCGTCCCAGAGGCAATGGCTAAGATCATGGAACACAATCTTGTAAGCCACTGACTCACAAAGTTGTTGGATTCCTTCTAAACACGCACCGGGTGTGAGCTCAAACCTTTTTGATAAACCGTTTGAAAAGTCTGAAACATGGGCGGATTCAGAATTTCTCAAAAGGGTTATAATTCTTTTCTCTAGAACTTCAAGCTCGGTACGTATACGTTGAAGCGTATTTATACGTACACATAGTTGTGGTACTCCAAAACTACTGTTATGATCCCCATTTGTTGTTGCAACTTGAGAATTCCTTCTCTGTAAGTTTGTCGGTTTCTCTTTTTTCTTGAAAACACCATGAAATTTCGCTTCGGTAGCACATCTAGTTAATGCAGGCATTGTGGGCATAAATGTGTTCCTTGATCCTGCACATCAAATAAACAAACAGTGAATATCGAATATGTTAATATAAAGATCTTTTTTTTCGAAAATGAAATAATTACCGCAGCCTGATCTAGCTTTGCTGGTGTAATATTGAAGACATCTATCAAGGCCAACAATTAAGTCAGGAAGTAATGCTGGATGCATGGGAATTGGCAGTAGAAAAAAAGCATCCAAAGTTTCATCTATAATTCTCAGGACTTCAACTGCGGAAGGAGCGAATCCATCTTGATTGGCTCGGGGATTCCATACCTAGTTATTAAATAATTATTCGCTCATGACGTATGATTTAAACACGAAATAACCAACCACTTCAAAATCCAAACTTTAAATGAAATAGATACAAAAAGAAATGCAATTAAATGGGACCCACCTCTTGTTGAAGATTTCGGTCAATCCACTCCTTCAATCTATCCAATCTCAACTTAGTCCACCCTTTGACCAAATTAGCAATTGCAGATTCAGCTTCAAACGGCGGCATTTCACGTATAATTCCTTTCCCGCCATCATCACTATCAACAGAATCTTCAACTGCTATTTGTACAAGATCCTTTTCTAACTTATCTGCAGCTCTTAGAACTTGTACTGCATCTGGTGTTAGTTCAGTTATACCAGAAATAAACTGTCTTAACTCATTCCCATAACAAACATGAAGAGTTGCAACTGCCACACCGGCAGCAAGTGGATGCCATCTTTTTAATATTGGACTAAATAATTTTTTTTCTTTTGTTGCTAATTCACCAACATCTTTTGCAAGAATAGCAAGAATGGGAAGTGGGTTTGGTTGGTTTCTTGATGCCCTCCTGCTGGAATCTGCTTTCTCCATTATCTGGGTATTAACAGGTCAAATTCAAATATATCCCCCCAACTCCAGCAAAAATAATAAACAAACTCTAGCAAAAATGTAAGATCAATTTACTTCAGGGACACAAGCATGCAGTGTGAATATGCCTTTTTCATACATACGTACAAATCATTGATGTTAATTATAAAAGGGAAGATGAGCATATCATTACAGGTTTGGGTTGAAACAAGCAGGTTCAGGTAATCATAAACAGGTTTGGAGTGAAACAAGCCGGTCAGGTGATCATATAAACTTTTTTTTGTCAGCTTTTTAATAAAGAATTAATATGTTAATCATGATATAAAAAAAATGATATTATATTAAAGTAATGATAATTGAAGTCTTGAAAGAACCTAACTTAGGATATTTATGCTCTAAATTTAGAACTTGCAAGACTTCCAAATTGTTCCCCTATTTATAGATTCTAATATCACTGTTTTTGGAATCTTTTTCTTCATTAAATCAATCAGATCTGTATAAAACACAACCCATATCAACACATTCACAAGTAAACGCGTCAAAAAGGTTTCGGGTTACAACAGTTAACGGGCCTTTTTGAAATACGGGTTAAAACAGGACCGAACCGGAAGGATGGATCAGCAATCACTTATTTGTCCATCTTTTGACTTCTATTAAAATAAATAATTCATTAACTATGATTAAAAAAGCATCAATATTAAACAATAAATTAAATCCCGAATAAAACAATTAAAGAGGTTGTTCACAATTATGCATCAAAGAAATAAACCTCTGGTGACTTTCTGATAATTTTTTTTTATTTTATCATATCAGATCCTTTTAAGATAAAAAACAAAACCCACATTGACAAAGCCATAAAGGATGGATATAGTTCCACGGTTGTCAAAGCGGCAACACACACTCAAGGTGCAAAGAGTGAACCTTGGTCTTAGGCGCGAGACGCTTAAAAAAGTGAGGGCCCAAGATAAGCAAGGCACATAGCATAAGCATACCATTTTTAGGGGATTTAGACATGGTTTAGGTTTGTTAAGGACTAGTTTATGCCGTTTTAGGTTGGTTATAGGCCATTTTTTGAATGTATCAGAACAGTTAAGCCAGAAACTACAGAATTTCATCGGAATTTACAACTTCTGGCTGGAATTTGGCCACAGCACCTGGATGGCTGCAAGGCGTTTCGCCTGCGCCTAGGCACCTTTGACAACTATGTAGTATTCATAGTAGAGACAACTAATGCTAACTCGTTAGAGAAATGAACCAACGTCGGAACTTTCTCTAACAAAGAATTGCATAAGCTCGGGTGTAATGGAACTGGGACTGGTCAATAATGCTTACGCCAGATTTAAATATTTTAGTTTCTTTTCTGAAGATATAAAAAACTAACAATAACGGCATTAAAGACATACCTGAGCAAAAGCCGTTCGAAGTGATGACCTAATGTATGTATCGGTTCGACTCCGTGCCACATCAGTTTCATTTTTCCTTCTTCGGCGATACTCATTAGAAATATCTTCAACTAATATTTTAGCAGCTGAAACCCCTAAAGAAACGATACTTTGCATAGAATTAATATTACCGTTATCAAATGTATCATGATATGCAAGTAGCCTCTGTTCAGCCCAACCCAGAATTGAGGTCAACGTCGAATTTAATAATTTGGCATATGTTGGATCCTTTGTTGTTTTTGCATCTTTTGCAACCTCTACTAACTGACAATCAGCAGCATAAAGCAAGTCATTATCTATTTGTCCAGTTGCAACAAACCGATTAAATAAAACCCATGTAAAACATATGTTATGAAGCATTTGGTTGATTCCCAATATTCCCCATGTTTTCTTAATGAGCTCCATAACCTCATCAACTTCATCTATAATTGATGACTCATCATTAGCATCAAAGCAAGTTTCTAGAAGGATCTCATAAAGTCTTAGATTTAAAGGAAACCCGTCTGCCCAATGGCATGTTTCTGATGATCCATCATCTGACCGGTTGGCGAGTGACATCACAGCACCACGTAGGATTTGCAAGGGCTCATTATTCCTTCCAGTTTCAATTGGTTTCTCCAGTGCACCATGAATAATTTTCTGCAGCCTTTGGGAAGTGCTTGTGGAGTTGCCAAGCGGCACATGAGGGTGTAGAAGAAGTCCAGCTTCCAACATTTTTAAGTTTCTTTTCTGCCAATTGTTGTATTCTTGTTGGTCAGTAAAATCCGAAGATTTGAATTGCTGTAACAGCTCTAGCGGAAGAACCATCATCTCAACTCGCCTCCCAACCTGTTATGGTAAATAAATACATTTGGAATTGTATATAAAACACATCTGATTTTGAAATTGATGGTTAATAAGTATTATAATCAAAGCTTAAATATCTAGCTAAGAGAAATTGTCATTATTATATGAGTATGACAAAACTAAGTACAATTTGACTTTTAAATCCTATAATTTATTTCCATAATGACAGTAGAAATTCAAACACAAACACCAGCTAGTTTTAATGTTTGCAATAAGTCCAAATTTATTTCTGAGTTGAAACTTGAAAACATCAAATATTACAACAAAAACATCTATAGATCATAGCGACGATCATATCACATAAGTCACTTTCGGCATTTTAAATCAAACTAACCAGCATAATCATCAATATCAAGCAAGACTATCACCATTCTCTGCACTAAATTTCATCTGGCTCTAGTCCTCTTATCCCAAATAGATAAGTATTGTTGTTTCATTAGTTTTAATTCAACAGAACATCAAATAATTGATATGAATAATAATTGAAAACTAATTGAAAACTGCAGGAAAATTTATAGACTTTAATCTATTTTGCCTGATTACTAGACTTCTGCTACAAGAACAAAAGCAACTCAACATCAAAACTATGCAATTTCCTAATCTATTAATCCAATTATTATGTATCCACACTAAATTCTGCAAATTAAAAGCATTATCTTCTTCTAAGGAATCATTTAAACAACAATTCAGATCACTAAATCTAAGCATCTAACACGAAACCCCGAGATTTTGGCTAGAAATTAGAATAAAACACAAATCATACCTGTCCAGCTGAAATTCTCAACAATGCCCTTCGAATCCTGGAATCCGCAGCCTCAGAAACCCTCATCTGAATCCTCATCAGCTCTCCAATCGTCATCACCGCCTTCTTCACCTTTCCACCGGATCCGGCACCGGAGCCGTTACCGGAGCCAGCCGAGCCCGGACTCCCGACGGCGGAGCTAGATCGGAGCCCCAACGCCTTCTTCATCTTCGAGGCGGCGGCGGAAGTGATCGATCTCTGCGACGGCGAGCTCGAGAGCGACGGCGAGTGAGAAGATCGATCTGGAGTGTGCGTTGACACATTGTTGTTGTTCGGATTGTATGTGAGGGGCTTTCCGGTGGAGGTACGGCATGCGGCGATGAAGATCTCGTAGGCGGTTTCGCGGAGGTCGGTGGAGGAGAGAGTTGGTGTGAGGTCGCCGAATGGGGAAGGGAGTGGATCTAGAGTGGTGGTGGCGGCGGCGGCGGCGGAGGAGGGAGACTTGAAGGAGTTAGTTCCGTTCATGGAGTCTCGTTTTGATTGGCCGAGAATTCTTTCTCTGCTGAAGAGAGAAGCCATTGAAGAGAGAGAGAGAGAGAAGGAGAGTGAAAACGAAGAGCAAAAGAAAAAGATGTGAGGAGATGTGATGATGATGATGATGTGATGGAGGAGCTGTATTTTATTTTATTTTATTTTATTTTATTTTATTTCTTTTGTTTTGTTAATGTTATAATTTGATACGATATAATTATTTATTCTTTTCATAACAATAATGCATTATGTTTTGTTCTTTGACTATGTAAAACTATCTTATTTTTACTTGCAAGTTATAATATAAAAGGTTTAGGAAAATTGGATTTTAATAATATGAGTTTTAACTCATTGGCGGATAATAATACAAGTTTCAAACTTGGCGTACAATAATACCAATTAACCACTTGGGTGTCTAGAATGATACACCGTTACTTTCTAACTAACGGTGTTAGAATCTGCTGAGTTGGCATGTGACGTGGAACTAAATGTGTTATTTTTGCAAGTTATTAAAATAGAGGGGCTGATTTTGAAACATCAATAAACTTGATAAAAATGAAAATGAAAAAAAAAAAAAAAAGAGGAGGAGGTAGACCCTCTCCGGCGACATCAGCCCGTAACCACCACCTCATTCCGGCGACCTGGTTTCCGGCGATCCTCTCCGGCGACATCAGCCCGTAACCACCCCAAATCGTACCGGCGACCCTAGCAATCAACCGGTTTCCGTTCTTCCCTAGCAATCGACCTGGAATTCCTCTTCTAGCAAGCCCTAATTTATAGCAATCGAACCGACGACTATAGCAATCGGCTACCTCCATCAAGGTCACCTCTCTCTCAACACCGACCTGCGGTAACCACGACACCGATTAGACCATGGGATCTCGCCGATTAGACCACGGGATCTCGCCGGCAGGGGACTGTGATGTTGTTCGCCGGCGTCGGCGATGATGGTGGTGGGGTTGTCGTTGTCTGAGGACTCAAGCAGCCTTTTATTGTAATGAATTTACAGCTCCGATTTTCTTGGCACCAAATTTACAATCTACGACAGCCAGCCGCCACAGTGGATTGAACGAAGGATGGATTGAACGAGGATGCGGTGAAGAAGGAAATCGGAGACGAGGATGGATTGAACGAAGAAAAACGAAGGAAATCTGAGGATGAGACGAAGGAAAACGAAGGAAATCTGAGGATGAGACGAAGGAAAACGAAGGAAATCGCCAGCAGTGGCTTCCGGCGGTGGCTTCCGGCGGTGTCTTTCGGTGGAACGACAGTGGCTTCAGGATGGATTGAACAAGAGTTTAGTTATTAGGGTTTTATTATTAATAATTTAAGTTACATAAATAGTCCCTCATTTTAATGAAATTACAAAACAATCAATTATTATATATAACCTCATTAAAAGTGCCACGTAGATGCCACATCACATGCCAACTCAGCAGATTCTAACACCGTTAGTTAAAAACTAACGGTGTATCATTCTAGACACCCAAGTGGTTAATTGATATTATTGTACGCCAACCTTGAAACTTGTATTATTATCCGCCAATGAGTTAAAACTCATATTATTAAAATCCAATTTTCCAAAGGTTTAATAGGGTTTGTCTAAGGGTGTTGCTTTAGACACCGGGGGAATTTTTTCAGGAGATTGGATTATACAGTTCGTATATACTAATACGAGCTGTATAACCTGGTCAATGCAATAAATGCTAAACTATACGATGCGTATATGATAATACAGGTTGTATTGGCTCGATGCTTGAATAAAAATGTTAGGTGGGAATGTTTGACTTGTCAGATGAGAGTGTTTTGGGGAAAAATGTCAGCGGTACGAGGTTAGTCAAACGACCTGTATTGCTCCATACATGTCGTATAAGTTCCAATCATTTGTAATCATTGGTTTGCAATGATAATTACAGCAAAACGAGTCGTATTGCTCTATACAGGTCGTTTAGGGTTTTTTTAAGCTGTAGTTAATGATGGGCGTGTGCAATACGGTCTGTATCATACTATACAGGTCGTATATGGCGGTGTCCAGAAAATTTCTTCCGGTGTCCAGAGAAAAGGCCTTTGTCTAAACTCTAAAACCATCTTATTTTGTAACTATTCTATAAATATGTACGACTACTTTAGGCCATATGTAATGGAGGAGCTCCTTAGACCTCGTCTTCATGTAAGAAGACGGTGATGTATGGGTCTTACAAGGGAGCACGCAAAGAGGCGGTGCTTGGATCCTTTGCAGGAGCATGAAGGAAGCCAAGGAAGGGGTGTGGAACAATATCATGTTACTAAATTAATATCAAGTTTTGCTTGGTTTTACATAATTTTAATGTTTTCATTTTGTTGAAGGTTAAATTCTAATCAGTTTAAATGTGAAAATTTGAGAAAGTTAAACGAGGTAAATTGAAAGAAAGTTACAAAATAAGTTCAAGTGTTTATCGATTCAGTAATTTTAAGTTTTAACAAATATTTGAATTTTAGTCTTTGTCTAGTTTATTTGTTCATGTTTATCTAGTATTAAAAAGAGTTTGAGTAGGATTATGTGACTTGTTTAATAGGGTTTGTTTTAGTGCTAATAGCATCTTATGGTAATGTTTTTATGTATGATTTACATGGTAATATTTTTATACAACAATTCACATATTATGTAGGATAAAACCACCATAACATCTACTCTTCATGATTAAAAGTTAAAACCCACATTTTTTTTTTGAACGGCTAATTTTTTTATTTTTCTCCATATTTTCACCATGGCAAGGTTTGAACCTTGGTCTTTCCCTAAAGGAGCTTTGCCCCTTACCACTAGGCTACAACCTAAGTAGCGATTTAAACCCACATTTGTTTTGAATTTTTACACAATTCATATTTGCTATCGGGATGTCTTTCTATGGATTTTTAATCAATAAAAGTCATTGATTTTGTGTTATTATCATATTTATACCAACAATTAGTATTAGAGCTTGAGGAACTCTAGAAGGTTTCGATGGCGACAACCTTTGGCTGAAGCATAGTTGTAATTGAGGAGAAATAGGTGACCAGTTTTGGTAACCGATTGCACAAGTGGATAAAATAAAATGGGAAGAAAGCAGGCACTCATATCAGTTAATTCAAAAAATTAAAAGCAAACAAGCAACCTAGTGGAATTAATTTGAAGTTAGTAAGCAACCATCCCATGACAACACGATATTTCAAGTCAACGATTAACTTCGACCCTTTGCATTTCATACAATACATATACGTTTAGACTTAATTATCTACAATAAGGATCCGATACAAATTAGTATTTTTTGTGAGAAACAATGATAATGCGACATGTATATACGTCATTCGTCATTCGTGAGTGTTTCATAAGCAAAGTTATTATAGGTCATAAAAAGTAGTTATAACTTATAAGAGTCGATAAAAGCACATTTGTTATATATGCTAACAACATTTACTTTTAATAAAGATTATGTCTTTTGTCTTTTAAGGATAAGAGCATTATAGCGTATGATGGTTATTTGTATAAAGTAATAGAAAATATCATGTCAATTTTTTAGTTAAAAGGAATTATAGTGTTACAAATTTTCAAATAAATAAACATTTTGTGATCAATGAAATTTATAGATGTAATCAGCAAATTGGTATAAACATAAAGATAAAAGAATTAATTTACTCTTATATTTGTTGTTTTTATGGTGCACCGACCACCTCTAATTATGAAAGAATTTATTCTTCATGTATACGCAAAAAGGAAACAAGCTGGATTTACAGGAGGGATGTGCTGGCACCACATTCAAGGTAAAATTGTAAAGACAATGCCTTTCGTGAAAAAAAATAATATTTTTGATTTAAACATTAATTTACAAAATCAAATAAGTTTATTACTTTTTTTTTTCATAACTGTCTATCAACATAACTAGGGTTATATGTAACACGTTATGTTAGGGAGTGTCATTTTTATCCGAAATTCATAACCCAATTCAAATTATAAGATGAAACTTCAGAAAACTGAACCTAGATTAAGATGAAACTTTTCTTAAAAAATCTAAAAATCTCAAATAAAACTTAAAAAAATTATTATGTATGTGTGATATATGAGATGATATATATACATATATGTATGTGTATATGCGTAAAGTAAAATTGAATTTGTGCATTATTATTATTTGATAAAAAGATAAAGTAATGCATGAATAGGCCGATGTTACATATGAACTACTATCAAATATAACAAAATATTATATGACAACGACAGTTTATTGAATAACTAAGTATAAAGTATAAACTTAAATTAAATAATATAACTCATACCGTTCTAAAATGTCAAATATAAATAAATAAACATAAAGATAACATAATTCACAAGGTTGATGCATGTGCGTTCATACTCTCATTCATGTGCGTTGATATTTTAGCTTTGGATTTATTACAAATGCATGATTGATTATCTAACAATTTGACGGAATGTTTTCTTTATATTCATTTATTTATCGGTTAATAAACTAGTTTTTAGAAACCCTGTATTATATATGATTAAAAATAAAAATAAAAATAAAATAACTAATAATTTTATATATAATAATTATTATTTTTTAAATTGACGAAAAGAAATAATCGAGGATATATTCACATGTTGTATAACCAATTAGTTATTTACAAAATATACTTTAGTGTCAAATATGAGTAAAAAATTAATATTAATCTAAATATATTTATTTGTATGAAAATTAAACTTAACTATTGTGAATTACAAATATAACTTCCCATTTTAGACAACTTTTATTTAGTTTTTAACAATTGGATCCGTTAAAGATAAAACATAAACCAAATATATTCGTTCATAAGAAAATAAAACGAAAACGTATTAGGTTGGTCCCAGCGTGATGATATCCTTCTCATCTATCTGATTCGACCTGTAAATTCAAACATCGAGAATGTTAGAAATAATACTATCATAGGACCGAAAATAATACTATCATAATAACTTCTTCTTAGTTCGTTAGGTAGTGCCCTGAGCATAACTAGACCAAAAGGAATAACGACTAGTCTTTCTAGCGATCTATAATATTTTTTGTATATGAAAACTCGATGTCTAGGTCAATTTGGCTGTAGTAAGGTTTGTTTTTTAGGTAAAAGAATACGAGTTGTCAACTCGGGGTTGAATTCGAGCCTAATTAAAATTGCCTTTACTTAGGGCATGTTTGCCTTTACTTTGTAAATGGTAAAAAAAAAGTTTCTGGAAGCCAGAAAAGTTGACTTTTTAAACAGCTTTTGGCTTTTTGTTGATTAGTTTTCATTATATTCTTATTTAACCTTTTATTCATTTAATCTAATACCCTTATTTGGCTTTTTGTTTCTTCTAGCAATTATCAGATACAAATTGTTTGATAAAATGTTCTTTATCAATGTAAGTTTGTAGAAACCCAACAAATTCAGAGGCCCAAGTTTGATGATGTGAAAATGTATGTCTATAGTGTATTTTTGGGATTACAACTTCACAAGGATTCAAAAATATCCTAATGTATCAGCTACATTTTTTGTTAACAAAACATATAACTTTATTTAATAGTTCTATAATATACATAAAAAGAAAAGTTAAGCCGATCAAAAATACCAGGCCAGTTTGGGTAACCAGATCCTCCAAACAACTACCAGGCCCATCAACAGCCGAACTGGGCCTTAGACTGGTGAGTGGTGACATAATTATACGTTCCTTTTTCTAAACAACTTATTTATTTATTTATTTTGATAAATGGGGTTTGAACCTTTATTAAATAGAAATAGCTACGTCTTATTAATCATCAAAGAACCACTAGGTCAAAGGCCCTTTAGTATAATTATACGTTCCTAGTCAATCAGAAGTAGTTTGACTTTTTTCGAGTGTCAATAAACATTAGTCTGTAAACTTTCATACTAATCTACAAGAACGTTTTGATAGTTAAGTGATGTGTTTTATGATCAAAAGATTACAAGTTTAAATCTGCAAAGTGCAGGTGTGCTGCATTAAATTCATCCTAGAAAGTTTAGGACTTACCGTTAAAAGAGGTATGATTATATGCAAATTCATAATATATACATAATGCAATATAATACAAGCTAGGAAACTAGTCTATACAAACATGGTGTAGATCTATCATTATGTACACCATCTAACAATATCTAAATTATACTTTTGAATACAGTATGCCTATATCTGATCATGTATATAAAGAGATGTACTAAACATCATTTTTTTATACAAATTTTCTTCATTTACAACTTTGCCTCTTTAACGCTTAGGAACCCAACATCCATGAAGTCCATACGGAAGCCCGTAAGGAAACTTTGCTCTTGCGATTTCTTTAAATGTTGACGCGTCTAGTATCAAAGCGTAACCTTCGCCATTTTTGTCACTTACCATCGATATCACAACTCCTGTGCAATATAAACATTAGTAAGAATATTAAAGGGTTAAAGTTACTGTATTAAGTTTATTCGAATTATAAACACAATAACTTACCATCATCCTCTTCCGTTGCACCAGGGCGTGCAACGAAAAACGGTTCAGATGGAACTGAACCTTCATCATACCAATTCTTTGCTTTCTTCTCTTCCAAGTCTATCTGTTAAACATGTGAAAAAGGTTACAACTATTGGTTTTTCCTAATAAGAATTTCAAGAATGACCAACAAGCAAAGTTAAAGCGAAAATATACCTTAGTGATGGTGTTGGGGAAGTTACAAGGGCGTCGAGCGCCACAAGCGTAAGCATATCTGTATTTCTTACCTAAATACTCCGGATTGATGCTACACATATCCATCCCTCTTCCATGCTCGTCGGGGTTTAGAGCATCTACTAGTTCTCCGTTAGGACTTCCATCAAGCGGTATCTTAAACCGCCCAACCCTGTAATAATACATATCATATTATAACCTTACACACTACTAGAAAGCTGACTATCAGCGACGAAAATATCTATAGTTAAACATCCCATCGAGTGATTCAACGTCACATTAATTGGCCAAATTCGGGGAATTTTTGTTAAAACGAAAGGTTTTCTTATATATATCCATGCCTTTTTTAAAGAACAACAATCTAATCTACTTCTAATAATTAAATCTATCAAACCTGCACACCTAGCATCAGGTAAAACGTCCTCGCCAGACCACGACCGAAGGTTTTGAAGCCTTAGCTTATCAAGAATCGCAGGGTTCGCATTATGTTCGCAACAATCAACTATAATTCCCAACACCCTCCCATCTTCATCTTTTTCTTCATATGCATTGATGTAGTGAAATGTCACAAATAGAGGTACTTCCACACTTGCCACCTTCAAAGTTCCATAACAAATAACAATTATATTTTACACACTTTACATTAAAACCACGTTTCTAAATGGACATCTTCCGAACAATTTACTTCAAAAAGCCCATTTTTCTATAGTGATTCATGTATTTGAAAATGTAGTTTTTTTTAATGGATCTACTTACCAATTTGCCACTAGCTTTGCACATAACATGCATAAACCCTTTTGACTCAGGATGCCACTCAAACTTGTATAGTGGTGTTGGTTCAGCCCTCAACAAGTTTTGTGCACAATATCTCAAAGGCATCTCAGGCACAATCACATAATGTTCCGTCACCGGGAACGAATGGACCCACCCCGCTGACGGGCCACCACGGCAATCAACCCGACCAATCACCTTCCTCTCATTCGAACCGGGCTCCATTCTTACCACCAAGTAGCCAGGGTTTAACAGATCAGGTAACAACGTTAAAAATTCTGATTCCGTCACTATAGGATGGGCCGAGTGGACTAGGGTTCCCAAAGAGTCGCTATACTCGAACTTTCCTAAAGTGTCTAAATTATCAGGGTCGATAATAATCGACCCTTTAATTGTCTCAGTGAGACAGACCACTCGGCCGTCACCTAACTGGACAACACCAGTGTTGGCGTTATCAGTTAGGGACGCGCCTGAGAATAAATTGGCTAAGTCTCCAATATATGATAATAAATTGTCATGTTTTGGGACTTCGGAAAATTCGCGGTAGCAAAGTTTGTTGTTTTTTCTTGCGGCTTTGTATGCGTCGGATTCGATTTGTCGGTGGGCCATGGTAAGGCGGCCGTTGTCGAAGTGGAGGCGGACGATGGTGGCGTAGCCGTCGAAGAGGTGGCGGAAGTTGTAGTCTCCGATGTGCCATAGTCCTGGTCCGTTCCTTAAGTAGGTTCCATTCTGCATGGTTGTGAATCAAAAGGTTAAAATATCAACTTAATGCTGTTAAAAAAACATATATAAGTATAATGGGATTTAGAAATTAATAAGATATATAGTGAAAGCAGCAGACAACATGAATTGGTGGCAGCAGTTAATTATGTTGTAATATAACTAGATTTAATCGTTGGTGCTTTGTTGTGGAAATACCGCTTTATTTACAACAACCACCATGTTTATAAAGAGCTAACATTAAAAATAATAAATACAAAAAGAGTGTATTATGATGGTAAACAAAAATAACAAACAAAAGAAAAACAAAAAAAATTGATACGTGACGTAAAACTAAAACTAAAACTAAGAAAAACCTAAAAAAAAAAGAAAAAAAAGGGAAAAAGAAGATTAAACCTGGGACATAAACTAAAATCCTTTGTTAATTAAGTTGCCTTTATAGATATTTATCTATGAAAAAACACTAAAAAAATATTACTCAGGACCTGTCACCCTTAAGTGACGACATATGCCAATTAGTATTCTTCTCAACTCATAATAGTATATAGTATAATATAATATAATATGTTGTCTCATAGAAACGGAATCTTTGCAAGTTTTTTTTAGGTAATATTAGAATTATAATATGCAACTCTAGCGTTATGATTTAGAAGTACATGAGTTGTGAAAACAATCTCTTGTAATACATCAGCTAAGCTGGCCTGACACCTTTAGAGATGTTCATGCATATTTGTAAATTTGATTGATTTGCATTAACAAAATTTTATAAAATACCATTTAGAAAGATCATCAATAGAGAGAGTGATCAATAGAATTGTACTATAATACTATTATGGGTGTCAAAGTGGTGCACTACAATTGCTATCAAAAGATTTGCACTAGCATATTGAACACCATGATTCAATAATTGACACACAACACTACCATATGCAAACACAAACTCTTACCAGCCACTTAGGAATCTCTCCTTCGACAACGAGTTCTCCTTCCCATCGATCTTGTCGGACACTCGTCCATGCCGCCAGTTTCTGCTCTCTCACCACCTCTTTCCACGGTGGTTGTAAAATCGGCGGCAAATCAGTTGCTACACTCACTATACTTAACTCCCTACTCTTACTCTTCTTCCAAACTATAGCTTGCCCAAAGGTACAACAACCACCACTATTGCGGTCTGCAACCGCGGTGCATGATGACAAACCATGGTTTCCCATGGATGAATATGAAAGGGAGAAAGCCATAGGGGAGAAAGAGGTTTTTTGGAGCTATCAAGGTTGTAAAATATGTTGGTATATAAAGATATAGAGTTTGAGGGGTATATATAGGAGTTAGTGAACACTATGTGTTGAAGCTCTTGTTTAATAAGTAGAAAAGATAATATATTGAAAGTAACAACAATTATAAATAAACAAATGTTACAAAAGGAAAAAAAACAATTAACCTAAAAGTTCCTATTTTGAAATTATAGTAAAGAACAACGTTATTTCTTAAATAAATAAAAAGAATCTATGCCAGATAATAAAACCAGATAATAAAACCTAATTTAAGAATACTAAAAATTTGTAGTTTTGTTTTGAATGACAATCTTTTATTGGATGGCCTCACAACTCACCAAAACAAGATCATGTCATACGTTGGTATTTTTGTTGTTTTCGTTAGCATGACCTAGGTTGGATGTACACGGTTTTTTATTTAACAATTGTGATCCTTACTATAGTCTATGCATTTCCAAATCGAAAATATTATATTCTGTACGTTATACAACCTTTTTAAATAGTTTCAAGTTGTGATTGGTTGTTTTTTTCCCTTTTTTTTTGCGGGATTCGTTTGAAGTTAAATACATTATATATGCCGTGGAAACATTCACAAGGTCAATTTAATGCAATGGTTAAAATGTTACGCTCTTTCTTAAGGTCGTTTGTGTCGATTCCTGTCGTTTAACATCAAGGGTTTTCTTGGCCTTTTCTCTTCTTTCTGATTTCATTTTATATTAAATAAGTTACGTTGCACAAATGATTATACCAATTGATTATGAGGTAGTAGTTAAAACATTGTTTCCGGTTATAACTATTTAATAAGCAAAAAACATGATCGTTGTGATAAATAAGAGAAAATAGAGAGGGTTTCATTCATTCATTGATACATACAATTGTGTATATTACACATATGTATAATAATAAAGAAGTTGAAACTATATTGTTTCATGAATAATGTCTAGCCCTAATTATCATTCATGATATAGGTCTAGCCATTTTAAAACATAAAAAATCAAGCTTGATGGTCAAAGCATATAGGTCTAGCCCTAGATTGCATACATGATGTTGACCTAGCATTTTCAAAGCAATCTTGATGATCAATTTTATACATCTAACCATAGATAGCATATATACATGATGTGGATCTAACCATTTAGAAGCATAAAAATCAAGTCTTTGATGATCAAACATATAGATCTAACCCTAATCATCAAGCATATCATAGATCCGAACTTAATCTAAAATAAAGTTGCAATCTTGATCAATTTTATCCATGGATCTATCATCATGCAACATTCTTATGAAGAATCAAGCATAAAAATGTGAGCTTGACAAGGTTTTAGTAGGATCCATCAAGAAACTTGATAATAACCAATAAACATCAATAAAGATTTAATCTTTCATTAGGAATTCATTAGATCTACTAGATATGACTATGCAAAGCTTAAAACTACCATAAAATCTGGTCTTGATCATGTAATACCATAGAACAAGAAAATGAAAACTCACAAACACAAAAATATGATGAAGGGTGATGATGAGTGAAGAACAAAAATTGAATCTTCAAGATCTTTAGCTCCAAATAATAATTTTGATGAAGAAAGATGGATACCAGATCTTTACGGTCGTTTATTAGGTTTAGGGTTTGAGAAGAATGGGTGAAATGAGGTTTAAGATGCTTAAATAGTTAAAAATCACGTTCTTCTGAAAAATTCAAACCTAGAGTATCCCCTGGGGCTAACAAGTGAGCTAGGCGATACACCTAAGTCTCCCTGGTTGGCCCCAAGGCTTGTCGCCTCGTTTCACATGCTCATTTTGCTGTTTTTGAAGTTTTCGAGTCTCGTATTCATCAAAATCTCATCATTTCATCATGCTAACCACATTAAATCCACTTAGACTGAATACAAATATGTCACATAGCTCGCAAAAATACACAAATTAGGCCAGATTACGTATTTTTGGTCGGTTTTGACGTACGTATCGATTTTGAGCAATTCACCAACGTTTTGCAACTAGATCAAGTGTGTGATGACACGGGTCATGATATGGACTCATAAATATGATGAAATTGTCATACGATACAAAGACACGAGATTCCCGGTAAACGACGAATCGCGTACGAAAACCGCGTAAAAACCGAAAATTGTTTTATTTTAAATTCGAGTAATCCAATTTGAATCCACTTGACTGTAATTAAGTATTTTGTTTTGAAAACGATTATAAATCATTTATAACCATTAATTGGGATATAAATACCCGAAAATTCTTCCGGTACTCAATAATCTGCAAATGGGGAAAATGCGAAATTTTAAAATGGGTCGGTTTCACAACAGGATGAAATGCAAATGTTATAGTCTCCCATGTTTTAAGGATTTCATCCTAAAATTCAGTGAAACTTAAAAAAACAAGGAAAAAGGGCAGTAGAAAGGGTTTTATAAAAACGAACACATTTTGACATTTAAGACCAACAAAGAAATAACATAAAAAGGTTTTATCGAGGATAGGAATACATTCTCGATTACCAAATCAGTTACGACGGTGCCAGTCTTTACCTGACCTCAAGGGTTTGGTTAGAAATGGCGACAAGGAAAAATGGATTGCGATATAGCCAACCATCAGAGACATACCCCCCACCCCCCGCCACCCCCCACCCCACACCATTCTCGATCCGACCGATGCTTATGTATAGGGTGTACCGCAGCTAACCCACCACATCTTTAATACCTCTAAGGGAGTACTGTTCGCCTTCAAAGAACACACGACAAACAACAAACAATTGAACTCCACACAACAACTTAGGATTATCAACAGAAGGTGAGCTATAGATCTAAGGAACTAAGAACCAACCAAAAGACTAGCCAAGATAATCGACTACAGTCTTCCCTACTTTAGGAGCGAGACTGGGGGTCAGGAGACACTGATGAGTAATGGGTGCAACATGAATTTCTTCAAAGTATCCTAATTCATAACATAACAAAGATTCACATAGATTACCATAGAATAAACCACCAACACTGATAACAATGATAAACACAGATTTGGAGTTTCAGACTTCTTATCCAGACAAAGCGTCAAGTTCTAGTGAACTAGATGGGTAGTGAACCACATCTGGTTTACCTTACTAGACACAATATCTGGACAGAACCCGAATCAGCTATCGCTAAAACCCAAGATCTATACCCACGACCTATATTGATCGTATGAGTCCTTGGTTTAGCAAGAGTAGAATAATGATCGACGCTCGAATTACGATATACAACCGAAAATTCCAAGCAATGAGTAAAATGATTTTAATCAATTGATACATAACAAAATCGAGTACCACGAACTGAACAGACTACCACACATTGGATGCCATGAGTTGGATAGTACTTGTTCGAGTGTCACGACTAATGTGAACCGAACGGTGCATTTCCGAATAACATGACTTCGCTCACATGGAATGGATCGCGTGATTCGTGATATATGTATCCGATGACATGAATCAAGTAACATGATTCGATATGCATGAATTCAGCAACATGAACCGAACAATATGTCTCAAAATACATGTATCGATGACATGAACCGAACAACATGTCTCGAAGTACATGTATCGATAACATGAACCGAACAACATGTTCCGAAACACATGTATCGACAACATGACTCGAAACTCATGTACATGATGATATGAACCAAATAACATGACTCTAATTACATGAGCCCGATAACATGAATCAGATAGCATGATTCGAATTACATGAGCCCAATAATATGAATCGAATAGCATGACCCGAAAAAAAAGAATTTAAAAATTAAATAAAAAACTTGGATGTGGATCCCAAACTTGGATATGAGACTTTTGATCTATCATGTGTCAAAGAGTTAAGGTAGCTAGTCTTCTTCAATATATAAACACATATAAACACGGAGGTAAAAAGCTAAGAGATAATGTAGGAAATATTTTCTTATCACTTGACTGCAATCCCTGTCAAGTCAGTTCCATCTTGTTTTGTGCTCAAGATACAATAGCTGGTACTAAAGATTAATGCTTTTGAGTTTGGTGGGTGATATATATATAAACCCTCAAGCACATGTTAAGATAATAATATAAAAACAATATATTTGTGGAAAAAAGAAATATCCAATTAACAAATTGGTCAGTTCAACACTTTAATCGAAGAAGATCAAAAGAAAAAAAAATCATTTGAAATGACTTGTAATTTGGAAAATCAAAATTGCATATGTATTTACTTCAGTGTGATTTATAATATGTAAACAACATATAAATTTTATTTCTAAGTTGTCATGTTTTATGTAAATTTAGTTGAAAATTGCCTTTTAGTTAATTACAACATGCAAGTATCCTCATGTATCAGGCCATAAACCAGGGGCCTAATGGCCTATAAACCATTTATGCAATTTTACACGAGTATTTCTTAATTTTCTTTAAATATTCACAAGTTTCTTATTTATCATAGGTTTAATACGTTTACTAACTCGTATTCTTTAACTTATTAGGTACGAGAATTGAAAGCTCGTATTGTAACTATGAAAAGCCAACTAACTCAAATTATTGAAAATGAACGACAAGTAAGAGTTCAAGAGCAAACACAATTGAAAGAAATGTTGCATCGACAAACGACCGCGTTTATGAGACAATTTGGTCAAGCTCCCGGTCTCTAATTAAGAGAATTGGTTTTGTGGTTAAGACATTAGTTTAGTGCTTTAATGCTTAAGACTTTAGTTTTTGGTTTATGTTTAAACTTATCGATCATGTATTAAATGCTTAAGACGTAATATGTAATGGATATATTTGGATTTATGGTTTACGGTATCATGTGAATTTGTTTAAGCATGTGTAATAAGTGTATTATTATCATTTATATTTTTTATTGTATTTTAAAAATCTGGAAACATTTTTTTTTCAGTTGTTTTTTCTTTGAATAAAAACTATTCCCCGGAAACTGGATGGAAAAGTAAAAATCAAAAATAAATTTATATTCTCCGGAAAATGGACAGAAAAGTCCCATTGGCGTGCATCCAGTAGGAATTGAACCTACGAATTTGCCAATTATGAGTTGGGTGATTTAACCATCCAGCCATGGACCTTTGCGGGTCATAGTGAATGACCAGATTCCAATTCAAATGGAATCTTTCAACTAAAGCAATGAGATGCTTAAATGGAATTCTTTTAGTTCTAATAAATCAAGAGGTAAAAATAAGAAATACAATTATGTTCCTTGGAAACATAAAACTACAAACAAAAAATAACTATTCCTCGAAAGCTGGATGGAAAAGTAGAAATCAAAAATAAATTTATATTCCTCGAAAAATGGACAGAAAAGTCCCATTGGCATGCATCGAGTAGGAATTGAACCTACGAATTCGCCAATTATGAGTTGGGTGCTTTAACCATCCAGCCATGGACCTTAGCGGGTCATAGTGAATGACCACATTTCAATTCAATGGAATTTTTCAACTAAAGCAATGAGATGCTTAAATGAAATTCTTTTAGTTCTAATAAATCAGGAGGTAAAAACAAGAAATACATTTATGTTCCTCGGAAAATTGACGGAAAACTAAAAACAAAAAATAATTACATTTCCTCGGAAAATGGACGCAAAGTGTGGTCTAAAATTGGACGGAAACTTTTCCTACGAGTGTTTATCTGACCATAATTGTTTTCCTCGGAAATATGACGGTATTGGGTGTTTCTCTGCATTTCCGACCAAATATTACGTAGGAAAAGTTTTCGTTTTCTAGTAGTGCCCTCATCAAGGTTGATGGATTCAATTGATTCTTAACACCTGAATCTAAAAAAGAAATAGGTTATCATAAAGATTGTTATAACTACTTGGTGCTGAATCTAAAAAAGAAATAGGTTATCATAAAGATTGTTATAACTACTTACTTGGTGGATTGTTATGACTACTTGGTGGGTTCGTTAGAAATTTTGATTTTTTTTATTTTTTTTGGTTTTTAACCCATGTGACACTAGAAGACAATTCATTTTTCATGAAGTACAAAACTTCACTTTTTCTTGGATTAAATTCTAAGTTGAATGTTTTGTTGGTAGATTGTTATCTAATCCTTTGACGTTTTTGTAATTGTTTTTGTGTCCTCTCCTAGCTACTTGCTAGACATGTGATAATAATATTGATGCCGTCCTAATATATATATATATATATATATATATATATATATATATATATACTAGTTTTTATACCCCGTGCATCGCACGGCTGCGATAAAAATGTTATAGAACTTTTTAAACTGTAATTTAGTAAATTATATTATATATTTAATTTAGTAATTAAATAATTAGTTATTAAATAATTAGGATGCAATAAATAAAAAGTCGGATATATATATCTAAATCTTTTCTTTTTAAAAGAAAAAAGTTTTTTTTTAAATAATTATTTAATTATGTTAGTGATTATCTCTACAATAAATATATTTTATTTATTACCTTGGAAATACAAATAATTGATTAATTATGGTGGTTGATTATCCCTACGATAAATATATTTTACTTATTGTCATGAAAATAAAAATTAATTGATTAATTAGGCTTGTGATTATCCATACAATAAATAATTTTTATTTATTGCCATGAAAATACAAAAACTAAAAATAAGAGGGGATGATTTAAGAGGAAAAATTATTATGAGGTTGAATGTGAGAATGAAATGTGTCCAAAAACTTTCCTTTTATAATAATAGATGATAATGGAATAAAATATTTTATAATACATGTATAATATTTAGTTAAAATATTATTATGAATAAAGTATTATAAGTATTATATTAATGTACTAAAGTATATGCAATAAAATATATTATTTTAATAAAATAATATATAAGCAATAAAAATATTATCTTGAATAAAATATTAACCTTAATACTAAAATTTAGTATTTGGATAATTACCAACTTTAATATAAAAATTTGTATTTTAATAATTAATTATTGGATAATTACTTATTAAAAGTTTAAACTAAATAAACCCTAATATGGAAATTTACTATTTGGATAATTATTTATTTAAACTTAGATTTAATCCAAAAATTTGTGGTGATGACAAGTGTCCTTTTTTACTAATTAAAGTAGGAACAAACTTTTTGTTTATTATATAGTTTAGATTTAGATTTAGATTTAGATTTAGATTTAGATTTAGATTTAGATATATATATATATATATATACCGCTATGGAGATCATTTTAGTCAATGGTTGAGCTAAAAAGATGTTTCATGTAATTTACCCTACATTTCTCTTTATTCTTTTTATTATTAATTGGTGAAAGGTGCTTTTGGGCGAACGGCAATGAGCTAGCAGACCATCCAAAGTGGGCTACAAATTAAAGAACGATTTCAAATCATGATGAACTCCATGAATGTGTAATGCTCATCGTTCATACCCAATTTGGAAAGTTCAATTGTGTGAAAGCTTTAAATTATACTATTTTGGACGACACTCCCATGTTTAGGGTGTGTGGCCAAAAATAAACCTACCATTAAAACAATTTTAATAAAACAAAATATTATATAATAATACTAATAATGTTTAATTTGTCTACTTTCATGTCAAATGTGTGTGTATATATGTATACACTTGAGGGTGTATACACGTGTAAATTTTCTTTGTTGCTTCTCCAAAGTATATTCCCTTGGCTTAATGAAGACAAATGGCTTCTCCAAAGTATATTCCCTTGGCTTAATGAAAACAAATGGCTGCCTAAATTAATGTATGTATAAATAAATCTATATAGAAAAAGAATGTCGACATAGCTACAGAAACTGACAAATGTTTTTTTAGAAAAGTATTATTAATATATAAATAAAAATTTAACTTTTAGTGATGGTATGGTTTGGTTTCTTATGTGGGGGTGTTGACAAAGCTAATCTCAATCAAAGGCAAGCTAGTGTTGGTTGAATATCACAATACAATACATAAAAAAGATTAATTGGTATAAGGATTTACATGATTAATAATTATATATATATATATTTATATTTTGTAAATTTTTTTACTGTGTGGCTTTACTTGCATTTGTATCCAATGAGTATATTGCATATCAATTCGTTAAGCAAATAAGGATAATACGTGTGTTTTAGTTGGCCAATTGCAAGCTATCAACGACATCTATGTGTGGCCTCTTTATTTGTCTTCATTTGCGGTCTCAAGAAAGAGTATATGACTTCATCCCTCTCTGGACAAACGTAGCCGATGTCTCTGGACAAACCCCCATTTGGTGATGAACAACGCCGATTCTCTGTGAAACCCCGACATGGTGGGCGCCAGTATGTCCGCTCTGGTTATGCTCGGTGGGTCGCCATTGTTGTGCGCTTCCCGTGGCGTCTAGGGTTTTGTTGATTCAGAGAGTTGAAACTCTGGGCGTATCATGCATGTCTTCATTTTGGTGTGTGTTCATTGTCATCTTTGATTTTGGCGATGAACGACGTCGATTTCTTTGTCGTGGTGGTCCGCCATGGCTGATGGTTGTGTTTTTGTGAAGGGTTCATCTGGTAGCGATGAATCCTTGACGAATTAGGGTTTCTAAAAACTTCTAAATCTATGAATGATGGTTGTTGTTTATCTGGTGGCCGCTACCTAGAATCAACTCTTACAAGTACTATGGAGGCTGCGATGATTTAGAAAGTCGGATCTGAGCCTAAAACTAATACATATGTTTTAGATGATGGTTTAAGAAGACTTTTACCTGGTGGCCAGGTGGTGTTCGTTGCTGCTGCTGCCTAGATTCGACCCTTTCAAGTACTGTGATGATTTGGTATTTCATATTTACATTTTGTAAGTTTTTTACTGAGTGGCTTTTACTGTGCATTTGTACCCAATGACGGATGAGTTACTGGGATAGATATTGACGGATGAGATACTTTGGTTTCCTATACCCAGTTTGGCTATTTATGATTTCAAGCAGTGATGATTTTTCATGGAGGTATATGGTGCATTTGGTCGACTCTTTGGCGAGGCAATTGTAACATTTGTAAAATATCCGATTGAGAAATCCGACCCGTTTTGAATTTACGCGATTTACCGATTTGTAAATTACTGAAAACCGGAAGAATTTTAGAGTGTTTACACCCCAATTAATGGATCTAAATGATTTATAGCCAATTTTCGAAAGCGAGTACTTAATTTCAATCAATTGGAATCAAATTGGATGTCTCGTATTGAAAGTAAAGCAATTTCGGGTTTTTACGCAATTTCGGTACACGATCCGTCGTTTACCGGGAATCTCATAATTGGTCACCGTATATCAAATTAAACATTTTTATGTGTCTAATAATCAATTATAATGTCACGAGTCATTACACACTTGATCGAGTCGCGAATTGTTGGTGAATTGCCCAAAATCGATACGTACGCCAAAACCGACCAAAATTGCATGTTTTAACCTAAATTGTGCATACGAATGAGTTACGTGACATATTTGTTATCATTTTGAGTGGATTTGATGTTGTGTGAATGATGGGACCCTTAATGGTGTGATTTGGGAAGAAACGGGACTCGAAAACATCGAAAAACGAAGAACCGAGCACGCGAATCAGGAAATCGATAATCATGAACCAGACTGCCACTTTAGGGCGGTACGCCCAGAAATGACATATTCAGGGCGGTACGCCCACGGACCTTTTTGGCAGAAACCCTAAATTTCGGGTATTTAAGCATCATTAACCTCTTTAGCCCTCATTTTCCTCCCCCAAATCACTCCCAAACGGCCCTAAACGGCTGGAAACCCTAGAGATCATCTTCCTTGAAGGTTTGAGGTCCAAGATCAAGACTTTATTGCTTAGGATCAAGCTAGAATCATCCCTTTCGGTATGTAAACTTCAAACTATGTTGTTGGAACTTGAATCTTCTCTTCTACCCTCATCAAGATCTGAACTTTATATGACTTTTGGCATGAATTCATGTTGTATTTGATAGATCTAGGGTTTATATGAGTAAAGCTTCCACCTTTTTGCATGATTTTGCCATTTCACTTGAATCCATGATGAAATCTCTATAGATCTAGGGTTTTTATGCATTTGATGTATGGATCTTCATGAAAGTCGTGATTTTGACTATGGATTTGAGATATGAACATGATGAATCATTGATATGTTATAGATCTAGGGTTTTCCTTGATCAAGATTGGATTTTTATGTGCCAACATGACTAGATCTATGAAATGCATGTCATCTAGGGCTAGATCTAGGGATTTACTCATCAAGATTCAACCTTTATGTTTCAAATGGACTTGATTTGCTTCATGAATGTTGTTTAGGACTAGATCCATGTATTATGATCATCGAGTTTGGATTTTTCCTTGATAAAATGGCTAGATCTTAACATATGTGTCATCTAGGGTAGAAATGTGTGTCATAAAGCTTCAAAATGTCATTTTTGCCTCATAACTTGTTTAGATCTATAGTTTTCTTGTAGGATCTGTATATAAAGCTATCAATCATGAGTCTTTATGTGTTTAAATGATAGACCTACCATGCATGCTCAAATAGGGTTTGTTTTATGAATCAAAAGCCGATCAATGGGCTAGTTTTGGCTAGATTCATGCTAAACTAGGCTAGGTTCATGCTAGATTCGAATAGATCTATAAAATCTATAATAGCTTATGTTAGATCTGATCCTATATGATAATCATGTATATTACCTTGGATTATTATCATGGAAATTGAATTTGTTGACTATGATGACCTATGTTTGACTATGTATGACTATGTGGACCTATGTTCAAATTATGTTTACCATGTTGACTTATGTTTACCATGTTGACTTATGTTTACCATGATGACTTATGTTTGACCATGTTGACTTATGATTGACCATGTTGACTTATGATTGACCATGTTGACTTATGTTTGACCATGTTTGACTTTCATATAAATAGTCAAAATAGGGTTCTTTAACCTTACCTTTAGTTTAGGAATTGGACCCATAACGTACGTATCACCTTCCTAATCACCAACGAGTCGTCGAGTCGGTCGTGTCGTGAGGTTAATCTATTTAACTATTTAAATTATTTACTGATTTATTCTTTTATCTCGCTAGTCGTCAAGATTATCATCAAGTCTATCCTTCCTCATTTCGTGGTGTCTTTTCTCTCAAATTGTGTCTCCATATCAGGTGAGTATTCATAGCCCCTCTTTCATTTCAATGTTTTGGGGTGCAACATGTATCAGTATTCAAAAACCCTAAACTCTTTATTATGCAAAATCTATGCGATTCTATGTGTTCCATGTGTGATATTCTATTGTGTGATACTTGTTGGATTCTATGTGTGGATATTCGCTAGTCACTAATCACTAATCGCTAATCGCTTGTGTACCATTAACCATCGAGCCGTGGCAACAATGATAGATCTATTGGCTGACAACCCACCTGGCCTGCCTTGGCTTGGGCGCCGGGTGATTGCTCCCTTATTGTCTAGGGTTGGTGCACATCACTTATATGACTCGTTGATCATGATTGGATATTATCGCTTGACTCATTGAATCGCAATGTTTAATCTATGTAGTATGTTAAACCTATGTTTACTCACCAACTATTCGTAGTTGACCTTTATTTTATACATGTTGCAGGACTTGCTGTTAGATGATGACTTCTTGCTGTTGACACTATAGGATCGCATGTGGACTTAGTGTGACCTAATTAATAAGATTTATTTGATTCATTGTTGTTTATTTTTATCATGTATTGTAATGAATATTTATGTATAATGAAATGGGTTGATTAAGAATATCGCAACATTTAAATAGTGTTGTGTGCATCTGGACAATCATCGCGCCCCGACATCTTCCGCCGTCGGTTGGGGTGTGATAGCAATAACCTTTTTCAGCCATAGAGTCGCCCTGATCATTCATAATGGCTTGAATTGTCACATGTAACTAATCCTTTATGGTAATTGTATTTGCCATTGATTTTCATTTTCCTGTTTCCTTTTCCAGTTGTCGTTACTACTACTCTATGAAATATTGACTTTGGCCTTGGCGTTTATAAGTCGTGATCAATGGTACATACTGCATTGTCACATATTGCAAAGATGTATAGCCTTACAAGTTCCTCAGTTGCAGGTATATATAGGGCTCTTGTTTTGCATATTTTGATTTGCAAAGAGCAGAGGCATGTATGGATTTGCAAAGAGCAAGGATGTATAGCTGGTTGTAATAATTTGATTATATCAATGGAATGGCAGTGATGATCACATGATAAATAAACAAATGTAGAGATGCCAGATCGTCTCTTGACGAGGCAAAAAAACCTGATCGTTATTGCAGTCAGGGACTTTCTTAGGTACTATATGAATAAAAGGTTGAATGAGATTCATTATATTTTTGCCTTAGAATAAAAGAAACATGATCTGAGCCTTGCAAGTTCCTAATTGTTGTTTGAGATTCATTAATGCTAAGTAAATTGAGCTGATATATGCTGCGAGAGAGTTTCGATCCCGGGCCAAATGGTTTTCTATGCTTGTGTTAAATAAACTACGCGGAGGGACCTAGTTGTAATATTGCTTATTACCCAGGGACCTATGTGTAACTTGTTAGGAGGTTGTTATTATTAGTTTTCAGTTTGTTTATAGCCGTTAGCTTCAATTTGGGTATTTAGGGTTTAATAGAGATTAGCTATTTTTATTTCATGTAATCATTCTCTCTCGAATTGCTATGTTCTCTCGTTTTATCAATAAAGTTTCCGATTGTATTGCTTTGATCAATTTCGATTGTTTAGATCTTGATTCGATATTCAAGTCAACAATTGGTATCAGAGCAAGGTGCTCGAATTAAAGATCGATTCAAGGTGATTCAAAGAGGAAGCAATCGGAGGTTACTCTTATGGCGACGGCGAAGTGGAATATCGATAGATTTGATGGCAAGAATGATTTCGGGCTGTGGAGAGTGAAGATGAAAGCACTGTTGGTATACCAGGGAGTTGCAGAGGCCCTAAATGGTGAACATAATCGACCGGATTATATTGAAGAAGCAGACTGGTATGACGTTCTTGCTAAAGCCCACAGTGCCATCATCTTGAGTTTAGGAGACAAAGTGTTAAGGGAAGTATCAAGAGAATCAACTGCAGCCGGTTTATGGTTGAAATTGGAAAGTCTTTATATGACCAAATCTTTGGCCAATAGACTTTATCTTAAGAAAAAGATCTATACCTTTCAAATGTCCCCTGGAAAATCTATAGAAGAACATACGGATGAGTTCAATAGATTGATTATTGACTTGGAAAATATTGATGTTAAACTTGAGGATGAAGACCAGGCTGTACTGTTTCTTTCTTCATTACCTGCCTCATATGAACACTTTGTGGATACTTTACTGTTTGGAAGAGAGACCCTGACAATGGAAGAGGTCCTGGCTGCTCTTAACTCTAGAGAACTGAAGAGGAGGTCTGAGATTAAGGAAGAGGCAGGAGAAGGACTAATGGTCAAGGGTAAAGGTGATAAGCAGTACAAGGGAAAGAAGGCCAAGCCAAAGAATGCCCAAAAGAGAAGATGCTTCATATGTGGGTCTGAAAAGCACTTCAAGAAAGAATGTCCAGAAAGGAGGAAGCAAAGGTATGAAGGTTCTACTTCTAAAGGCCAAGGACAGGTATATAACTCTCAAACTGATGACAGTGGCTTTGAGGGTTATGAGAGCAGTGAGGTATTAGCTGTCATGAATACAAAAATTAAAAATTCTTGGATTCTTGACTCTGGGTGTTCATACCATATGTCACCTGTTAAGTCATATTTCTCTAAACTAACCATGCAGGATATGGGTTCAGTAAAATTAGGGGATAGTAGACCTTGCAATATCAAAGGAATAGGGTCTATTAATCTGTCATTAGCTAATGGGTCAAGGTTATCATTAGATAATGTTAGATACATACCTAATTTAGCCAGGAATTTGATATCATTGGGTACCTTTGAGAAGGAAGGGTATGCTGTTAGTTTGAAGAATGGTAGGGCTAAGGTTGTGTTGGGATCCAGGGTGATTTTAACTGGAACTAGATGTAAAAATAATATCTATGAGTTAGATGTAGAAGATGGATCAGGAGTAAGCATGATGGCTGGTAGTCAGGTTAACATAAGTGACCAGGGGCTTGTTGAGTTAAGGAAACAAGGGGTCCTTGGGGAATTGAAAGAGTCCAAGGTAGAATTCTGTGAACATTGTGTGCTTGGCAAAACTCACAAGGTAAAGTTCACTAAAGGGAGACATACTACTAAGGGCATTTTGGACTATTTACATGCAGATCTATGGGGGCCTGCTAGAGTGCAGTCTGTAGGGGGAGCTAGGTACTTTCTAGCCATCATAGATGACTACTCTAGGAGAGTATGGGTGTTTATGTTAAAGCATAAAAGTGAAGCCTATGAGAGGTTTAAGGCCTGGAAAGTTTTGACAGAAAATCAGACTGGGAAAAGAATCAAAAAGCTTAGGACTGACAATGGTCTGGAGTTTTGTAGTTCTGAGTTTAATAAGCTATGTGAAAAGCATGGTATTGCTAGGCATCTAACCATTCCTGGGACACCCCAGCAGAATGGATTAGTGGAAAGAATGAATAGAACCATTCTTAACAAAGTGAGATGTTTGCTTTTAAGCTCAGGACTGCCAAAACATTTTTGGGGAGAGGCAGTAAATACTGCTGTTTATTTGATAAACAGATCTCCATCATCAGCCATTAATATGAAAACTCCTATTGAGGTATGGTCAGGTAAGCCTGCTAACTATTTTGACTTAAGGGTGTTTGGGTCTTTGGTGTACTCTCATATAAGTCAAGATAAGTTAGGGGCTAGGGCAGAAAAATGTGTATTTTTGGGTTACCCTGATGGAGTGAAGGGGTATAAGTTACTTAGGCTTGGTGATACTGGTCCAAGAGTTATCATTAGTAGGAATGTGACTTTTAGGGAACATGTTATGTACAAGGATGTGCTTAGCAATAAGGTCAAGAATTGGCTTGATCAGGAGGATCAGCCTCAGAATGTTGAGGTTGAGGTGGAGCCAAGGTCCAAAGACAAGAGTCAGGGGGTTCCCAACTTAGATCAGAGTGTTGATGATGAGGACCAGGAGCAAGGTGGAGTAGCTGATATGCAGGATCAGTCTGAAGTTAGTATTCAAAGGGAGCATGGAATTGATGAAGGAAATGGCAGGAGTATTGCTAGAGATAGACCTAGGAGGAAGATTGTCAAGCCATTGAAGTTTAGGGATGATGAAGAAATTTCTGCATTTGTGTTTGTCTCAATGATGGAAGAGGACAACATCATAGAGCCAAAGTCTTATGATGAGGCTATGAAGTCTGATCATAAGGATAGATGGTTGATTGCTATGGAAGATGAGATGAACTCATTACATCAGAACCATACTTGGGTTCTGAGAGACAAACCTGAGGACAAGAAGTCTATTCCCTGTAAATGGTTGTATAAAATCAAGGAGCCTTTAAATGAAGGTGATCCTCCAAGATATAAGGCACGGTTGGTAGCCAAGGGTTTTAGGCAAGAGGCAGGTGTAGACTTTCATGAGGTTTTCTCCCCAGTTGTTAAACACTCTTCAATAAGGGTCATGTTGTCAATTGTGGCTTCTAAGGATTTGGAATTAGAACAACTAGATGTAAAAACTGCTTTTTTACATGGGGACCTTGATGAAGAATTGTATATTGATCAACCTGAGGGGTTTGTTGTTAAAGGGAAGGAAGGAAAGTCTTGCTTGTTAAAGAAAGCTCTATATGGGTTGAAGCAGTCTCCAAGGCAATGGTACAAAAAGTTTGATGTACATATGACTTCTAATGGGTTCTGCAGGAGTGAATATGACCCTTGTGTCTATCTCAGGGAGTATGAAACAGGGAAGTTTATCTACCTTCTTTTATATGTTGATGATATGTTATTGGCCAGTGATTCAATTATTCTTATGCAGGAAACCAAGAGTATGCTTATGTCAAAATTTGACATGAAGGAGCTTGGCCCAGCTAAGAGAATACTTGGTATGGAAATACATAGAGACAGGGAAAGGAAGGATCTAAGACTTACACAAGGGGCTTATATCAGGAAAGTTCTCACTACTTATAATATGTTAAATTGTAAATCAGTAAGAACTCCTACTGCTCCTCAATTCAATTTGTCTTTGCAGGATTCTCCTAATAGTGAAGAAGAGCTGATGCAGATGAGAGATGTACCCTATGCTAATGCTGTGGGGTCTCTGATGTACTTGATGGTATGTTCGAGGCCTGACATTAGTTTTGCTGTGAGCCTGGTTAGTAGGTATTTGTCATGTCCCGGAAGGAAGCACTGGGAAGCTGTGAAGTGGCTGCTGAGGTACTTGGCAGGAACTCAAGACAAAGGTATTACTTTCAGGAAGCATAGCAATGTACTTAGTGTCAAGGGCTATGTAGATTCTGATTATGCCAAGGACATGGATAAGGGTAGATCAATCTCTGGTTATTGTTTTCAAGTTCTTGGCAATTGTGTCAGTTGGAAAGCCAGTTTGCAGCATGTTGTGGCCCTTTCTAGTACCGAGGCTGAGTACATGGCTTTGGTGGATGCTGTTAAAGAAGGTTTGTGGCTGCAAAGATTTGTATCAGAACTGGGAATTGGAACTGAAGATACCAGCATATTGTGTGACAATATGGGAGCATTACAACTCTCTAAGAATGCTATATTCCATGAAAGGACTAAGCATATTAGAGTTAGGCTTCATTTTATTAGGGAGGTTATTAATTCAAAAGAATTGAAGGTGGAGTATGTGCCTACAAGTGAAAATGGAGCAGACATGTTTACCAAATGCTTGGCAGTTTCTAAGTTTCAGCACTGTCTAAGTATTTTGGGTATTGGTTGAAAATCTCAATTCTTAACGGGTCTAAGGGCAGAAAGGTCATTTGTGGGATTTGATCACATTAGACTAGACAAGCTCATTGAGCCGCTGTTAGTCGATGATGATCATTTGTTATGAGTGCCTTGTTAATCTGTTCATGATGATCCATGATCAAAGATTGTATAGCAGCTCAAAGGTGGAGATTGTTAAGTAAATTGAGCTGATATATGCTGCGAGAGAGTTTCGATCCCGGGCCAAATGGTTTTCTATGCTTGTGTTAAATAAACTACGCGGAGGGACCTGGTTGTAATATTGCTTATTACCCAGGGACCTATGTGTAACTTGTTAGGAGGTTGTTATTATTAGTTTTCAGTTTGTTTATAGCCGTTAGCTTCAATTTGGGTATTTAGGGTTTAATAGAGATTAGCTATTTTTAGTTCATGTAATCATTCTCTCTCGAATTGCTATGTTCTCTCGTTTTATCAATAAAGTTTCCGATTGTATTGCTTTGATCAATTTCGATTGTTTAGATCTTGATTCGATATTCAAGTCAACAATTAATTTTTTGCCTCACAAACCTTTTCTTTGACCCTGAATCTTGCATAGATCACTACTAGAAATAGGACCTTTCTTGACGCGCGAACGATGACGCGCGCTAATTAATGACGCGCAAAAACGCGTGTCATTAAAAAACTGTCATAAATTATAGAATCTTAAGAGTAGATGACGCGTTATTTTGCACGTCATAAAATAACTGTCATAAAAAAAATTAAAAAAACACGGAGTACAGATTTATAAAATGCGCGTCATCCCTGTTCCGTCGTTTTATTTTTCATGTCTCCCGCTAATTTTTCATTCCCGCTTTGCCCTAATATTGCATTCCCGCTTTGCCCTAATTTTTCGTTCCCGCTCCATTCTTGAACGCTTAATTTCATCCAAAGCGAGCTCCTTCTCCCTCTCCGCTTTGCTCCATCTTCACGACTCATCAATCTGCCATATGCGAGCTGCATCCCCTGTGCTATTTTCTATTTTATGGTTTCAAGCCCTAATTTCAAGCCCTAATCTCTATTTCATCTCAGCTCTACATTCTCCTTCACTATTTTATGTTTTTAAGTCCTAATTGGAAACCGATTCTCCAACCATGCCCTAATTGAAAGTCGATTCTCCAACCAGCACCGCCATCGATTTCAACTCTAGGACGAATTGAAAGCCGATTTCAATGAAGAACAATGACAAGAAGACGCCTCCTATCTCTAATACTAATCTACGGAACAAAGCAGCATCGGAGATATCGGGATGTGTCAGCAACATCGCTTCAAGCTGAGCAGCATCGGAGATATAACCAACCATCAATATACCCGATGTCTCCGGTATACAACCAGCCATCTACGGTCGTCCTCTTGGTGGCCTCTGAATCGTTAAGGTAACCTATCGAATTTCATGACTGAAATTTTATTCATCTCAAGTAATACTGTAACACATGCTCCTGATTGGATTTCGAACGGCTGTTTAGGGAAAGCCAGAAACGTTGCAAGCACAGGCCCTGCTTCTGTCATCCCGTAGCCCTAAATTTTTTTACGAATACATGATGATTCTATGAACAAATGAGCCCTAGATTGAACACAAATGATGCAAAATCGTGTTTAGAGATTTCAGACATTTAGAGAGACATTTAGAGAGACATTTAGAGAGACACTGAGGTTCATAGATCACTACATATTGACCCAGTCCATGGAAGGGCAGTTTGACCCACTTTTAACCTGGACTGAAGACGACTCTGCCTCCAACGATCTAATATGCTGATTTTGTTTATTGGGTATCTGTTCCTTTTTGTTTTCATCTAATATCCAAAGGTGTGACAAAGTCTTGTTGCAATATAGTAATTATGATGTATGTTGATAGCACTGGTAATTATAGTAATTATATGAATGCATACTCATTTGTTTTGATTGATTAGGTTCACGTGATGGATACATTAAGGCGACTCAGTCATGCTGATTCAGAAGTTGCTATGCCAACTGTTATCTCGTTGGTTTGAGTGGTGCAGGAACCAATAATGCTAAGATAGCTGGCATGCTTCAGAATCTTTCAAGTTATTACTACAAAGAAGTCAGTCTTCTCTTCTGTGTAATCAACAGATGCTCTTCCACTGCTGTGATTACTATTATTGCTATGGTACTAGTGGTTCTATAAATTTATAAGGTTGTTTGATTGTTGTTTGTTGATTTTTTCTGCAGGTTGTTTGATTGTTGTTTGTTCAATGGTACATGTGATTTAAGGTGAGTTTTTTCATGGTATTTGCATCTTATGCTGCTATATTGGTGATTGTTAAGTGATGACATGCTTTAATTCATTATGTGATGTGTTTGGTATGGATTTTGTAGCCATTAAAAACTTACTTCCATTGTTAGTGAACAAGGGTATTGTCCTTTAGATAAAAGAACTTTAAAGTTAAACTCCTCCACATAAAATTGCTCACCTTTTCTGTCACTGGGAATATTTCCAGTTAAAGACCCATTTTCTCAATCGAGTGAGTTTAAAATCTCACTACAACTGATAACTACATATTATATGAGAGTGAATGGGTAAGCCTTTCATGTTTATTGTTTTCAACATACTTGGCAACATTAGCAGATTGGAAGGGCTGAGTAATAGGTGAGGTTGATTTTAGTTATAGGGTGATTTTTGACCCGTTAGACTTGAATAATCGAATTTTACCACTCCACTAAATTGATATTTTTATGTGCAAGCATTTTTAAAGACAAATTTTGATCTTAATTAGTATGTATGTCAATCAGTGGCTTACATGCTTAAAAAATATAAAAATATATTTACATGCCAGGAATTTATAAAATATATGTGCATTGGTTCTTTGATTCTCAACTATTACTATTACATCGGATGCTTAAATCTTAGTTAACATTACACTAAATTGATGCCAAACATGAATTGTCATATTGCATTTTATAAGAATAATATTCTGAGATACAAAAACAGGTTCAAAACCTCATGTACTAGTCATACTTTTACCTTTAATTAAAGAACAATTCACTTTGATGATCAATTAATACCAATTTTAGGTTCTTTATGACAAATATACCTCTGTTCAACAGTTTTGTGCTCAAGTTACATAACTAGAGAACATTCAATATCAGATCCTGTTTTATTTTTAGTTTTAACTACTCCAGTTACTTAACTGATACATGATTGTGATATTTAGCTGTATACTCATCAGTTCCAGTTTTCTATTAATAAATGCAGATGAATGTCAGACCTCAGGAAAAAAAGAGTAGTTAGGGGTACCTCTTGATTGCTTAATTGCTGCACAAAATAGGATGAAGAAGCCATGAAGAAGATTGTCGTTTTTTTTTTAAAAAAATCATGAAAAAAGAGTTACTTTAAGATGCACTTGCTGATACTTCAAGGTCCATCGTTCACTCTTTCTGCAAAGTCTTGACAGCATCAGATTCAAGCACTCATGATGGTTTTTCTATGCTCAGAAAACATGCAAATGAATGCCTACCTGTATTGGTAATTCTGTCTTTTCTTTTAAATAATTGTTGCTTCTTTGTCTAATTTATAGGTCTAATAATGTTGTCTTCTAATTTTCCAATTTTCTTTGTTTAGGATATGACTCAGCCTACTCCAACTCAGGAGTTAGTAACTAAGGATTTGAATAATCGGGATATGGGTCAATGCACGTTCATGAGGTAAAATTATTGTTCTCTTGTATTTTGGCAGAATTGAACTTTTCCATATTCAATTTCATGGACAATCAGCAGAACTTCGGCATGGCAGTGTTGTGATTGCTGTTATTACAAGCTTCACAAATAACATCAAGCCCTACTTTTATGGATGAAGTTGATTCAATCTGTGCAGGAGCTTTACCAGGAAGAACGAGGGGGCAACAAGCTCTCATTTTTTACCAAGGAAACAAGATAACTCAGGTGGGAATGGTGATTGTTAATTTAAACAATTGACAGTTCATTGTTAGTGACATGTTGTCCAAGGTGATCATCAAGGCTACTTGTAGGGATTTAGCTGTGCCGATGTGGAAACCTAGAAATGAGCATTGCCCATGTTATGAGCAGGTTTGCTATGAATATGTCGCCGAGCCAGGGAAAGAGTTGTATGAGTTGGTAAGGGGTGTATATGTTGGAATTTATTAAAGTGATAAGTTAAAGTAGATGATTTACTTTGTAGTAGTGTAATGTAAACTAAAGTTAACTTTGTAATGTTTGCTCTATATATGAAATGTATTATTTTGCTACAAGTGTATTGTATTTTGATTAGGAGGTTAATTGTCATTAATGTGGAAATTAGTGAATCTACAAAAATATATATTTTTTTTAATTTTTTTTAATTCATGACGCGCATATATGCGTGTCATAAGCATATTTATGACGGGTGCTTCCTTGACACGTTTTTTATGACACGCTTTGCGCGTCATAAAATGCGCGTCATTGTTCGCGCGTCAAGAAACAGATGACGCGCATTTTGCGCGTCAAGAGGATTCTTGACCCTGCCTTCCTTGACGCTTTTTTGCGCGTCATCTGGGCCCTTTCTTGACGCGCAAAAAGCGTCAAGAAAGGCCATTTTTGTAGTAGTGGATATTGACTGTTAAATCCACAAAGAAACTCCTTTCTTCAAATCAGGTGGTGTATTTTATTAATTTGTAGTTACAAGATCCTCTTGCTTAGTATTTATTATTCTATTTTTAAGATACTACAAGATATAACAGTAGGTGTATATTATTAATTCTAGAACTAAGGAAGTGAGCTCCCGTTGCTTAATATTTAATATCTAAATATCTATTTTTATGATACTACAAGATATATATAGCAGTTGGTGCATTTTATTAATTCTAGAACTAAGGAAGTACCGGATACCGCAAGTATAGAATTTTCATTTATAAGTATCTTAAACAAATTATATATGCATCAGCTGTAATTTTTTATTCTATATATTAGTTTCATGTGCTATTTTTGTTGCTGCTTATTTCCTTTTTTGCGGAGTTCTTAACTGTCATGTTCTATTGTTTTCTGTGTTTTTGTTATTTTCTTCGTTATTGTGGCTGCAAGTTTGTTGTTTGCTCCTGCTTTAGTAATTTGGATCGATTAATGTTCTTAAGTTAGTTTTTCTGGTTCTTCGTTTCTATTGAGGTTGTTTGATTGATGTCTGTTGAATGATACATCTGATATAAAGTCAACTTTCTCATGGTCTTACATATTTTGAATTGATGCATTCATTCCCTTTGGTTTATTTCTTAAATATTTAATATTTCTAGATGGGCTTAAATAAATAATTTGTAATTTCATATTTAAAAATCAAGTAATTACAAGTAACGAAGAATTATAGTTATAAATTAAGTTTTAATATAAGATATATTTAAAATCTTATTATTAATTAATAAGTTATGATAAATTATTGAAATAAAAAAATATATTTTAATATTAATTATTTAATATTCTTTGTGTATCAGTGGTTCCCAACCGAAGGGATAATTGGGTTGTCTAGGACGGTCCAGTCGATCACCGGCCCACTACTAGAAGATGCTGGTACGGTGAGTGAAGGATGACGCTTCGGCCTAGTGAGACCCTAGCTTCGGTCGGTCTTGGGTTCTGCTCCGGCCTCTAACTAGGACGTACCTAACCTGAGCACAAAGTAGAGTTAGGACATGTGAGGGAATGTCCTCCGACTCACACCTAGACTGACACTTGCCCCATTGCCATCCTAGGTCACCCCTCGTGCGGTACGGTGAATGTGTTGTGTAAGTGTATGTTGAGTGTGAGTAGCACGTAAGATGCCAAATGGATTGAATACCACTTGCCAGTTGGTGGTTAGGGGGTATTTATATTGTCTAACATTTTGTCATGTGTGTCATTAAATGGTTTACCTATTTAGTAATGGTGCAGGTCTGCAGGATGGTCGTTGCAGGTGCTATATTGGGCAATGTTCGATAACGACCTTTGTTACCTTTCTTGGCTCGGCCGCCACCCTGATGCCAGGGGCCAGGCCAAGATCGTGCAGTTCGGTTTGCCTTTATGCCTTCTAGTTAGGTTCGTACTTGGCTGAATCGGCCGAAGGAGAGTGCGTAGGCCGGTCGAGCCTGACGTACGTCATCAAAGGACCTCCTCAAATGTTCGATAGCGATCTTTGTTACCTTTCTTGGCTCGGCGGTTACTCTGGTGCCAGGGGCCGGGCCAAGATCGTGCGGTACGGTCTGCCTTCATGCTTCTGGTTAGGTTCATACTTGGCTGAATCGGTCGAAGGAGAGTGCGTAGGCCAGTCGAGCCTAACGTACGTCATCATAGGACAGCCTCAAATCAAAGGTTTTATAAAATGTTGAGTCCTTTATACTAATTTGTGTTAAAAATGTTTGTTAGTTTAAAAAAATAACGAATTTACGCTAAAGTTAAGGCTGTGTTTGGCGTGCCATAAGTTAGCTTTTTGGCGTGCACCAAACAGAGCTTTTTTTTAAAAGATAGTATTTTTTTAAAAAAGTCCCATTTTGTAACGTCAAAAAGCAGCTTATAAGCTAGTTTTTGAAAAGCTAGTTGGAGTAGCGTTTCAACTAGCTTTTATAATATTTTCAGTTTTACCCTTCCTTAACTTATAAATAAATACATTTATTTACATTTATGACATTACTTTTATGTCATTAATATTTTTCAGCTAGTTTTTATCAAACGTTATTTTTTATCAGCTAGCTTATAGTTTATCAGCTAGCAACTAGCTTATCAGCTAGTTTAGCAGCTAGCAGCTAGCTTATCAACTAACAGCTAGTTTTCCAGCTAATGCGCCAAACACAACCTAAATAAAAAACAATTATATAAAACCTAAAAATTATATTCTCTCACCTATCTCTACTGCATCATCTTCATCCTCAACTTCTCTTCTCGAATAAACCCTAAATATCGTGTGATTTAATTCCCAAATAAACTCGAATTCGATCTCTTACCGATTTTCTTTTCTGGAATTTAATTTCAGCTGCTTCTTAGCAACATATGTGATTGGATTTGGGGGTGTCTCTGTTAGAGTGTGAGTTCTTCAACCGATGTGAAGAGGAAATTAACGTCACTTTGGAGGTTTAAAGATTTAGGGTTTCCTGTAATCGATCATTGTTGTATAATTAAGTTTCTTGCTTTTCAAGGTTTAGTTTTATATAAATACAAGTAGGTAGTTAACATCATTGATGTGGTTTTTTTAATATCAACAATATTCATAACATCATAACTTGAGTTTAGGCACCCAATCCTAAGACGATACACAATACACGAATACATAAGCAGTGGCGAATCTTGATCTTTTTTTCGTGGATGACCGAAAATTAGTGGTGACCGACACGATATATATAAAAAATTCCTTCGTAAAACACGTATACTCGCTACCTCCGAAAAAAATCAGCAGTGGCCGAGGTCACTGCTGGTACACACTAAAATTCACCCCTGTACATAAGTGAGTTTATTAGATCATTAACCATCGCGTACCACACTCATATTCTTAATGACGGTTGTCTTAAATCCTCCCTCCACTTAGTATTTTCTTCAAATCACTTTCGTTGCTTATTCTCTTTAATTTCAAGTGGGGAATCCTGATTTTGTCCGCCATTAGGCTTTGCTTGCATCATATTGTGGGAAATTAAATCAAACATGTAGTGATTGAAACTAACGAAAGTGCATAAGTTTAGCTCATTATATTGTTAGAATATATATGAAAGGTTATATTTAGTGGCGGTTTATAAGAAGAATCAATTAAGTTTCATCATGAATTAAGCATTTGAGTCGAATTGATTGTCGCAAGTTGTTCTTTAGGTGGCCAACTAATTATGTAATGGATCTTGCATTGGAGGTCAAAGTCTACTATGATTCATCGTACCCTTTCTAGTGATGCTATTGACACGTAAGTTATTTACATATGTGAAGTATTTATGACGAAAGTAAAAAACTAAAAAGATTAAGGATTTTGACCTAGCCCAATACCTTGATTCTAAAAGTGAATATTTATTTATATATTAAAATGTAGTTATTGTTTATAGTGTTAAATTAATATTTCTTTTAACTTTTAATTTACTTATATAGAGGGAAGAAGGTGAGAATTTCCTCTATAAACATTAACTTTTAAAATTCGAATACTTGTATAATCTATAATTCGTGTAATTACTGTCAGATTGAATTATTTTATAAGTATTTTTGCATATTCAATCGGATAAAACATAGATTGCACATGAAGAAATACGCTATTTTGTTATGTTTTGATGAATTTTCAATTGATATTTACATGTTGGTTATTCATTTATATAGGGGATAAAACATTGTAACAGTTCAGATGATATTTAACTTTTAACATTTATAACAATCATTTGACAGCTATAGATTAACCTTTGGAAGTACCAAATTACTTACGAGAAAAATTTGCTTCTAAGGTACAAAGTTGCGTCCAAAGGCTAATTGCTTCCAAGAATAAGTTTACTTTTGAAGTTTCAAATTGCTTCCGTGACTAGATTAGCTTCAAATGAAGAATCGATCTACATCTCCTAACGTGTCTAAGTTCTAAGTTCTAGAAGCAAAAACAGTCAATTAATTGTTGATAAATTTATAAAGTTTTTTATATATTTCAATCGTAGTTAGCAAAAAAATTAGGCCTTTTTAATATAAGTTTCTTGTATGATGATTCACTATGTATACCATCAAAACGGACCCCAACCCATTAGTTTAAGTGGAAATAGTGACGTTGATAAATGTATTGATTCCATAATCGATTATATAGGGGAGCAAGGGCCAGGGGACGACACTTTACTAGCTAGCTAGGCCATGAGGGAGATACTTTGAAGGTTGACCAAGTCAAAGCACTGAGAAATTTGCACAAATGACACTGATGTGCTAGTGCTCTTTTTAAATCTTATTTTGTTCAATGGAGAAGATGATCTACATTAGAAAGATGTAAAAAATGATAATGCAGTTTAGTTTATGAGTAGAATTAGATGAGTGAGTATGTGTTTTCGTGTTAAAAAAAACTAACTAATAGTAATAAATCTCTAACGACAAGGAACCTTGAGGAACAAGGTAAATTAAAAAAGACGATATGTTAATATAAATAGACCGTTACAATTGTTTTCATCAAGACACCGATTTTATGATGAAATGATATACCTTTTATCAAAAGTTTATAAATTTGAATCATACATGATACATGTTATATTGCTCTAGTATTTTCTTCTAGAAAATTTCAAGGTGTTAGAGTTTTCAAGCTAGGTGTTTGAATCATACAAGTTCCATGTTATATTTGCCTAGAAAAAGTGTTAGAGATTTCATTTATGTCTTTTTTTAGTCTTGATTAAGACTTTCCATGTTTCTTGATTTGTAGGCACTAATTTTACATTTTCTTTCTTGTACTTAATTATTGAATTAGAATCTAGCCTCTTTATCACTTTTAAATCTCCTATGTATCAAAATTAAAAATCAAAACCAATATATGTTTGATACATTAAGTCAACCTTGCTAAGACAGAAGGTTAACCTAGTATTTTCTGTAGATTAATTATGGTTTACCAAACACTCCTAATTACTATTTTATCATTTTTATTAAACATTCAAATCTATATATAATAGTTTATTAATTATTGTTTTAATAATATATTAAACATTCAAATCTATATATATATAATAATTTATTAATTTTTGTTTTAACGTGTTAATAATATATATGCATAAAGATGACGCAAGGAAATAAGAAATTCAAATTTAATGGCAGACAAAATGAGGATTGCCCAGATTGAAGTAATTAGTAGAAATTGCAAAGTGGAGGGTCCAAATTAATTAACTGTGATCTTGGTTGTGGCTAGTGGTACCTCTTGCCCACTTGTCTACACATCTCTCTACATTTTCATTCGTATATATGCATTAAAAAGAGGATCGGTTCTCAGAATTTATGAGTCATATTCAAACTAAAAAATAGGTCTCGTTCGAAAAAAATACAAATATAAAAGGTTCTCATATAAAGAAAAAATAAGCTATAGCAATAAACATAAGAAAATTACAGTATTAAAATTCATCATTTAAAATTTTGAAGCTATACCACTACATGCAAAATAAAGATTTGGTTAAGACATGAAGAAAGTGTATGTGTCGATGACATGATGTCGGTGTACTTGTAGAGCTAATTACACCGATTACTATGTTGTCACGGCTACATGCTACATGGTGAAATTCTATAGTGAAAACACTACGGAAGAGTATTAAAAATATGTGAAAACTCTTAGTTTTTTAATTAATATAATTAATGCACTAAAGTTCTTGTTTGACATCATAATCAAACTTCTCAAAATGTGGGGTTCATGTTGATGCTTGCATTCTATGTGCTGCGGGGGATCTTGTGTCAACACATTTGGTGGTCATCAGGGAATCTTATGAGGTTTGATTATTATTCAGGGAGGTAAAGCCTGAGGTAAAGTTGTTGCTTTAAATTAACCCCCAAGATTTAAGGAGCCCATTTTTTCATAGGTGCACATTAGGGTTAGGAGCTCTATTAGACTCAAAATTGTAGAGAGATATTGAGGATGCAAGAGGTAGGGTTTGATCTCACACGTCGTGTAAATCCGTAACAAATACCTTTTAATTCCGATTTGGCTCATTAGGTAAAGGAAACATAAAAGAAGGATGAATGATAGTTATAGGTAGTGACGAATTCAGGATTTATTGTCAGTGGATGCCAAAAATGGACAAGGTCAGAAAAGGTCAGGTCAAAAAAACACATTAATATGTGAGGTTAGACGGGCAGGGTCAAAATGATATTTGCAGGTCAAAATGATAATTGAAAACATTATTTTCATTAACATAATATCTAAACAATTCTTGAGGTGTGAATGGTTCTTTAGTAACTTTCTATAAATATTAACTTGGTATGGTTCTTTTTTTATATATATCAAATAGGTCTTTAAACTATGAGAACTTTTATATTATATCTATCTGTTAGATGGATTACGAGTAATTAACTACTTACACATAATCTCATTGTTTCAGAAATTACAACTAGTGGATGTTAAGGAATAGCAAATATTAGAGACCAGACTCAAGACTTTAAAGGTGCAGTTAACACATGTTATGTATTCTCGGTGATAATATTTTTATCAATATAAACAATATATTTGTTAACTTGGAATGTTTCAAAGTATGTATGAAATGAATTGTTTTGCTATATATGAAATGCATATATTTTTGCTATATATGTATTTTATTTTATATATTATAAGACTAATTGTTGATTAATATAGAAATTAGTGATCCTACAAAAAAACAAATATTTAAAAAAAAAAAAAAATTGAAACCATAACACGCAAAAATACGTGTCATAAGCAGATGACACGCAAAATGGGTGTCATATCCCTTTATGACAGGGGCTTTCTTGACGCACATTTATGACGCACAATGCATGTCATAAGCAGATGACACACATAACGCGTGTCATCTCTCTTTATGATGGGGCTTCCTTGATGCACATTTAGCGTCATCTGACCCTTTTTATGACGCGCATTGCGGGTGTCATAATTGATAGTTTTTCTAGTAGTGCATTTTTCCAATCAGTTCTTACAAGAACACACTCTAAGAGTTCATTTATTGTATACTTTTTTCGTTACCAAGACGTGTTGTGCAATCGAAGATGAAGAATGCATGTCTAAAGCAATGTAAATGAGCTGAAGGTGGTGTAGCCTACGCCAATATGAGGTGTAGTGTAACATCCCGATTTTTAAATCGGGTATATTGTTACGTAGCATGTTAAAATAAGTAACGAGGGACGTTAAACCCCCAATTCTTGTTATAAATAATAGTTATGTAAAACCTTAGGGTCTAATGAGTATATTTATGTTTTAGTTAAAAAAAAAAAACTAAAACAAGGTCTAAGTGGAGGGGCCTAGATTGTAATAACTTAAAAGTGAAATAAATAAAATACAAAAGAAAAGGAGAGGAGGTCGTGGATTGCGACCTGGAGAAAGACATCTCCTCCTCCTTCATGTCCTAGCTCAAAATTTGCTCAATTGGAGGGGAAGGCTGCGATTTTGGTGATGGGAAACCATGAATTGGAAGCTTAGAACCTTCTTTAACTATTAGAGACTTTGGTCAAGTAAGTAGCCCCAACTCTATGCATGTATAAGTCTCAAATCCATGGCAAATTATGAGGATTAGGGCTGCGATTTTTAGTCTAATGTGTTATAGAATGATTATGTGGTGTATTAGACCCAAGAATGCTAGAATTGGTGACCAAAACACCAAGTTTTGGTAGGGTGAGCCATAGGTTACGAATTTTAGCCTTGGAGGCTAAGATTTGGGGGTTCCATGTTGTTAGTTAGTGAAATTGTATGTGTTGGTTCACTCGTACTAGTTAATTGACGCATGCAAATGAGAAACATAGTTGTAAAACCTTGTTGTGCAAATTATGGGAATTAAACCTATGTCAAAGTAGGTTGAATTTATCATATTATCTAGATGCACACCAAGTGCTCGATTAAATGCTTGAATGATTATTGTGTTAGTTAACTAGTGTAAATTGATGCTAAATGCGAAGTCGTGATGTGGAGTATTGACACTAGAGGCTAATTGTAGTATTATGAACTACTAGAAGCCAGGAAGTAAGAATGTGTACAAGTTGTGAAGTTCATGTTTGTATCATGTGTTAAATGAAATTTTATAAAACCATGAAAAGATGAAAAGCTAGTCGTGGGGCTGTTTTGTAAGTGTCATATAAGATCCCTCGTATGTCCGTTTAGGGTGTATAATATACGATTAAAAAGCTTGTTCTTAATACTACATTTTGTATTTGAACACCAGAAACTGAATATGTTATATAATGGGTCAAAATGACCCGTTAATATGGTCACTTAATTTTCCAGCATGCTGTTTGGGAAAAATTATGGTTGCTGTCCTGTTTTTAGAAAAATCGTATAAAATCAACCATAACTCGGAAAAATGTGTATTTTATATGCTTGGAAAGCTCTATGAGTCTACTACGTTTTATGTTTGAACATGTTGGGTCGATTCAGCTGTTAAAAGGGTCAAATGGTGGCTTGAACAAGGGTTGGACAGCAAGTACCACCCTAAGATATTTAGTGAATTGATGTCGTGAGATGTGAATCTTTAGATTTATATAACTAAATGATTCATGTACTAGAATGTGGAAAATGTGATATATATATATATATATATATATATACATATATTGATGATTATGTTGTCTCACGAATCAAACAGGGAATTGAGTCCACTTTAGGCAAGCAAGCGGAGGCAACTCAAATGGAAACCGGTACTTATGGATAAAGCTCACGAGGTAACATCTATGTTATGTTACACATTTATTATATTACCCGTTAATGTTATAATATTATACGATGCAAATTGACAAGTAAAGCGTTAAATTTGTTCACGGTTGACAAGATATGAAATAGTTTAAGTAGAGTTGAACTCTAACTAATTGATGACGTGCCTAAACAAGGTTACATGATGACATCTTAGATGTATAATGTTGAACCTTGTACGGTATGGATACATGGGTGCTAAATGGTATATAGGAACCATAATTATGGGATAATGTGTTAATGGTGGAAAATATGAATCGTCGGATTCATGTTAACGGGTCAAGCATGTTAATGAGTAATGACCTAAATTAATCACTATGATGGGCTAAGTGTTAGATGTTAGCGTAATGGTTTATATAAACCATGATAATTGTGAGATCGTAGGAAGTTGTTTGTAACGTATTCCTACATGTTATTATGAATAAGAATTTCGTTGTATATGTTGCCATTAAATTGACTATATGTTTGGTTGATAAATACACACTTGAGCTAGTGAAGTGACTTGTAGTAGTCATGGCTAGCCAAGGGATGGCACAATGGGTAACGTTGGTTCATGTAAAGGTAACGGTTTAACAAGAAGGTTCATAAGGACGATTGTTAAACCTATGGGTGTCTAATTAGAACACCAAGCGATGTTGAGGCCTTAAGGATTATTGAATCCTCATGCGTTGGCCCAAAGCATCAATGGTGACCAATGGGTCGATAAAAGGAATTTTGGTAACTAAGCCGTATGTAGAAATATGTGTATAATATAGTTGAGTTAGACCCGTTGGGTGGTTTTAATGGGTTATATGTTTTGACAATTGGTAATTGCCGTAAAAGTCGTGTTATTAGACTCGCGTTACATTGCAGGTTCGAAAGGAATGCTTGGGGGTTACCCCGGATAGATTTCAGATGCAAAAAGGCAAGAAAAAGGGGGTGTTCCACCAGGTGCCACCGTAGCATACGGTGCCACCGTAGCTTACGGTGGCCCCTGATGAGAAAACCCCACCGTACCACAGCGCCTGGCCACCGTAGCCTAGCCAGGGCCACCGTAGCTTACGGTGGCTGGCGTAAGCTACGGTGGAGGTGGTTCAAAATGTTGAAAATTGTCCTCGTTTGTTAGTTCAATGTCGTTTCTTGCATCCAATATGTTTATTACTAATGGGTTTAAGCTGAATGCAGGTAGGGGATGTGCGGGACTGGATTCCATAAACAAGTCCAAGAACCGAACACTCGAAGACCGTTGACATCGGCGTTGTTTTGTAAATCGTAATGGTGCTAAAACACTAGATACTTGTATTAAAAGCAATTATCATGTCGTTTGGGTGATTCGCACGTTTTAACGACGTTAATTAACGGAAATTTTTCTGGGACCTAAATTCTAAGCTAACGTTTTAATGTTATTTTCCTAAATTGAAACTCGGGTGTTACAAGTTGGTATCAGAGCTGTAGTTTGAGGGATTCAAGTACGCGAAAGGTGCTTGAACTCAAACTCCGAGCTCGAGGTACGGGAAGAGTGTTCGGTTCAAGCTTGATCGGGAATCCAGGTGAGTAAAAGTTTGCATATCGTGGCATAGTTGTGAATAGCACGGAAGATTGTAAGCGCTAGAACCGTGAATTTTGTAAATGTTAGGGACATATAGAAATGGGTTAATGCTAAGGCAAAATACCTCGTATAAATCCGTGAGATTATTTGATAATAAGATGACATTGTAACGAGTTAAAGTGCATTGTAACATCTTGAATAAAAATTGAAAATGTAACGAGGTAACATTGTGACAAGTAATTGTGCAATGTTGTATCTCGAATAGTATATGTAAAGGTAACAAGATAGCATTGTGACAAGTCCATTGTGCAATGTTGTATCTTTAATAAAAATTGAAAACGTAACGAGGTAACATTGTGACAAGCAATTGTGCAATGTTGTATCTCGAATAGTATATGTAAAGGTAACAAGATAACATTGTGACGAGTCAATGGTGCATTGTTGTGTCTTGAATGGAAAATTGTAATCGTAACGAGATAACATGGCGACAAGTAATTGTGCAATGTTGTATCTCGAATAGTATATGTAAAGGTAACAAGATAGCATTGTGATATTTAATTTGGCAATGTTGTATCTTGAAACGTGAAAATGATGATGTTAATGAGGAAAGGAAAGCTCTAGATGTGGTTTATTTTGACACCTTGAATGTTGTAGGAGAATTGCCTCCGAGAAAGTGGAAGGATAGTGAATGATCCGTATGCTTTCAAATGCATAAATAGGCAAGCTCCAAGGTACAACCAGGTGAGACTACCCAACTTGGATTACATTTTGATAAACGATAATGCATACACGTGTGTCTAAATCGAGTTATAAGGAAGTGGTTGGACCCATGAGGTCATAATTTGAAATTGAAATGTGTGTATGGAAATTGGTGAAGAACGACTCTTTAGGAGCCGTGAAACCAATATAATGAATGGGGTAATTGGTGAAGAACGACCCTCCCTAGGGTCGTGAAGCCGTTAAATTGAATTAAGATTACATTGGAACACCTTCACATGTGTAAGGATAGAACCTTATATGAAATTGTTATAAGGAAGGATCAACTAATAACCATGGAACTAATGAGTTGAAATGGTTACATGCTATTAATCAATAAAACCGTTGGGACGGTTACATTACGTTTAATATGTGATATCATAGATGGTTAAAAGATATCGAATTTATATAATGTGATTGATTTTTTTTTAAAAGTGACTCGGGATAAAACCCAAGTCTAGAATTGATTAAATTTTTAAAATGGAAATGAGGGATAAAGGGAAAAGGTGTATTGCACATGCTAGAAACCCGTAACCTTATGAAACTATTTGTTGATTAACAAAAGGTAAAGAGTACTTGATTAAACACATGGAAAACCCTAATGCTGAAATATATTGGTTACTATATACGTCTTTAATGACTAGCATCTACTAGGTGGGTGATCAACCCAACTACTTGGGTGAGACCCACGAGCATAGATGATTGTGAAAGTAGGGCGGACGCTAGAAGCGACTGCTCCCGAAGACTCATAAAGGATTTCTATGTAAGTAAGTATCCTCAAAATTTTTTAAATACATGTCGAGGTGTAGTGAACAAGTAATGGTTTGTAAGAACCATGATTACATGCTCAAATGTTATGTGATTGATTAATGTTTAGTATGAACCATGTCCATATGTTAAATTATTTAGAAATGATCCGTAGGGATCATAATGCTGATTATTTGTTGATTGCTAGCTAAATGGTTCAAAAGAACCATAGAAACACAAGAATATGTTAATATGCCAACGTGTCAAATGAACAATAAATGGTTCATAGGAACCATAACCATAGATTAATTGACAATTGAATGATAAACAATTCATAGGAATTGTGCCAATAATGATAAGGCAAGAAAGTTAAGGTCTATATTGACATGAAATAGCTAAGTGACTCTTAGGAGCCATGGCTTGATGAATACATGTATGTTAATGTGTAAATGACTCAAATGAATCATAATTAAAGTGATAAATGCTAAAGGCTAGTGTATGAGCCAAGAATAGATCAATGCGTGACATGTTGAATTGTAATAAATGGAACAGTGTAAACCTAAAAAGGGTTATGGGATGGTATAAATGGCTTTTAGAGTCATAGGAATCATCCAATAAAAATGTACTACATTATTGAATGTGAAATGTAAACGGCAAGTGACATGCTAAACACTTGTAAATATTGTTATACTGCTTAACATGTGTATGTACAGATTGACTGTGCAAGGACACAACTAGCAGGAAAGCCGCGAGACGAGATTCCAACTAGGATAATCGTCAAGGTAAACATGAGCAAGGAAGCTGTATACGCAGGTTTGTGATGACACTAAGGTACGAATGTTATTACATTAGCGATAGAACCTCTTACGGAGAGGGTGATTTTTTTTGAAATTTTGATGCTTGATTAGCAAGGTTATGACATTAGTCATTAGAACTTTGACCATAAATGACACGTGGAGTTATAAACTGTGAACTCCTGAACATGTTAAATGGGGAAGATAAAGGATAACAAAAAGTTATCATGCTAGTACTATCCTACGGGGCGGGTAAAAGCAAGAAATAAACGTATGATGACTAATTCGGAGTTGGTAAATGTAACAACTCAAACCCGTTTAGTCAAGTTCCTAGGATTACAAGGGACATTAGTAATGACCATAAATTGGCCATAAAAATACAGTCGTTGACTAGTCCGTAGCGAAGGCTAAACAGTAATAGAGACATATTGGATACATATTTAGGTGGGCCTAAATATATACACATTGTGAATTTTTTTTATGGGTAACCATTGAATATAAGGTTACTGTTGCAACCGTAGTCTTTATAAAGACTATGGTGATGTCCCTAGGTGACTAAGACCTGGAATAGGTTTCGGGGACGAAACCTTCTTTAAGGGGGGTAGATTTGTAACATCCCGATTTTTAAATCGGGTATATTGTTACGTAGCATGTTAAAATAAGTAACGAGGGACGTTAAACCCCCAATTCTTGTTATAAATAATAGTTATGTAAAACCTTAGGGTCTAATGAGTATATTTATGTTTTAGTTAAAAAAAAAAAACTAAAACAAGGTCTAAGTGGAGGGGCCTAGATTGTAATAACTTAAAAGTGAAATAAATAAAATACAAAAGAAAAGGGGAGGAGGTCGTGGATTGCGACCTGGAGAAAGACATCTCCTCCTCCTTCATGTCCTAGCTCGAAATTTGCTCAATTGGAGGGGAAGGCTGCGATTTTGGTGATGGGAAACCATGAATTGGAAGCTTAGAACCTTCTTTAACTATTAGAGACTTTGGTCAAGTAAGTAGCCCCAACTCTATGCATGTATAAGTCTCAAATCCATGGCAAATTATGAGGATTAGGGCTGCGATTTTTAGTCTAATGTGTTATAGAATGATTATGTGGTGTATTAGACCCAAGAATGCTAGAATTGGTGACCAAAACACCAAGTTTTGGTAGGGTGAGCCATAGGTTACGAATTTTAGCCTTGGAGGCTAAGATTTGGGGGTTCCATGTTGTTAGTTAGTGAAATTGTATGTGTTGGTTCACTCGTACTAGTTAATTGACGCATGCAAATGAGAAACATAGTTGTAAAACCTTGTTGTGCAAATTATGGGAATTAAACCTATGTCAAAGTAGGTTGAATTTATCATATTATCTAGATGCACACCAAGTGCTCGATTAAATGCTTGAATGATTATTGTGTTAGTTAACTAGTGTAAATTGATGCTAAATGCGAAGTCGTGATGTGGAGTATTGACACTAGAGGCTAATTGTAGTATTATGAACTACTAGAAGCCAGGAAGTAAGAATGTGTACAAGTTGTGAAGTTCATGTTTGTATCATGTGTTAAATGAAATTTTATAAAACCATGAAAAGATGAAAAGCTAGTCGTGGGGCTGTTTTGTAAGTGTCATATAAGATCCCTCGTATGTCCGTTTAGGGTGTATAATATACGATTAAAAAGCTTGTTCTTAATACTACATTTTGTATTTGAACACCAGAAACTGAATATGTTATATAATGGGTCAAAATGACCCGTTAATATGGTCACTTAATTTTCCAGCATGCTGTTTGGGAAAAATTATGGTTGCTGTCCTGTTTTTAGAAAAATCGTATAAAATCAACCATAACTCGGAAAAATGTGTATTTTATATGCTTGGAAAGCTCTATGAGTCTACTACGTTTTATGTTTGAACATGTTGGGTCGATTCAGCTGTTAAAAGGGTCAAATGGTGGCTTGAACAAGGGTTGGACAGCAAGTACCACCCTAAGATATTTAGTGAATTGATGTCGTGAGATGTGAATCTTTAGATTTATATAACTAAATGATTCATGTACTAGAATGTGGAAAATGTGATATATATATATATATATATATATACATATATTGATGATTATGTTGTCTCACGAATCAAACAGGGAATTGAGTCCACTTTAGGCAAGCAAGCGGAGGCAACTCAAATGGAAACCGGTACTTATGGATAAAGCTCACGAGGTAACATCTATGTTATGTTACACATTTATTATATTACCCGTTAATGTTATAATATTATACGATGCAAATTGACAAGTAAAGCGTTAAATTTGTTCACGGTTGACAAGATATGAAATAGTTTAAGTAGAGTTGAACTCTAACTAATTGATGACGTGCCTAAACAAGGTTACATGATGACATCTTAGATGTATAATGTTGAACCTTGTACGGTATGGATACATGGGTGCTAAATGGTATATAGGAACCATAATTATGGGATAATGTGTTAATGGTGGAAAATATGAATCGTCGGATTCATGTTAACGGGTCAAGCATGTTAATGAGTAATGACCTAAATTAATCACTATGATGGGCTAAGTGTTAGATGTTAGCGTAATGGTTTATATAAACCATGATAATTGTGAGATCGTAGGAAGTTGTTTGTAACGTATTCCTACATGTTATTATGAATAAGAATTTCGTTGTATATGTTGCCATTAAATTGACTATATGTTTGGTTGATAAATACACACTTGAGCTAGTGAAGTGACTTGTAGTAGTCATGGCTAGCCAAGGGATGGCACAATGGGTAACGTTGGTTCATGTAAAGGTAACGGTTTAACAAGAAGGTTCATAAGGACGATTGTTAAACCTATGGGTGTCTAATTAGAACACCAAGCGATGTTGAGGCCTTAAGGATTATTGAATCCTCATGCGTTGGCCCAAAGCATCAATGGTGACCAATGGGTCGATAAAAGGAATTTTGGTAACTAAGCCGTATGTAGAAATATGTGTATAATATAGTTGAGTTAGACCCGTTGGGTGGTTTTAATGGGTTATATGTTTTGACAATTGGTAATTGCCGTAAAAGTCGTGTTATTAGACTCGCGTTACATTGCAGGTTCGAAAGGAATGCTTGGGGGTTACCCCGGATAGATTTCAGATGCAAAAAGGCAAGAAAAAGGGGGTGTTCCACCAGGTGCCACCGTAGCATACGGTGCCACCGTAGCTTACGGTGGCCCCTGATGAGAAAACCCCACCGTACCACAGCGCCTGGCCACCGTAGCCTAGCCAGGGCCACCGTAGCTTACGGTGGCTGGCGTAAGCTACGGTGGAGGTGGTTCAAAATGTTGAAAATTGTCCTCGTTTGTTAGTTCAATGTCGTTTCTTGCATCCAATATGTTTATTACTAATGGGTTTAAGCTGAATGCAGGTAGGGGATGTGCGGGACTGGATTCCATAAACAAGTCCAAGAACCGAACACTCGAAGACCGTTGACATCGGCGTTGTTTTGTAAATCGTAATGGTGCTAAAACACTAGATACTTGTATTAAAAGCAATTATCATGTCGTTTGGGTGATTCGCACGTTTTAACGACGTTAATTAACGGAAATTTTTCTGGGACCTAAATTCTAAGCTAACGTTTTAATGTTATTTTCCTAAATTGAAACTCGGGTGTTACATGTAGACTACATTGCGGGTGCATGTTTATGCTGAAAGGATTCTGTCTACGCTCAAACCTATGTTGAGGCATGGTGTCACACCCCGGTCAACGGTTTCGGGTGTGAGCGAGAATGGAATCATAGTCGAGGATACATAGAACACTTCTAATAATTTAAAAACTTCATAAAACATTAATTCGTTTCATTGCAGCGGAAAGAGTAGTGGAAACATCAATGTTTTACAATTTAAAAACATAAGTCTTAAACGATTATTAAAAGCTTAAAACAGTTAAATTGGATAGTCAGGACTATGACTCCAGGGACAGGTCCGATAGCGTTTGTAAGCTCCATTTGCATGTCTTCAAGAAAGTCTCGTCAATTACCTAAGAAATCATGAACATAAAACGGGTCAACATAAAGTTGGTGAGGTTCACAGGTTTAGGACTCGATAGTTAAACAGTTGTAAAGCAGTTGTAAAACAGTTTCGGTATACTTAAATATTATCAGGGTTTATTGTTGTGGTTGTATGATCTCACCTGAACCTTGATTTCAAATACTAACGGTTTACCCACCCGGCATCTCTTGCCCAGAGATGTTAAACAGTGCAGAATAACTGACGTGTACCCCCAGACAATCCGGAGTCAGAACTGGAGCTACCAGTTAGGGTAGGGTTGTCAACCCAAATAGATCTATTCACTAGCTATCGTTTCGTACAGAACTAATTGAAATCAATTAATGATGGGATTTTCGGTTGTACAAACGTTTATAACGATAATGTACCAAGTTGGGCAATCAGTAAGAGAACAAGTAGTCATACGGCTAACAAGTAAACCATAATATTAAGTAAAAAGCATTTAATCAGTTTTCATGATTTCTCCCCCAAGTATAAAACAGTTAAAAGGAAAAGGGGCCGTGAAACTCACAGTTTTAGCAGATAAGCGGTATTTAAGCAGCAAAGGACGGTAGCACGTAACGTCCTAAATAATTAAATAACATATGCATAAGGTCTATGATCATTTGAGTAACATAAGTCACCCAAGTGATACCGGTCAAGTCTTGACGTTTTAAGTCCGTTTGTATTATTGAAAACTCGTTAACTTGTATTTATTTATTAAATACATTTATGGTTATTTATATTTATGTCCAATAAATATAAACAAATAATCATTTTCAATAATTCAACCAAGTCTTGAACATTGAGTAAAAAGATATAATAATGTTTATTATTATTTTCACGAGTTCGAATAATTATTTTAATTAAATAATTACTTATTCGATTTTGTTAATCTTGCAAGTTATAATTATTTTGAATAATTACGATTAACAATTATTTAGTGAATAAAACAAAGTTTAAGTTTCCTTGCAAATAATTATTTGTCAAAATAATTATTAACGTTTGTTTTATTTATAAAACATAGATCTTTAAGGGAAAACATTTAAGGTTTTAAACGTTTAATCATTTTCAAAGGTAAGTTAATATTTCAAGTTCATGAAATATTTTAATAGAAAACGTTGATAAGAATATTTATGACGACGCTTGGATTTATAACATTTGGTTTATAAAACTTGACTTTTATTTAAAATCTCCAACGAACGTTGGTTCATTTTTGGATACTTTGTTTTTATCAAAGAAATATTAAAAGTCCTTGTAAATATTTTAAACCAATGATTTGTCTTGGTTTATTTTTATAAAAATCTTTTATGAAAACATTTATTTTCAAGTGTGACTTTTTATAAAAATGTCCATTTCTAGCAAGTTTCAAGAAAGGTTAAAACTTGTAATAAATCCAAGTATTTATGTCAAATTAATCATTTGACATAAATATTATTCTTATCAAATCTAGCATTTATTTTTATTCTTTTTGTCCAATCATTTAATCATTAGTAACACATTAAATATGTTACTTGACTTATTTTAAAGAGTATATTCTTTTTGTTTTAGTCATAGGTTACATATGTAACTTTTATTTAAATAAGTCCATGATTCTTAGCTTATATATTTGTTTATTATCATTTCATGTAATAAGTCAACATAATATAACATGGTTAAACAAATAATCAACCAACATATATATGTTGGGACCAAATATATATTTAAATGCAATCACTAACACATTTGTGTTAGGACAAGAAAATAAATACAATCACTAACACATTTGTGTTAGGACATGGAAATGTAAATAACAATCACTAACACATTTGTGTTAGGACATGGAAATTAAATGATAATCTACTAACACTAATGCATGTGTTAGGACCAAAAATAAATAATAACAAGTAACATTATTTAGTCATATTTTATCAAGAGGCTTAAGATTTGCAAGCAACTAACTATGAAATCCTTAGATTTCATAAGTATGATCAAGGTGCACATATGCTACTATCCAAAAGGTTTCACAATGTGTTTCACCAAATGATCTTGAAAGAATGGAGATTAAGAAGAGAGTTTAGTTAGTTGTTTCTTGCAAATCAAGCTTTCAAACATTGAAGATTAAGGTTTTGATCATGGTGGTTAGTTGTCAAGACTTGGGGTTTTCATTTGGGTGGTGAAACATGTAAGAATATAGGAGAAAAGGGGTTAAAAACACTCACAATTGTAGTGAGCTCAAAACCGAGAAAAAGGGAGGTGGCGGCGGTTTTACGGCGGTGGAGCGGCGGTCCGGCGGCGGCGAGGGGTGGTCCGGCGGTGGTTGGCCGGCGGCAATGGGTGGCCGGCGGTGGTGGTGTGGCCGGTTAGGGAGAAAGAGAGGAGGAAGGGTGTGTTTGCTTGTAGTGGTGCAAGGGAACCAAGTGCTCCCCTAACCTCCTTTTTATAGCTTTAATCAAGGTAATTACCCAATGTATAATAGTGTGTTGTCAAGCTTAGATTAATCCCAACTTTAATCCAAGAGTAGGTTGTTTGTTTTATAAACTTTATAAAGATCTAGGAGCTTTTATAAAATAAAGAGGTGTTAGGAGTTTATAAAAATCATAACTTTTTAAAATATAAATCAATTATATTTTATCAATTTGAATGGTGATTTTTATTTTTATAATCATGCAAGTCCAAGTTTTATAAAAATATTAGTGGTTAAAGATTTGGTTAAGTTTTTATAAAACTATTAAAACATGTGGGTTTCAAAACAAATAATTAAATTTGTTTGAGATTGGGCCAAGCCCAATCGTTTTTATTTAAGAGAATGGGCCGAAGCCCATTCGGTTTTTCGAGTGGGGTCTGGGCCGAAGCCCAGTTGAGGTTGCGAGATGGATTGGGCCGAAGCCCAATCGAGTTTGGGTTGGGCCGTCATCGGGTTGGGCCGCGTAGAGAAAAAGAAAGGGTTTGGGCCGGTTCTCGGTTCGTGGGCCGCGAAGAAAGAAAAGAGGAATTGGGCCGGGTTCGGCCCAATGGGTTTCGGACCTCGGGTCGGGTTTCTGAGTTTGGGGTTTTACTCGACTAGTGGATACGAGTATTTGGTTAAATTTTCGGGTCAATCCGGACGTTTTTGGGCTTAATGGGCTTACCGGGCCCAATAGGCTAAACGTTTTGGATATTGGCTAAGTCTTGACAACGTAACACTTGTTTGAGGTTCGTAAAACGTTTTGTTGGTTTATAATGGTTTGATAAAATATAAAATGTCAAATTTTATATTTATTTTCTTATTATTGAAATTCCACCGTTAATATACGAAAGACGTATTATTCTACGTACGTATATATATATATATATATATATATATATATATATATATATATTTAGTTTAATGTGGAATCGAAGTCGGTTAATCATTTAACTATCACAGTTAATCATGTATTAAAGCAGTAAATCACATAACTATTACGTAATTTAAAAGTCAACGAAAGTCAACGGAGAGAGGTTTGACCTGATTCGGACGGGTTGTCACACATGGTCAGTGTAGTCTACGATCAGTCAAGTGTAGACTACGTTAAACACATTTCAAATGAGTTTTTTTGTGTCTTTTGAGGTATGTTTGCTGTTTACTCGCTTAATATCATACTAATGGATGTTGTGCATGTACTTTCACCTTTTTAAAGTGTGAATCAAGGATTAGCCGAGCTCAAAGTGAAGTTTAAAAGCCTAAATTTTAATCATATTGAACTAAATGAACACATCTAAAAGCTAAAGGTTTTCAAGTTAAAGTTCAAAAAAAAAATGGGACCTAGCTAATTGTGTTTATAAAGCTTAAACAAGCTAATTGTGTTTATAGACAATATGCAAAGAGTGTGAAATTTGATTGCAGATAGAATTAGATTGCGTAACATGAGACCCTTATCCACGTGGCTCCCTACAAAGGAAACATTCTTACGATGAGCGAGAGTTGGGAGTTCTATAATGACAAGAAATGCATGAAACGCCAAAGTAATCATATGTATATTACAAAATATTGAAACTTTAAAAAACAAAATAAAAAGAGAAAATATAACCCACAAGAAATAAGCTCCATGATCAGTTTTAACATTGGAGAAAAAAGAGCAATCAAGTTGTTTTTTCCATTTAGAAAATAATTGGTGCATGATTTAATTTGATAGGTTTACATCACATATGTCTCAAAATGTAACTTGACGTACCAATTATATGCATCTAACACGTCTATTCCAAAGCTTTTGTGTATAAATATATGCAGCATGATGTGTGTATTCTGTCCCACTGTTCCATTCATTTCAAGACAAACTTTCGTATATAGATAAATGGATTAACCTTTATGAAGACACAAAGTTTCTTTTGTACTACACGTATGAAATTGAATAGATGTTTCCATCAAGAACAATGTTTACAATGTTGTTTCCATGTTGTTTTGTATGTGTTTCTAAAGTTGAAACCTTTTGGTAACTTTTACAAATTAGTTTTACAATCATATATATGAAAATATATCCGATCACCGTGACTCTTTTTCTGTAGAGTTGCGTTATTTCAACATGAAAAACTAATGGTCCTTTTGATATTAATAATAACTCAAACAAGAAACGTAAACAAATAACTACAATACCCTACATCAGGGGCGAAACTTCATAAGGTCCACGGGTAGCCTGTGCTACCCCTTAAACTCATACGTGAATTAAAAAATATTAAAATTTTGAGTTTTTATGTACGTGGGTTACCTCTTAAAAAATATTAGACCATTATTTAACCTAAGTACCCATAAGATAGGGCTTATATTATAGAACAATAAGAAGTTTGAAGAAAATCATTCGCTCGTGTTGGTTCTTCATCCACGTCCTTATTGTTAGGAATTATGTTGGAATTAACTGGATCAAAGTAACAACAAAGACACTGATATTATTGAAAAACCATGACTCTTTTGATATTAATAACTCAAACAGGAAACTTAAACAAATAATTACAATATCCTACATATTATGAATAATTGTTAGGTGACTATCGTATATCCCATAACCCCTATTTCATCATCATGTATCATTATGTATGCATTAATGTTATAGCCCTATAAATAGTGGCTTTTGTATATGATGTAGAGATGAATAAAAGGTTGTCTATGAAGTTCTCTCTTATCTATTTTTCTATGTTCATATCTTCTTATACTTATATATTTTGATTGCTAATGACCGTTGTTATTTAACAAATTTTTAATATTTTTAATGTTAGAATTATAATGTTAAAATAATAATATATATCGATGAGCTAATTAATGTTTTCTCTTAGAATTGTATGTTTAGAAATATATGGGCTGAATAGAAAGTTTACGTTACTGGGCTTTTGGTTGTCAACTTTGTTCTTGGGCTGCCTAAACGAATACTCGAATAGACATAAAATTGGTCATGGTTAATTGAAACTAGTTAGTGCCCCGGGTAAATACCCGAAGCTGTGATATAAAAAGAATTAAACGGAGTAAAAGATGAAAGTTTTTTTTTTCAAATTTTCACTGAGAAATGAAGGAGATTGATGAATCAAAGTTATGGTATTGTAAAACAAATATGGATAATTTTTGTATGGAAATAATTTTATTTTTTTTATTTATAAGATCTTTCCTTTTTGTAAATACCATTTAATTTTTTAATTCAAAAATCTATAAAAATGACACATAAGCTAATCCTAGATGGCACACCTTAAATTGTGTCACCTAGACATTAAAAACTTGTGTTTATTATATAGTATAGATTGAAAACTTGAAATGCAACCAAAGCAAAACACACCCAATCAGATTGGACAAGAAAACTCGGTAAGATTTTAACTCTTAATCTTTTGATTGAATAGTAATCACTTTACTTGTTTCCACTTTAGGTAAATAAAACTCATTGCCTAGTTTGATAAAGACAAACCAATGGTAAGAATGGATCGGAAATCTCAAAATCTCACCTACATATTATTCTTTTTGAACGGCTAATACACACCCATAAATTCTAGTTTTAATCTAAACCTTTTGTCTAGGCCGAGACTTTGCAAAGAAAGCCATGAAAAAGCTACTGAATATCGTAAATATATTTGGCATAGGAATAGTTACTCGGTCCATTTAATCGAGATTTTGAGATTTTATACTTCAAAGAGACGTAGACACTAGTGCAGTTCTAGTATCAAGGGAGATAGATGGATATTTTTGAAACTTTTATTACATTTTCTTATAATTATGCTATTCAAACAAATGTAAAGCTTGGGTTTAGAGAAAAACAAATTATAAGTTTAAATTTAAGGTTTGAGCCTAAAATTATAAATCTATGTTTTTCTAATATTTGTAAAGAATTTAAGCAATTTTTTAAATCGACCCGTTTTGACCCGCACCCATCTTGACCCTTTTTAAATTGACCCGTTCTAACTTGTACTTGTTTTGACCCGCGACCCAACCTGACCTGCTCGTTTTGCCAGGTGTAGAATAACCCTATCTAGCTATTTGTTTTTTAATATTCCATAACACACACTATGTTTGTTATGCTTTTCTGTTAAAACTTTGTCTTATCTACCACAACCATTTGTGATTCTTTGGTGATTTAAGGGGTTAGGTTAGGAGTATATTAGAGTTAGTTGTTAAAAAAAGTATGGCAACAATGCAAACTCGTATTTTATCCTAATTAAACAGGATATACTAATAAAACTTCTACTAAAAATAACCATAATTAATTAAAATAAACGTTATTTAATTATGTATAAAATAAAAGTCTAGGTTTCACCATCTTTAGTTTAGATAAACACCATACATATAAAAAAAAATAAAGATATGGATATAACTATGTAACAAAACAAGGCTTTATCGCGTAGAGGAATAAAAAAAGTTTTACCTTTTATCACTAAGTTACAACTAAAGTGACATAGTGATAAATGACATGTTAGAATTCTATAGTTTTCCCCAAACATGAGGAGCCGATAAGTCTTCTGGGTTGCATATCCAAGGTGATTTCTAAGGTTTTAGCTTTACCTTTAAAAGGGGTTATGAGCAGCTTAATATCTGAGAATCAAATGGCGTATGTGGAAGGGAGATACATTGTTGAAGGACCTCTCATTCTTAATGAGGTCTTCTCTTGGATTAAACATACCAAAAAGGAGGGATTGTTCTTTAAGGCTGATTTCTCCAAGGCTTTCGACTCCCTGGATTGGAATTTTCTGGATAGCATCATGGGCCAAATGCTCTTTCCGGAAAAATGGAGGGTTTGGATTAAAGGGGTTCTTTGTTCTGCGCGGGCTTCGGTGCTTGTTAACGGGTCTCCAGGCAAGGAGTTTAATTGTTATAGAGGAGTTAGGCAAGGTGACCCTCTCTCCCCATATCTCTTCGTTATTGCTATGGAGGCTTTGCACTGTATGTTCTCTAAAGGTTGCTCCAATGGGTTAATCGAGGGTATTCAATTGCCTAACGCGGGTCCTTCTATCTCGCATCTTTTTTACGCCGATGATGTGATCGTCATGACTAATTGGAGTAATTCCAACCTTGATAATGTTATTCGAATCTTCAGATGTTTTCATTTGGCTTCTGGGCTCAAATTGAACTTGAATAAGTGCTCCCTTTTTGGGATTAATATTGGCTCCGATATCATTGCCGGCAGAGCTCGGGACATCAGTTGCATCGAAGGGTCTTTTCCTTTCTCGTATCTAGGCATGATGGTGGGTGCTAACATGAATAGAAGATGTAACTGGCAAAGAGTTGTGGATGTTTTCGATAGAAGGCTTTCTAAATGGAAGTCCAAAAACCTTTCGTTTGCGGGGAGGCTTGTGCTTGTTAAGAGTGTTCTGGATAGCTTGCCAACCTACTACTTCTCTCTCTACAAGGCTCCTAAGAAGGTTCTTGCCGTCTTGGATAGCATTCGTTTTCATTTTCTTTGGGGTGGCTCGAATGATAAGAGATGCATACATTGGGTTAAAAGAGATGTTGTGTGTTTGCCCAAGGATAAAGGGGGGTTGGGGCTGGTTAACCTTGCGGATCTAAACGTAAGCTTATTGTGTAAATGGTTATGGAAATTTAAAGTGGAAAGTGGCATGTTATGGCAGAAGGTTGTGGACTGTGTTCACAAGGCTCGGAATAGTGTGGGATTTTTCCCTTGCAGAAAAGACATCAGCGGAGTTTGGAAGACAATGGTGGCTGTTAACAATGGGCTGAGCAAGAGAAACCTTGGGATGCATTTGTGGATGGCTTTTCATAATAATAGATGGTCGTGGACTGGGCATGGGGCTGCAGATTTTTCGGCTAAGGAGGTGAGGAGGTTAATCTCTGCTTCGGCTGATTGTTCGGGATCTCCGGTTTTTAAATGGTGCAGTTTGGTGCCAAATAAAGTCAATCTTTTTGCTTGGAGGGCGCTGCGTAACAGGATTGCCACGTCAGACTCTTTGGTGAAAAGAAACGTTCCAATTCAAAATACTTGGTGCGGCTTATGTAACGAGGAGACGGAATCCGTTTTGCATCTTTTTAGTGGCTGTATCTTCGCTGCTAATGTTTGGAATTGGATCGCAGATTGGTGTAAGATTTCCAGATTTATAGTGTTCTCTTTTGATGACTTGGTGAACATCCACTCTTTCTCCCAAATTGATGATAAAAAGAAAGAGGTCGTTCAGGGCATTGTGTTAACTGCTTGTTGGGTCTTATGGAAGGAAAGAAATAATGTGGTCTTCAACGGAGCGTTGCCTTCCATGGGAAAGGTCATCAATGAGATCGTCACTTGGAGTAAGGTGTGGTTAAGTAATAGATGTAAAACTAGAATTGATTGGTTTAACTTTTCTTTGATGTAAGGATTGGTGTTTTTGGTGGGGGCGTCACTAGTTTCTCACTAGTGGCGTTTTTTCCCGTTCAATTGGAGTTGCTTTTGCTGTTCAAAAAAAGTTAACCCGTTTTTTTTTATTCTATTAATTTTTATTATTTAATTGAATTCAAATGAAAACTTAAATTTAAAATAACAAAAAGTATTAAGGTTAAAAAATGTGTGGTTTGATTGGTTTGTTTAATATTTATAAAGAAAAAGAAAAAAAAGAAATAAATCGATTTGTTAGTTTCATGTTTAAAAAGAAAAAAACAGTAAATTAAATGGTAGTTTTTTTAACAGCAAATATATCATATTATATAAACATTGAAGGATAATAGAACCTATCCAAACAATCACAAGCAATTATATGAAAAGCAAAGGGTTTTGTAACCAACTATTACTCGACATCTTACAAGAATTATCTCTACCCGTAATTCAAATAAATGAGAAGTGTTGCACCGAATCTAATAAGGAACTCGGTCAGAGATCATCATGTTTATGAACTATCCGATTTCGGGTCTTCCAAATCACCCACCAAACACATGAGAAAATGGCTTCAATCACCTTCTTCTTCCTTTTTTCCGGCGGCAAAAGCCTCTTTTGGGTAACACATAGTGGGAGAGAAAAAAATGGTAGTTTGATATTTAAAAATGAATAAAAAGAGATAATATGTGGTTCGAATGGTTGTTTAAAATAAAAAAATAAATACAGTGGGTAATTTAATATTTCAAAAAAAAAGGAATTAATTGGTTAGTTAGTTAATTATTTAAAAAAGAAAAAAAAGAAATAAAAGGGTTGGATAAGGTACTAGAAAAAAAAAGTTTAACTTGGGACGCATATTTGTGTCACAAAAGTGTAGGAAACATATGTTTTCGACACATAAGTTGTCTGAAAACCTGTAGTCAGACGCAAAGACGTAGGAAACTGTGTTTATATACATATAATAAACAAACAAAAATAAAAAAGTATAAATTTTACGACACATTTCCGACACATACTTACATTGGATAATTTATATCTACAATATGGTCGAAAATGTGTCACAAATTACGACGCTTTTGTGACTAAACATAGTTTTTTTTTGTCACACTTCTGTCAGAAACTGTAACAAAATTAAGGTTTTTTTTTTTCTTTCCGGAATTGTGTTGTTATTTCCGACACAAAAATTTGCTTCAGAAATTCCTGTAGCAAATTCAGACATTTTCTAGTAGTGATCGACGAGTATACCTCATTTTGAAGCTTTTGATCTCGGTAAATGTCACGGGGGAGATGTCACCGATCTCGTAAATCATTCCGCACAACTCTGTTGGCTACCATTCCGGCCTTATAAAGATCTTGTAGGGAAAAAAAATGGTTTTATCTTGTTTTTTTTAGGGAAAAAAAATGGTTTTATTTTGTGTTAGTGTATATCTATCTCAATTATTTGGGCTGGACCATGCATAGGACACACTCCTAGTCCTACAACTTGGCTTTATTAGGGCAATTTCTTGAAACAAGAAAGACATCTAAAAGTGTTATTTGTCCTTTGGATAAAAAAAACGGATTTACTTTGTGATTTGTGAATTCAACATATAATAGAGTTTTTGTTGGTGTTTTTGGAAAGAAAAGAACAATGTGATCTTCAATGGGAAGTCCCCTTCGGTTCATCGGGTTGTTTTTTATATAAAAAATTGAAGTTTCCTTTGGTTTTTGCCCGTTTTATTGCATTGCCGTTCCAAAAAAATAGAGCTTTTGTTTGGAGGAGTGTTACAAAACTTATTTATCAAAAAGCTATATATTTAAAAATAGTTATCAAATTAAGGAAAAATCTCACTTCAAATCTAATCTTATTTAAAAACTTAAATTCATTAAACTAATTAATATCAACAAAAAAGAAATATGCTTTAAAGTATTAATGTATTAAATAAATTTTTTTTTTTTTTTTTTGAACGGCAAACACTAAATAACATTGTACTTGTGCATTTATATTATGAAATCCAGAAAAAATGTTAGTCATAAAATGAAAGCCCTAATATATAATAATTTTAATAAAGTAATAAAACTAATTTTTATATTTTACTTATTAATCATCCCATGAAAACTTTTAGAGTCGAAATTGGTTTCAATATTTTTTAAGTTAGAGAAAAATCTTTTATTGTCCTACTCTTCACATGTTCTACCAATAGCTTCTACTATGAGTTAAATATTATTACACATGTTTGTTTATATGTTTATTTTCAGAGAAGAGAATAAACTAACCCATGCACACCTCTATAATATTATAGGAAAAATTATATGAGGATTAAAACCGAAATTTAAATAAAACACAACTGACAGAAACAATAATACACTTATACTTATTTTAACACAACCTAATATCTATCTAATCTACCAATCTACTGATAATTCTATTTCACTTTTTAAAATAGAACTTAAATCTTTGATGAATAGCACATAAAGTTATTATCTATCACACTAACATATCATTGAACTAAATACTCTTTATTAACAATACTCTAATGAAAAATATAAAGTATGTGAATGAATTGGGCACGGACTAATTTGATTGCACAAACAAACAAACTCAATTTATAAATGGTCCGGTTATGAATCTTAATTATTTGATGATAATAAATAAGTAATAAACGAGAGAAAAGAATAAGAAAACTTTTAGAGTCAATAATGTAGCTAAGAGAGGTTAAAATTGTAACTTATACAACTCAAGATGTACCATAACCAAATATCATGTCACTACACCTTCAATTCCCCAACCACACGAAGGTGAAAGTCCAGAAAAAGTAAGATAGCTAATTATGATCGATGTACTAGATCACTATTTATCGAAAATGATAAGAGAGAGAGAAGACAGTCATCCACGAGAGAAGACGTCTAAAAGCCTAGAATATAGAGCATGTTATCCACGAGGGAAGAAGTCGTCTACGAGAGAATTGAAGATGTCGGAAGTCTGTCAAAAGACCGTCGCTGGAAGATATCACAGAAAAGACTTTGTTGATAATAGCATGTTCTTTAACTATTCGGGGATAACACGTTTTTTTTTCTAATTTAAGTTTTTAACTTTCTTTTTTTGTTAGCTAATTAAAAGTTTATAAGAAAATAAAAGGCAAATAAAAAACAGTTAAACTTTTTTGTATATCAAAACCAAGCATTTTAAAAATTACATTCACAGATTTTGACGTCATAACATTACTCTGCATGACACATTGGACCCTAGCTACAAAATAACTCGCAACCTTAGATGCGGGAAAACTAAAGGTATCAAATGTGCAAATGGTAGAAACACATGTTGGTTGTCAAGACACATTTTTTTGGCCACTTTGCATGAAGCAACTTTCAAGGCAGTCTGATCAGCCGTGAAAGTATTGCAGTACCATAAGCCCACGAGAGGGAAACCCCTATTAGATCCACACATACATACCCCCCCCCCCCCCCCCTAAAAATAATATAAAAAATTCAGCCAAAGACCAAAATTTCACCTAGTCTGAGTGTTAATCTTCATTCCAACGAGTCAACCAAGAAATTAAGGAGCGCCCCTGCCTTAGCAGAAATCCGAACATGCTTGACAATGTCAAAGATAACATCTCTAACCAAATCGTGTTGGTATTTAAACACCAGGAGATCTCTATAATGTACCACATGCTCCCAAAAGAGTCCAAACAAGCCTTGCCACAAACATCACATATCTCATCAATAGGAAATAGGAGGATCATGATACACTATTTAAGGATAGTACGATACTCTACATGTTTTTTAACGGATTTAATTGCTATGAACAGTATGTTTTATAACTATTCGTGGATAACATACTTTTGAACGGATACGTATCAACGGTGACTAATTAAGCAGCGAATTGCCCATGGACATATTATAAAAACCTTCCGTAAGTAATTATATATTAACTTGAAAAAATAAACTTTAAAACTGTTTATTTTCTGTAATACAAATGCACATAAATCTAAAAACTGCATTTATTTCATGAAACGAAAGTTCAAATTCTAAAATTTTGAATTTCATTAAACAACTATATAAATTGAGCTAAAATAGTTTCTTGTGACAAACTTCTGATGATCTGTCTCATTTTAACTTACGATTTTGTTTGTCTTTGATATATATAAGATTCAATCTTACATTTTAACAAAAATAGTATTAGCTCGTGTACCAAAAAAAGTAAAGCTCTCATGGTAATGATAAGACAAACGTGTTAGATATGCGATTACCTTTTCTTTGATGTGAAAAATAAACGTTAATCTTCTCCATTATTATCACTATCAAGGATTTCAACAACACATTGTTCTAATTTCAAATCATTTGATGTCGAAGGATCCGGTAGTCATTGTTTTTTTACCCTTGATTTGAATTTGATATTAACAAAACCATACTTTGGGTCCACTCTACCTTTAGCTTTTATCAAAAAATCCAATCTTAAACATCACAACAATGCAATGACCAACGTTAACGTCTTAATTTGAAATAGTGGAGTGTAATAAATAACACAAAGATGAAATAAACTCATATCCGTCTTTATCACGTATATATAACGCGTAAAACCCTAGGCAAATCCCATATCGGTTGTGGATAGAAGAGATTACTGGTTCATAAGGAATGTCCTGCATTAAATATCTCTTGAGAAGTTTTTAATCAGACAACAAAAATCAAATTCGTGAGCTATGTACTACTAGGCAAATTAGCGGAAAATATTAAGTTTTTACTTGTACAAAAAGAAACAAATCCGTGAGTTACTAATAGGCAAAGCGGGTAATATTAATAGTATGAGAAGCTGGATATTAGATTGCATTTTAAATTGTTACAGTCTAGGGGTGTGTTTGTTAAACGAACGTAAATATCTTTACATCTAATAAAACATTAAGTCAGATGTCATATGGCTTCTTTCTATGGTGTCCACGTAAGATTTTCCATTTGATATCATCACAATCAACCTTAATACTTACCTAAAATATTGAATATAATCATGATGTCAAACTGCCAAATTTAAAAACAAAATTTTCAAAATAATAATTTAAAATTAATAAAAATTCAATCATGTCAAATTTTACAAAAATGATAAAGAATTGTCTCATTTATAATTTTCAATTCTCTTATTAATTTTTTTTATAGTTATCTTATATTATAAATCTTTATTCAACCTGTTTAATATACGTGTTACTAATCAAGTAACCAAATAGAGATAGATTATTTTATATTAGGGTCCTTTTATAACTTCTAAAATATACTACTATATGAGATTTTGAATATACCGTTGCGTCCAACTTCTTTTTTAATCTTCTCTTTTTAAATATAATTTTCCTAGTCATAAACCTAGTTCATAAAACTACAACAATCACCCGAGTCGCCAAGTACATATTCAACATCACCCCATAGCAGGGGTGAAACTAATATAAATCTAGGGGTAGCATGAGCTATGCTTTAAACTCGTACACGAAGTAAAAAAAAAAAATTCTAATTTTTATGCATATTAATCATGTGTTTTATCTCTTGGACTCCGCTTTTTCGAGGGCACTACCCCGAACCACTACCAAAAAAATTGTGACACCTTTAAAAAATTTCTAATTGCGTCCCTACCCTCTAGAACACTTTCTAACAACTTTATATCTATGCTTACCTTCAAGTAATTCCCGTGGAATTCTATGAGCTAACAACATAACTAAATGATTATGAGACAATTTTCGGTGACAAAAGATTAAGAAGGTTAAAAAGAATAAATCATAACCCAAAAAAAACGTACACATACTAATAATTCCATAATAAAGATTCAAAGTCACTCGATACCACACTCTTCTGACCGGAAATATACCCGCCGTCGCCGTCTCCGCCGTCAACCACCCATTGTGGCGGGTACAACCACCCCTCCATCACCGAGTCTATGTACACAAACTCGGTGTTCGACTCAACCGAGTCCGAACCCGGACCAAGACTCGGGAGCTCGGTTATCTCACCGAGCTCCTCCGACGACACCGCCGTCGACGAGGATGACGACGGTGCCGGTCGAAAGTCAAACATTTCCATGGCGGCAGCTTTAGCTGCCGCAGCCTGCACGTCCCTAGGGGATGACGAAACTGGTCGGGGCAACGACCCGACCAGTTCCGGAAAATTAATAATCGCCGAATCACCCTTGATGCTAAGCGCGGCCACGTCATGTGCACGAGCCGCCATTTCCGGGTTCCGGTATGTTCCGAGCCATATCCTTGATTTCTTTCTTGGTTCGCGAATTTCCGACACCCATTTGCCCCAATTGCGCATTCGGACACCCCGGTAGACGGGGTGCTTTGTGGTGGTCGTGTCTCGGTTTTTCTTGATGGTTCGGGTGCTATGGCTTTGCGGTTTGCGAACCGGTTGTGAAGTGGTCTGGTTTTCGGCACTCATAGTGAGTGAAGTGAGTACAAATGTGGTTCGAAAGCAAAATGGAGAAATGGGTTTGGTTTCTTGGATTGTTTCTTGGATTCATTTGTGAATGAATGATACGTTTATAACAAGATTGCGTGTGTGTGTGAGAGAGAGAGAGAGAGACAATGTTTCACAATTCACACACAATGGGGTCGTTATCTTCAAGTACCACGTACACTAGAGGGGGAAAAAATCTTGTTTCCAAGTTCAACTAGTAGCAATTTGATTTTCATTTCACCTTATTTATTTCTATTTTATATATTTCACTATCCGTGAGAGCTGATACGACTTATTGCAATGGCGAAGCTTGAAAGAAAACCCCGATGGTACGAGTCTTAAAAATTCTACCCAGGGGACAATACTCAATACATATAAATTTTTGTACTAAAATCGCAAAAGTAAGTGCTATCAGACAAAAAAAAAAAAAAAAAAACAAGTGGGCGATCCCCCCCCCCCCCCTTCCGGTTCCCTTTTAACCTTCGCCATTGACTTACTGTTAGCGTGGAACACCGCCCCTTTAGTTGTGACTAATGGGGTGTTGATGGCCCACGCCTGAGTGGGCTTGCATAATTTAACGGTCCCCCGACCAATGAGTAATGTGATACCAACTGACTGATGATACTAGGTAGTAGGTACGTTAGTACGTTACATCGGTCCTATATGTACTAACATACGTGAGACCTTTAAGCTAGTAACAGGTTCATAGAATGAAGACCGGTGAGGAAGGTCATATGCGAGAGTAGATAAGAAGGCAAAAGCAGATGCGATGTGACCTTGACGTCTTGAAGTATAGCAAATGTGAGGAGGGAGAGTCTACAAATATCGGGATGCAAGAACGAAGAAAGAGACTCACATTTTTTACACCTTTAACTACATGACTTTCATTCCACTCTCTAATCACATCCACTCCACTAAAATCATGGTTTCATGTGTGGACCGTATTTGCCGTTACACATATATGTCCTGAGATAGCGGTCCTCTTTCAACATTAATCTTAATATACAATAATCTAGATTAGTTTAAAATTTCCTTGTGACTTAACTCACTATTATTGTGATATATAATCTTTATAAAAGACTACTACTTGTAATAAATTAACGAATGCTACAAACTAGAGGTGTACATTGTTGTCTAACTTTTACACATCTAACCATATGGGTCACATTCTTTCTTGGGTCCCAGTCCACAGGTGCACCACTACGTGTCATGGGTTTGAACCTAAGCCTTGGCTCCATGACTCGCAGTCTACATAAATTTGATGGTGTGAAAAGCAAGCATTTTAAATAGAAGGGCCCTTCTTGCTAACTAAATCTCCAATATATAACTTTAAACATATATTCGTGTCGATTATCCAATGGAAGGATTGTCCATTTGGATCATGAACGTCCTAGCTAACTTCCCATCAAACTTAATTAAGTATTTGGGTCCTTATAATTTAATGCAACCAATAACTATTCCGTACTTTCTAACGAAATCAGCGTATTGTAAATAGTAGGGAAAAACCTGAATCAGATTGAAAACCGAAACATATGTTGTAAATAGTACGGAAGGGAAAACTTGAATCGGATTGAAAACCGAAACATCTATATGATTAGTCATGACTGATGAGACACTACTATTCTAGTACATGATTAGCTTTTAATGTGTTTTTTAGGTTTGGGATGATATAGAGATTAGGTAACCATTATGTAAACCCGTTTACCCGTATCAAAACTTTGATATAATACAATTTAAAAGAATAATATTAGACCTTGGAATTTGAAATGCAATGAAATACTTTAATCAACGGAATTTAGTATTGTTTCAACATTCTTTAGAAAAACTTCACTTTAATGAAAAAAAGTTACATGGGCTCAAATTCCATTGATTAAATGAATTTATTTCAATTTAAATTTGTTCATAACTTAACTAAATGCAACTTTAAAAAAGAAAACTTTGCAATTCTAATTTCATTACATTCCACAACCAAACACCACCTTAGAACATTTAAATGGCATTTAGCCTAATGGTATCATGATGTCTTATTGATATTTCTTTTTTTTTTAAGGTTGAGACTTTAGATCTTGCTATAGGGCTCTTTGTTCATTGATAACCATAATTATTTATGAAAAGCTAGTTACATTCATAATAAAAAAGATACCTCATAGTTATAAGATTATGAGTTCAAACTTATAATATAAATTTTGGTATTTATACTTAAAAAAATTATAAATTATATCTATATACAATAGAAAATTTTGGGGTTAGTTACTACTGGGAATATGTACCAATTTGCCATTGAGGAGTTTATAATTTTTAATTAAATTATCGGTAACGGTATTAATTGTTTATAACCGAATCGTGGTAACTTCATATGATTTTCTTAACATAATTCCTTTATTTTAAAAAATATCATTTCTTTTAAATCGTTTTTATAGCGGTTAATTGGTTTTAGTGTTAGTTTTACACCGTTGTCTTAACTAGACCTTTGATTGTAACATCGTTACATAGTCTTTTTATATTTTCGTTTTATTTACGTTACGTTTTATGAATGATTTCAACTGAAGTTCATTCTCGTTGTTCTTACAAAACAAGGGTGCTGAGTTTCTCAATTGAACCATTAACCCACCCGACCCCCACATCTTGAATATATTTATAAAAAAAAAAACTAAAATGATCAAAAAGAACTTTTAGGGTTTATTAAAATCGTGATTAACAGGATCAAAAAACTTATAAATCCAAAACCGATTTTCTGATGGTAAATCAAAACAGTTTTTCGATTTTAATTTCAGTTTAGGAAATAAAATTATTTATCAACATATGCTCTGTTATCACATGTTGATCCATTCCTGATAAACGTGATAGAAAACTGATTAAAGATCATGTACCTGATAAACACGTAGATGTGGAGAAGGAAGACATGATCGACTTGGTTCCCGTTTGGATATGTTATAAATAGTTTAGAGATCCTTAACACCTTTTAGTCACATCACCAAATCTCGATCTCTCTAGTTCTCTTACTAAAGTCGTGAACTAGGCTCTTCACGCGAACCATCATTAGAAGTTAGAACACACACTAAATTGGAACCAAATCGGTCATGTCTTCACAGTAAAAACCTGCTTCTTTTCATATAATTTTATTGGTTGGTCATCTTAGCCAATTTTTAATAATATGTTTGTGGTTCCAAAAAATCAAGCAAAAAAAAGAAAAGAAAAAAAAAGACTAACATCTTATAGTACCTCTTTGGTTAATTGATTGTACATATACTCCTTTTGCATTGTAGATTTGTAGGACAAAACTACCCGGCCTATGATTGCATTAATATCAAACTCGGTTTTTCTTACGGCTGATGATATCATTTTTAGATACACAAAATTAATGTAGTCATAATAGTACTTATCGTAGCCTTGGGTTTCTTCGATCATGAGTATTCACTATTCAGAAATTGACAAATGATTTCTCTCTTGTCCTTATGGTAGGGGCCACACCACTTCCATTCCATAATAAGAAACCATGATTTTTTTCATGACCTTTAATTTTTTATATTAATGTTAAGAAGTGATTGTACTATAGTAGCACATGTTTATTGAGGAATTTGTATGTGAATTTAGGAAGTTTCATTACCAACCGGAGAGAAAACGTGTCATGCTTTGGGCGATCGATCGAGTGATCAGTCGATCTACAACGTTATGTCTAAAATATCACAAGCGTATTTTGAGCGAATTGATTATGGATAAAATTCTATAGATAAACATTCTTGGGTGAGGGTAATCCAAATGTGTGTGACATTTTATTCCACTAAATCAAAAGAAGTACTTTGATCAATAATTATTCTATTAATTTAAAGGCAGATTAATCCTAATTAAAGGCAGATTAATCCATGGATAGTTAGTTTCATCCTACGGATAGACGTTAAAAAAAAAGTTTCATTCTATGGCCAGATTAATCCTAATTAAAGGCACACAGTAGGATATATCGGGTAACTTTATATAGTATATAGTTACTCTTATTAGGATAGGGTAAGAATGATGTTTCTTTATAAAACAGTAACTAAGTTTTGAATGTTTAAAGTTTTTTTTATATCTTTAAAGTCATTAAACTTTTATTAGATGTCTCAATCTTATATTTTTTTTATAAATGTTAAGATTTTACAAAATTACATTTGATATCTATTTTTTTTATTTCTCTTTACATACCCCTATATATCTAACTTTAAGAATGATTTGTTTTGCATCCGATGCAGGAAAATCACCTGGCAACGTCATATCGACTTTTTTTATTTACATCTGATATTTGAGGTTGTATGGTCGATGCCGCAACGTGCGACCATAACTCATCTAGTTGTAAAATTTTAATATTTATAAAAAAAAAGTTTGTACAAGATTGAAACACTTAATAAAAGTTTAGTGACTCTTGAAGGACGAAAAATTATAAGTAGCGAGTTACTTGTTTACTATTATCCCCCATTATTTGGTGGAATGGATATCTCTTTACCTTTCAATGTGGGAGTCAAGGATTCAAATCTCACCTGACACAAAAAATATAAAATATTATAGAGGTGGGTCAGAGGTTTACCACAGTGGGTCTTTCGAGCGGTGGGTTTCCTTTAAGATGGATTTGTAACAAAGTGAGTCCTGGTTACTCGCACGAACTGTAGTCACAGTGTGTCGTGATTAACATCGTTTGTCATGATGAGAGACCCCGGGTAACCGGATATTTTCGGTTCAAAGAAGAAAAAAAAAGTTGTTTACTATTATGTCAATAGTAAACCGTTAACTATTAATCTACTTTCAAAATTAGATATTTGGTCCAAAAAAACTACATGTACGAAGATTAGTGACGATTGCCAAAACCCAAAACTGAAATTAGTGGTGTACTTTAGTCGTCTGTACTCGGTTTAACATGTTTTCAAACGTACGGCAAGTTTTCCATAATTCAAACCCATAACCAGATATGGGCTCTACCATGCATGTTTTTTTTTTTTAAATATACCCCTTTGAGGACCTTACGTAAAACAGGAGCTAAGTTAAACATCGGGTTTACCCTTTCATTGCCAAACAAAATAAATAAGTTACAATATTTGTTGTTAGCCATCTTCGGATAAATGAAATCCGGAGGATCAACGGATTCCGCTGACAATTCCCCCTATCAATAAGCTTCTGGTTTCTTCAGTGATCATTTGATGAGGGTCTGGTCACGAAATGAAAAACAGAAAAAGAAGTGAAGATTAAAAAAAAAGTAACAAAACCCGAGCGTAAACACTGACGCAACGACAAAACATTAAAACCACATTAAAAAAAGAAAAATCCAAAACTATAACAAACAAAAAAAAACCATAAGGTCTTTTCAAAAGGAAATAAAACCAATCCTTGGAAGAATTTGTGATGGTTCTTTCAAAAAAAGTAAAACAAAAAAAAAAAAAAAACCTCATTATTGTAACATTATATTTACTGTTTTTTCAAAGAAAGTAAAACAGAACAAAAAAAATCTCAATATTATAACTTGCTTAGCAACTTGCTTTTTTTATACAAAGAGTAATAATTATGCAAAAGTTCAAAAATAAAAACTCCTAAAACTAATTATTTACTTACACAAAAGAGTTGGTACACCGTACATGTGTTGATGCTCAACCTCAGGGTCGTCCTTCTAATGATCCCAAGGATAATGAAACGAAGACTTGAGTATAGTGTTAAAACTTAAAAGTTGTATGATTTAGTATTTTTAAAAGGGCTTGTTGTTGGTTGGGCTCAAGACTTGTCAAGTGGGCTCAAGGTTGTGGTTGTGAAGGTCCGGATGTACATGCCTCGCGGTTTGATGGATTAACCCCCCCCCCCCCCCCTCCCCACCCACTCAACCATCAGATGAGATGTGTGTATCGTGGGTGAGAGTTTAAGGTCGTGTTTGGCGTGTCATAAGCTAGCTTATCAGCTAACTTTTTGATGTTATCAAACGAGTTTTTTTCAAAAAGCTAGTTTAATTTAAAAAGCCCCGTTTGGTAATGTTAAAAAACTAGCTTATAAGCTAGCTTTTGAAAAGCTTGTTGGAGTAGCGTTTCAACTAGCTTTTATAATATTTCTTTTTTTACCCTTCCTTAACTAATTATCTATACTTTGTATTTAAATTTTAATTTATTTATATACATGTACTTTTATGTCATTTTATATTTTTCAGCTAGTTTTACCAAACGTTATTTTTTTCAGCTAGCTTATAGCTGCTAGCTGATAAGCTAGCTTTTCACCACACAAACCTCATTCTATATTTAATCTTCCTCGTTCTAGGCTTTGAGACTCATCATTTCTGTTGAATCTTCACCTGTTAGTCGTAGTGTTAGGCTAGAGCAGATCATTATTAATGATCTGCTTGTTAATGTCGTTGACTGATTGTATTTGGTTGAGAATTAAGATTGACTTGCTAAGTTCTATATTAGTTTTGAGTTGAGTTTTATATTTTTTAAGTATCATATTTTATATGGTATCAGAGCTTTGAGTATCAAAGCTCTGTATATTTGTATATCCGACTTTATTTATTATCTTATCGGTTCATACTTGGGTTTTGGGTTAGATCTAGATCTGTTTTGTGTTTAGTGTTTTTCTAGTTAGATCTTGATCGCAAAACTATTATCCGTCTCATAAATACTTATTAGTGTGGTGGATCTAGGGTTTGGCATTACCTTGAAGCCCCAAGTTATTATTTGAGTTCTATTATTTGAGTTCTGGTCGTTACATAATCTCTAGTCTTGGTTGTGGATATATTGGATCACCGATGCTGCTTCTGGGACAAAATTTGTTAGCTAAAAGTCATTTCTAACACCACATGGACAAAATTTAACATCGAAAATGGTTGAATCTCATATATTTTTATGTATCGTTTCAATTTTATCTGATGTCCGCAAGAGATGAATCTCGTAGTATCTATATCATTATGTTTTTCCACACGTTTTCATTGTAAATTTGATGTGGTTCCTAAATTTGTTTTGATTCTTTAAAAGCCATATTTATTGTAAACTCTAGTTATATTTTTATCTAGTAATGTTTTTTTATTGTTCTATAAATTAAAATTAATTTAGAGTAAACTTCACTTTTGGTCTCCAAGGTTTGCACATTTTAACACTTTTAATCCAATTTATGAAATTATAACATTTAGGGCCTAACGTGTATTATTTTCGCAATTTTAATCACTTTTTAAATTTCCATCCAAATTAACGGTTGAAATCAGTCAAATAGGATATAAATGAGATGTATTTTCATAATTTAACCATCTACTTTTATTTATTTGATACAAAACGCAGTAATTGACTTCCCTTTTTATTTATTTGAAAAATGACTGAGTTACATAGTGTTTTTTTTGGGAAGTCAATTACTGTGTTTTGTATCAAATAAATAAAAGGGGATGGTTAAATTATGAAGATACCGCTCATTAATATCCTATTTGACTAATTTAAATCGTTAATTTGGATGGAAATTTAAAAAGTGATCAAAATTGAGAAAATAATCAAACCTCAGCTCTAACATGTTATAATTTCAGAAATTGAATTAAAAGTATTAAAATATACAAACCTTAAGGACCAAAAGTGATGTTTACTCATTAATTTATGGCATGTATCTTTTGAATTAATTGTTGACTTGGTGCCCCTACCCATTGATCACAAGAGATAAGGTATCTATCAATCTCATCATTAACTATATATAAGGTTGACCAACCTAATGTATATAGAGAGGAGGGATAATAAATTCGACTATTTGGGGGAGCCCCTACCAAAAACGTTGTTTGAGTACTCTTTGAATAAACGATGTCGTACATTAAACCATTTCCTAACCGCTCTCATACGTTGTTATATATTGCAGATGATGTGGATCAGTCACTGATTATGTTCGGTGAAGAAAAAATGTGATTAATCTTTGCTTTTAGATGATGGTATGGAAATTAAGGATATTGTAAACTTGTAAAAAAAAAGATTTAATAATTTGTAATAATATAAAAGGTGTAGTTAATCGTGATAATAATTACCTTATTAATCAATTCGGTTGAATTGTCAGTCTCACAATGAGACTATTGCCCCGTACATGTTTTTTTCTTATTCGTGGTTATGGGCGGCGGATGGTGACATCTCTCAATCTCTCAACACGTCTTCTTTGCTCTTCTCTCTCTACTATGAAGATCAGGTGGATGATCACATCTCTCAATCTCTCAACACGTCTTCATCTTCTCCGCCGTGACATCACCGCTGCTGCTTTTTCTTCATCTTTTGCTCCGATCCCGGCGTAGGCAGGCCGCTGTTTGCGGCTTACCCGCCGGACGTTGATGCATCTGTTTCGCAGCCGGGGATGGTGAGTGACGGTGAGGGTGATGTTACGGCTGCGATTGCATCGATTTGTGTGGTGGATGTCGGATTCAGTTCCGATTGACTTGGTTTACTCTTGGTTACTGTTGCTCCGGTCGTTTTATGTTAACCGGTTTACTCCGGCGTCAGCGTCTATCGCGGCGATCTAGGGTTTCAGCGGTGGGTCCCCTGTTGTTGAGATCTACAGACGCACAAAAACCGTTGGCGTTGTCGTCGATGGTTCTTGGTTGTCATCGATGCTCGCTTTGGTTTTGTCATTTGGGGTTTCATACATTTTCAGATCTGGTTGGATGGATCTCTTTTGTGATCTATGGTATGTGATTTTTTGATTCTATCGATTTGTTACTTTTTTTTGGTTGCTTTTTTTATTCGATGATTGGATGATGACTTTTGGTTGGTTATGATCTGAGCGTTGGTAGATGAAATCAGACGCCCTTCTCTTGGCTGTGATTTAAATCCAGAAATCTCGATTCTATGGGGGATCTTTTGTTTATGTTGGCGTGGTATTTTTTTATGCAGCCATGTATTAGGTCCCCTTTTATCTTGATTAATGGTCTGAGCCATTTGTGTTCCTAATAATCTGTTGTAGAGTTCATCGGATCTCTTACAATTGTGCTTGAACTCTGGAATCTCACTATTCCTTCCACGTTAGCAATTATTGCATTGTCAACGTTGCTTATGGATCTGTTGCTTTTAGGTAGCTTCAGTTTTCTGATTGCTTTTATGTTGCTATGACGGTTTCATTATAAGGCTATGATGATTATTCTGAGTTAGGGTTCAAGATGATTTTGGTTTATTTTGGCGTGGCAATAAGTTTTGCAGCCATAGAACCATAAACATATCTTATAAACCTCTATGATGATCTGAGCCTAGCAAGTTACTTATATGCCTAGCAAGTTATTTATATGCATATCAAATCATTAACTTGGTTTTGATGTGTATACTTTTTCCATTGTATTGATTGGTCGGATTACCTGCTCCTATGATGGTTGTTGCTTTGAGGCTGCTCCCTTGGTGATTCTATGAGTATTTCTGTAGCTTTCGAAAAATGTGGCTATTAAACGTTGCTTATGGATCTGTTGCTTTGAGGTAGCTTCAGTTTTCTGATTGCTTTTATGTTGCTATGACGGTTGATTATAAGGCTATGATGATTATTCTGAGTTAAGGTTCAAGATGATTTTTGGTTTATTTTGGCGTGGCAATAAGTTTTGCAGCCATAGAACCATAAACATCTCTTACGAACCTCTATGATGATCTGAGCCTAATGGTTTTTGAGTATGAGGTTATATATTCTGTTAAAAAATAACGTTAAATGACCTTACTAATAAGGTGAATAAAGGTCTTTCACACGCAGGTCTCAAGTCTCTTCATTTGGTGTGCAGGTGAATTTTTGCTTCTGTTTTTTGTTGTATGTTCAAAAAAATTTTTTATTGTATGATTAGACTATTCAAATGATACTCTAAAGATGATAATATACTTTTATGGATAACTGGGTGTTAATGGTGTCATAATTGGTTCATTATTCTTGACATTTATGATGTTAATCTTTATGATACTTTGACATTTTATATCATTCTTTACTCTCTGTTCTTTTAAAAAAAAAACTTTTAATAAACATGTTGGTTGCAACTGAATTATTGATTAGAACACATAAAGACCAAATTTCACTACTGATTTATTGATTAAGGAGTTTAAATGAAATTACCATTTTCCTTAAAGAGTCCACTTTTGGACTTATGGATTGACCTGCAGTTGATGGATTTTATTTTGTTTAGGTCGATCAATTCTATGACTATGATGATCTTGCACACAAATGAAATTGGAGGCTATGATGATCTTGAACACCACGGGGAACAAGTTTAGGATGTCGTTGGGCCTTTAAGCGACTGCAACAGTGAACTGATGAGCCTTCAAGTGGATGCGATTGTGAACTGCATTGACAATACCGATCTGCCATGGAGGTAAGGATTTTATTGTATACGGCTCTTCCTCCTCCTTCAACTGTTTAGATAAATTTGTAAGCTATTAGACCTCCATTTTAAATGTTTTATGTTACGTCTATTCTCTTTGTGTGGTGTCTGCAGGAAACCACATACCACGTTAAAATACATTAAAATAAAATAAATCATATAATAGGCATTAAATAAACACGTAACATGAATAATAATAAACCATGTCATGCCTTTGTATTTGAGTCCCATTTTTTTTCTTTGAGCTTGGTCTTTATCCATTTATAGTAACGGTAGTTGAAGTAGAAGTGTGATGTTCAATGTTTCCTCCGGATTTCTTTACTGTTTGATCTTTTGAATTTGGATTAATTTTTTTTTACTTTTGCTGACTTTCTTTGGTTTTTCTTTTACCTTGATTTGCAAATTAGTTTTAAAATGTAAGTCAAATAGAAACATAACATTAATAACTTATCTCTTATATGTTTCTTTGTCAAATAATTTATAAACTTCTACCTGATAACCTTTTCTGTAGTTTTTTGTATGCCATTAAAAATTTTGCTTTTTTTATTGTTTCTTTCTTTGTTTATGATTGAATGTCACTGCTTTTGGTTTTTCAGTAACTATTTCTGTTGATGGTGATAAAGATTAAGTTTGGTTGTTGTTACTGATGCATTAGAGCTTCATTGCTGGATTTTAGTGCAGTTGAACTACAATTTATTTTTGTTGGCTTTTAATATTAACATTGGTAACAGCAAGCTTCATAGCTGCTCTTTTGTACAGTTGGATAAACAGTTCAAATGAGTTGATAAATTAGAAAATGTCATATTCATTTAAGTTATAATCATATTTTCTATGTTATTTTTGACATGATGTTCCTGTTTTTTTTTAATTTTCCCATCATACACACAATTACTAGACACTTACAAACTCATTCGTAACAGACAAAAATATACTCTTGAAAAGCAAGCGTTCTAGATTTGTGTTATGTTTGACTTCACTGAAATTGGTTGCATCTAATTAGCTTCAATTAGAGTGTCTCTTGGGTGATACAACTATTACATAACCAAAATATAAGCATTCAGTTTGACAAAGGAAGCAGCCAAACATTGAGACTAATATAGCTTGGCTTCACTGAAAATGGCTGCTTCTAATCATCTTCGCTGCTTTTATATCATGTGAATGTTTGTAGTGGCTATCAATTTTTGCAACAGTAGTATAACTTATATCATATGAATATTTGTAGTGGTTGTCAGTTTCTGTAACAGTGGTATAACTGCGTTTATTGTTAGTTGTAAAGGAAATGGTAACTAAGCTTTTGCCTCTGATTGAATTATGTTCCACTCACTTTCAACACATTTCATTTTAGTCTGTTAATTCATGTTATACCTTTTTTTTAATCTCCATCAGATTTGTATGTACCTTCTCGGACACATTTTTATATTATTGTTCTTCAATCTTCACATTTTTCTAACATTTTCGACCCGCCGCAAGGCGCGGGTCAAATTGCTCGTTAATAGCAAATGTGTAGGAACTTCTTTTTTTATTTTTCACAAAGCAAATATAGTTTATTGTACATAGTGTTAGAGCCTATCTAGTTAATTCAAGGTGGCATGATAGTTAAGAGCACACACATGATAAAGGTTTGTGTTAAAATTATGTCTTATTCTTTAATTCTAATGTTTATTTTGCTTAATTGTTTTATAATCCTTGTTGTGCTTATGTTCAACTAGATTGGATGCCTTCTTCACCTGGATTGGATGGCTTGGGCTCCTGAATTTGATAATGGGTTGTTGTTGCTGGGCTAAAGAGTTGGGCTAAAATAAAGAGTGGATTGGAGCAGCTGGAATTAGAGTTGCATTCGGATCTTAAGTTCGGGTCTCCCGTATCATTCGGGTCAGCTACCGATTTAAAAGACACAGTGTGTCTGTGAAGTTTAGGGTTAAGATATATCCTCACCCGTACACCTCTGTTTACGTTCGTTTACCTCTCATCTTCGTCTCGTACAAATCGATTAGGGTTCATGTTCATTGTAATCAGTTGATCGTATGAGTCTCTATTCATTTGTGAGATTAGATTAGATCTTTGTATTGTTGATCTATAGGTTTGGAGTGTGAATCTATCTTGTTGTAAACACTAATCTAGGGTTTGACATTTTCTGGGTTGGCATTTCTATATCAGAGATTTGTGTGTTGTTCAAGTTAATCGTTGATATTGAGTTGTTCATGTGTTCATTTACAAATTCTGACAGTTTGTCATGTCAAGCCATTGAGACGGATCTTCCATGTAGGGCTGGCAACCGGGCGGGTCGCGTCAAGATAGGTTAGGGTCAACATAGGTTCGGGTCGGTACGGGTTTGAGTCAAAATGATACTTCATATTAACTTTGAAGTTTTATACAAAACATCTTTGTAAACACTAAAGTTATCCTATAAAATAAACTTTTGAAGGTGTTAACCACACAAGATTCAAACTTGATCAAGTTCCCGATTCAAATGAACTTCTCTCCCGGAGTCCCGGTTTGTGAACCATTGAATGGTCCTTTTCGCCATCGGCAACCAAACCCGTTGTAACTCATCATCTTTCGTGCTACTCGCCCAATACGAACCTCTACCCTCTCTAAATCTCGACACATTTGTGATCTCCGACATCGATCTCTTCTCGATACCTTGAGAATCTTCACTTCTCCCAAACCGTGGGACGTATGACCCCGAAACCGATGTTTCACCAGCATCATCTGTGGTTTTACCGATCTTTGACTCGTGCAATCGTCTTATCTCCATATCCTCCTTGAACTTCATTACTTGTTCAACATTATTTACTTCGAATCTCCCACTACTAAAAGGCGATGAAAAACGCCTGGTTGACGCCTCGTTAAGCATCTTGGAGTTCAAGAACATTAGATCCGACGAGTTCACGTCGCTCCATCGGCTCTTGCAAACAATATCGGATACGATGATTCTATGTTTGAACTTATCTAACAACCTTTCATCACCATATTGAATCAAGACCTCTTCTTTTTTAGGACTTTTTCCCCCAAATTTCCTAAAACTATCTCCCAAACTAAACCTTGATGACCTAGAAGAACCATCTTGCTCCCTCTTAACAAAGATTTCAAGATTGTTGAAACCCTCGTCGCGAGTATACCTCAAACTATTCGTGAAAGTGAAATTCGTGACGTCTGACAGATCAAACTTATACCGACAAAGCGGACAAGTGGATTGAGTTTCTAACCATTGATCAATGCACTTCATGTGAAATGCATGCCTACACTTAGGCAACATCCTTAAGAGCTCGGAATCTTCGAACTTCGACAAGCACACTACGCATTCTAGCCCTTCTTTAGACCCCTTAAGCGATGAGAATCTAAAAAAGGGCAAAGACTCGATTGCTTTCTTGTCGATCCCAGACACCCGCGATCTTGATCTTGATCTAGGAATCATCACATGATGGGCTTGGAGAGTGAAATCCGAGTTGCAAAACTTCATGCAAGCGAGTATTAGAAACGATAAGCAAAACATGGTACATAGGACCCCGATGATGATAACGACACTCGGATGCACCGGATGCACGGCATCAGGACTAGATCCAGATCTAGTTGAATTCTGTTGTGCAAAAACATTGGAAAAGAAGAAGATTAGGATCAAAGAAAGATGGGTTTTGATGATGATCAATTTCATGTTCTTGAGTGATATTTTGTGTGAAGTCTTATGTACATAAGTGTTTGTTGGTTGATTTTATCATATGTTGTCCTGCTGGTCACTTTCAGAAAAGTATAGTTTAATGGATTAGTGTCAACGAATCAAAGTTAGTTAATTGCATACATGTATATATGGACCATATTTTAGTGTCTTCTTGCTTTGTTTTGTTTTATTTGTTGGATGCCTTTTGTCGGTCTTTCATTGTCGTTAAGGTGCCGTGCCACCATAAGCATCTATAAATGTATTTTATCGTTTTTAACATGATGGATGACATGGGTATTGGTTTTACTTGTTCAAAGAAACCATTTTATACTAAAGGGTTTGAAAGTTGAAACACTTTAGATCCTTTAGATTAGTAGACATTTCAATAAATAAGGTATTTCATTAAATAAGGTGTTAAATGACTAGATTACCCTATCGGTATAAAAAAGTTACAAGAAAACCTTCATCCAACCATGTGCTTTTTGACTTTGTTTTTTGCAACGAAGCGCTAGATCACCTTCATCCACCCCACTGCTTTTGACTGGCTTAGATGAACCACTCAATGAACCGCTACCACGATCTGAATGATCAGCTTAGATATGTGACAATGGTGACAACTGACAAAGAGGGTTTTTATCACCTCAGTAACACTTATATCACTACAGCCATCCATTTGCATTGCTCGGGATGAGAGAGAGAGAGGCGGAGTCAGGTCTTTTAGAATCTAAGGGTAAAAATGTCATCTTTAGGAAACTAAGGGGATGTTTGCTAAAACCATGGATGTGAGTCAAACATTCCCGACTCGGTGAGCATCATATTCGTGAAAAACAAACACGTTGACCACTAACCAAATCAGTGATCAGCTATGATCGGACCCAGGTCAGACGAAATCAAACAGCCCCTCACATACTTTTAACACCGGTTAATCAAAAAGACCTAATACTTTACAAACTCTTTACTTTAAGACGTCTAATGTAATCAATAAAGATATATGACTCGATCCATAATTTGTGCAAACATAAACGACGATTCATGTAATTTACTCTAGACTATATTACCTTCTTATTTCGGTAATAGTTTTACCGGATCAATGGAAGCTAGTGGAACTTAAATTTAATGCTTCAAGTAGCAAAATAGATGCTTGTGTTATAACTTGTGACAGATTCGGGTTAAAACTATAATATTTTTTTACCATTTCCAAGAATTCATTGAAGTAAATGGATAGCATATGCTATACATGTCATGTATTATGTGATGTTTTATCCTATGATAGGTCTTATTAGTAGATCATAACAAAAAGTTATCCATCAGTTGTTTTTGCTTGAGCCAAGCATCTTGTTTCTCTTCATTTGGTGGTTGAGCTTTTAATATTAGTGACACCTTCCAAAAAACCAAAAAAAAACAAAAAGATGGGCCATCCTTGCAATTATTTTGCTCTTTGCACCAATGTCACATCCACTAATCTATTTTAAAATTCACAAGCATATGATAAAAAGCCAATGTATGGCAAGTAGCTAAATGGACCGCTAAATGGATCCAAAAATGAGCAAATGACAAATACAAAGAATAGCATGCATAAAAACAAAGATGACCCATGCTTGATTTGATTGACATCCTAACAAAAAAATATAATAGTGCATCTTCAAAAACAATGATTTCAGATTTATCCATCTTTAAGAGACTCAGAAAACACAAACAGTTTTACAACAAAATTTGATTTTCTAAATTAAATGTGAGATTAACCTGTCTGTAATCTGTTCATAAACTCGCGATAAGGTCAACAATTATCCGGCTTTAGATGGATCGTTCCCGGCTTTCAACTTTAAACTGTTCCTGATAAAATCAGACAACTCGGCTGCAGCGGCACGCCCCAACTTCAGACAACTGAAGTAGTCATCCACTAAAACAATACGATACAAATAATGAGATTACTAAGCTGATATAAATAATTGCAAATATAGTAAAAACAATAATTGATTTGTGTGAATAGTATACCTGCCATTACGCCATGGGTGACGGATGTAATAATCCCAAGTTCCGAGGCTCCTGGTTTTAACGAACCTTCTGGAAGAACAGATATTATCGAGTTGGGAAAGACCAAATATATAAACGCCTTCATGTTCTGCAATTGAAGGCAGGTGATAATATAAGGTTGTTTTAGATTTATAAAGTTAACATAAATAAAATATAAAATTTGAGCAGATATCAAGAAGAATCCATATATACTTTCACTTTTTTCACTTCTTCCACATTTTCGCATGGATAAAATGCTTTCACTTCCTAATCTTTAATGAAAAGATCATTCCTACTTCTCTATTTTATGGTAAACAGTCGGACGAATAAAAATGTTAAAAAAGTATTAAAAAATGTATAAAAAAATCCTACAAGAATGATCTTTTAACATATTATGTCCACGTAAGTGAAAATAGCCTACATGGCATCTGTGTCACATATGACAGTTAACAAGAAAAAAATAGGATATTTTCGTTACAGATTAAGGAGTTAACGGATTTATTCATGAAACAAACAAATGCAGGGACTTATCCATGAAATCATGAAAATCCATCGGGTTTATCTAACAAATTACACTAATGACTAACCTGTTCTTCTAACTTGCTGGGGTCAAGAAGAATATGTCCACTTTCAGCCATACAACAACATATTGCAGCTACAAAACCAGTAAACCCGTTTAACAAATTCGTTAAATATGCAGAAATAAAACTACGGATTATGGGACACAGTCATAAGTTATGAAATTTTATCTTACCAGCAAGATGCTTTAAGGGAATCCCAGCATCCACAAGAGCAGAACAGGCTGCATTAATAGCACATGGAAGAAGCTAGAGAAATATAGGTCAAGAAACACCCGAAACAGTTAAAAAAATTTAGAACACTTTGAATTGAAGGATACAGCACCATCATCATTGACAACCTGCACAAAAAGAATATCAATGTGTCTGCATAAAAAAAAAAAAAATTTAAAAAAAAAAAGAACAAGAAACCAACAATTAAAGCGGCCAAACTTTAATTGAAAGAAAAATAAGAATTAGAAACTATAGAAATTTATAAACACCAACAGCATGATGTTGAAATAGATGGCTCATTTCAGAACAAGTATTATTGTAAGAACCGCATAATGCACTTTTCAATTACATTTTGTTGTTAAAAAAAAAATCAACACACCTGAATTATAATTGATGTTGTTGTATTAGGATGAACATTCAAAAGGCATATGCTTTGCAATGTCTTCTTCAGTACCATTTCATATTCCCTCTCCGGTTTCCCTAATCATCAAAGCATTCCCAATTAAAAATTCTGCTATAAAATTTACCATATGAAATAAATGCAATAAGAAAGCATCAACATTCATCGATGAAAGTCATTAAAGGAACTCACCACTCTGTCCTGTTTTTGGCTTCCAGATGACTTCAATGCAAGCCTTTTCAGGATTTTCATTTTTCTTAGTTCCAGCTTTTGGTCCATAAACAGCAGCAATCACCTTTGTGCCACCTAATACCATAAACACAGGAAATGTGACTATGAATAGCAATCTAATTTTTTGAAGAATCTCATTTCAAATTCTCATGCACCAGTACACGACTAGACAGTCTATTCTATTTTCGTTATTTTGGCCCATTTGACATAAATCATAACCCGGATTGCCCCGTTCATAAGTAAATGGGTCAAAACTAGGGGCGTTAATCATGTTAGGTTGAATCGTTCAACCCAAACACGACCCATATATTTATTTTGCAATGCGCTAGCCTGTTTAACACATTTACAACACACGTCAACATAACCGGGATTGTCCCGTTCATAAGTAAATGGGTCAAAACTAGGGGCGTTACTTATGAACGGGGCAATCCGGGTTATGTTGACGTGTGTTGTAAATGTGTTAAACAGGCTAGAGCATTGCAAAAAAGGGTAAAACAGGTCACCATGGTTAGTTAAATGGTTCAGCCCGTTTATTAAACGGTTTCAGTGTAACAACCTAAACCTGATTATTTTCTTATCCTGTTTCCGGTCGGGTCAGATTGTCAGCACTTGACACCCCTAGTCAAACAAATATATCCCCCCCCCCCCTGGTTTCAGTTCAAATTTGTATCTCAATCCGAATCTAGCATTCTTAAAATGCATAAGCCATATAGAATAAGAAATTTGCTACAAACAAACAGCAACCTCATTCTATTTGTAGACCTTTTATGAAGGTCAACAAAGATTCAAAAGAATTTCAAAACCGGTATCATTTCTTAATTAACAAGCAATCCAGAAAAATATCAAAATCAAAACTTGGGGAGACCAAATCCCCTTCACATAATTACCTTCCACCTAAAAAGAAAAAAAGAAAAAAAAAAACACAAACAAAAAATTGTTCCAGAATAAGAACCCTACTTGGGATAAAAATTTGTAAACCCAAAATTTTCAAATTACAAGTTTATCTTTCTTCTTCAACCGACAAACACTATCGCAGTAAATTCTACTCTAATATCCACCTAATGCCCATCAGCATACAAGTTTATCAACCTTATCAAGATATACTCAAGATTTGTTATAACTTCTGAAAGTTAAACCAAATTGAAAAACTGAATGAATTAAAAAAACAGTAAAGGTACCTTGAGCCCAGCTAGCAGAGCCATGAGCCCGATGAAGTACGCCTCGGGTACAAACCACCGGTCTCCGTTGATTCGGAGTCCGCCCATCCGCTCTTTCAACTTCCATAATCTTCGCAAAATGGATATCCCCCGAATTGATGTTTACTTCAGCAACAAAAGTACAATTTTTAAAACAATTTATCTGATGAAATGGATAAAGCTAATGTATATTTGGGATAATTGGCTCAAAGTTTCTAATCAGCAACAAAATTGCACACACAGTGAAGTAATAAACGGAATTACAGGTATCCCTAATCAATCGATTAACAGAATCTCGTACGCGTAGAAGAGCAAGAAATTAAAGCACACAATGACTCGAACTATATAGAAACCCTACGAATCGATGAAGAAACTAACCTATGAATCGCTTTCTTCGTTGCAAGTTGCCGGAGAGAAAATTAGGGCTTCAATTTGAGATAATTTCTCCCCTCTTCGTGTGGCAAACACCCTCCTAAGGTTTTAGGGTTTAAGAGGGATTTTTATTTCCTAAAACTTTATTTTTTTTTATAAAATCATAAGATTGTGGTCCAGCTAAATGTTATGCTACACGGTTCTATTCCCTACACCGCATAACTCCCTTATTAATTGTGTTGCCTTTGGTTCATCAGTAGTTGTTTGGTTATGTGATGGGAAAAGTGGTGTCATATAAGATGTCACGAGAGTAATGATGTGATAGTGAAAAATATGTGTAGTGAGTTAGTATAATGTGAATATTGGTTATATTAATGTGGAGTTATATTTAAAAAGTAGAGATGAAGTGTAATTATTTTAGATGTGGAGAAGAAAAGAAAAAAAATTACAATAAACGTTATTGGGGTCACAAAGAGCCCAACCCCCCCCCCCCCCAAAAAAAAAAATCCACTAACGCCTAAGGCAGTGTTTTGGGTTGTGCATCACAACACACCACGCTACCACTAGGAATGAAGAGAGCTGTTTTTTTTTTAATTACTAAAAACTTGTCAGATGGTAAGCTTTAAATGTGACACATGATAATAACAACTAATCACACATAAATACCCCCACTAAAGTTTTCGGCCTGCATTTTGAGGAGGATAAAAAGGCAGCAAGATGGAAGAGAGGGCAGGGACAAACGAAAGGGTTTAAGGTGATTTTTGGGTTTAACTGACATGAGTTTTTTTGACGGTTATTACTCACGTTTTCTACGACGAGAAGAACGGTTCACACAAGCAGCAATCAGGTTTCGTTATCTCGTATTCAAGGTTTCATATATATCTTCTTTAATGGAGTCGGTGATAAAGGAGATAAAAGGATTTAGTGTGTTCAAATCATTCCATCATACTTGAATAATCATCCCGTAGTCACAACTTGCATAGTTTTTTTTTATTTACTTGGTTGAACACTCTGTTAATTTTCACTACTGAACATATTATTAGTTATAAACACCGACATGTGATTTTGTTATAACTCTTCATGTGTATTTGATGTTAATTTTCACCACTGAACATATTATTAGTTATAAACATTAACATGTGATTTTGTTGTAACTCTTTATGTGTATTTGATTTTACGGTAATTCGACAAATAGTAGTTAGATAATATCGGATGAAGAGAGTCGGGTGAGGTAAAAAGAGTGTATTTAATTTTTTCAATTTTCATACATGAATAAGTAAAAAGACAATTATGTTCCTCATGTGTTAGTCATGGAAGGCTAAGTTAAGAGACTAGTATAACGTCCTTTTGATCAAGAGACGTTACATGTTACAAAAAAATTGTACCAAAATTGCAAAAAAAAAATTGTATCAAAATTGCAACAAAAAAAAATAATAAATAAATAAATGGAGACGTAAGTTGACTATTTTGTCAAAATTAATGACGAAAATTGTTGATTGGGTTGCATTACTGTGGGCTCACTCAAGACAAAATCATGGGCTGTAAAATTGGGCCAAAAGAATTAAAGAAGGCAACAAACAATAGATTATGTCGTAGACTTTAATTGATGTGTAGTTGTTTGAACAATTAGACAACTACTCGTGTTAACTAGTAAATGTCTATTATTGTTCTTTTGATTTGTGGTTATGATGTTAATTAATATATTTTATTCATATTACCCGGTAACCTCGTTGTCTCATCTTAGTTAGTGTAATTAGAAGACGTCTCGTTGGTATGATTAGATTGAATTATCCTATGGTTCCATTCCGTCTTAGATAATGTGGTTAGGAAATGTCCCATTAATTTGATTTAGTGTAAATCGTGTTTGGTGAACATTTAATTACTAAAACCAATGTCTAATTGTCTATATAGTTTGTCAACATTCACATTAAATTACAAGATATATAGTTTGTCAACATTATCTATATATTATTAAGAAGGGCTTGTTTTTCCTGTTGACTTTTTGTTTAAGTTATATACAATTGTTTCTCCTTTGTTTACAAACGGAGGTACTGTCTCAGTGGTTTGACTGTTTCGTGTGCAGCCTGGGGACCCAGTTTGAAACATGGGAACCCCATTTCGCCCGATTTTTTTTTGGGGTTTCAGATTTTTCGTGTACGTTATATGCAATCGCTTCCACTTTGTTTACCAAAGAAAATACTGGCTCAGTGGTTCGACTGTTTGGTTTGCGGGCTGGGTACCCGGGTTCAAAACCTGGGAACCCATTTCGGTTGATTTATTTTTATTTTTTTTTTTGCTTTTCAGAAAAAAAAACATATTTATATAATGTATATTCTTTACCAAATTTATTCACAAAGGCACATGTGTCATGGTTGTTTGGACGCTAGCCTTAAACCTGGTTCGCCCGGGGTTGAAACCTGGGGTCAGCGACTTTTTTTTTAAACCTTCCTCTTAAAAGATGAGGTATTATGTTGCATATATATTTTTTTTTTGTTTTCCGTTATTATTCGTTCCCCCCTTATATTTAACTATTTCTTTGACTTTTTTTTAAACAAACATACTCATTTATTTTGCTACCCTAGCTTAAGAAATATATAAAAGCATATGTGTCATGGTTGTTTGGACGCTAGCCTTAAACCTGGTTCGCCCGGGGTTGAAACCTGGGGTTAACGACTTTTTTTTTAGGACTTCCTCTTCAAAGATGAGGTATTATGTTGCATATAATTTTTTTGTTTTCCGTTATTAATCTCCCCCCCCCCCCCCCCTTATATTTAACTATTTCGATTGTTGGAGTCGCTATTGCAAAAGCTATACCCGATGGTTTCTATTTTTATTTTTATTTTTCCTTAAAAACGTTTATGCTCTCTTTTTAAAAAAAAAAAACTTTTTTCTTTATTCATATTGGACCTTACAAATCATACATAAAGAACTTTTAACACCACAACACGGCCCAGTGTTTTTCATGTTCACAAGTACACCCGCCACAACACGCGGAAGGCTCTCAACTTGGTTCACAATATAAGGCTTTGGATAAAGACACATACCATTTTGATTTCTACACAGGATACAAACGGTCGTTTGTGTCCAAACGGCCGTTTGTAAGTTTTTTTTTTTTTTTTTAATGTTTTAAATTATTTTATTTTTATAAACATTAAAAAAGTTTATTTAACATATCTGATAAAAAGTACTTAAACGAACACAATAGTGACTTGAAATAATAAACTTTGAGGCTCAGAGTCTTTGCCAGTACCGTCTCGATGGCATCTCGAGAAGTCTTTTCCGGTGTTGGATCCCCACGGCCCATGGTTTTTTTATTTTTTATTTTTTTTAAAAAACGTCTATCGATAAGACTTGTCGAGAATAAGTCCCTAAATTTATCAGGGGTAACGTTTGTTGAGTATTCCGTTACCCCTAATAAATTTAGGGACTTATTCTCGACAAGTCTTCTCGACAAACGTTTTGAAAAAAAATTCAAAAAAATAAAAAAACCATGGGCCGTGGGGACCCAACACCAGAAAAGATTTCTCGAGATGCCATCAAGACGGTAACGGTAAAGACTCTGAGTCTCAAAATTTATTATTTTAAGTCACTATTGTGTTCGTTTAAGTAACTTTTATCAGATGTGGTAAATAAACATTTTTAATGTTTATAAAAGTTAAATAATTTAAAACATTTATTTAAAAAAAAAATTACAAACGGCCGTTTAAATACAAACGACCGTTTATATCCTGTGTATAAATCAAAATGGTCTGTGTCTTCACATTACATGATAATATATTCTAACCCCGGAATGATTGCATGTCATTTACAGGCCTCGTGTTTTTTTTTCTTTGTTTGTTAAACTATTAATTCTTAATTTAATCTCCAGTTTTCATTTTATAATCAAACAAGCATATAATTTATTAATTATATGCTTCTTGTGAATACGATACCCTTTTACCCTAGTCATTTAAATTAATCAAGTTTTTGCATGAGTTGACGAGCACTGACGAAGCTTCTAAGGGGCCAGGGCGGGGCCCGGCTCGGTCCGTTTTTTTGCTTCGAAGTGTAAATTTATACTCGTTCAGTCCGAAAATTTTTTATATACTTCGTTCGGCCCTAACCGCATGTAGTCTGGCCCGGTCCCTATTTCGGCCCAAGTTTCGCCCCTGTTGACGATGATAATTATTGCTACAACAAGAACTTGGAAGGTCGGTTACCGGGCTCTTTGGGTGGAAGTTCGGTACCCAACCTTGTTGGATGAGCAAACCTTGAACCTGATACCTGCTAAGATGGTAACAAAGACCGCCGTTAGTCTCATCCTAGGAGGGAGCCTTTTAGAATTAGCCTCCAACGTGAGAATCAGTATGGTAAGTAATGAGAAATATAGAGAGAGTTTATAGATAGAGTTTCTATATGTGTGCGCATTAGTTGTTTTGCCTTTTGGACCCACATAGGTTCCATTTGGGTCACACAACCCTTTTATCAATTGCTTTTCACACAACCGCATCACAAACATAAATCTTAGCTCTTGTTTCGTTTATCTTCGCATCCACACATGTCTCAATCTTTATGCTTGCTCTAATACCAATTGTTTGAATTAATTAATTGGATCAAACATCACAAAACAACCAAATTTTATGACCAAACTCAATCATGACTCTTTGTTATATTACACTGAATGAACACACGTTTAAAACCTAATACAAACCCATATTTATATTAAACATAAGAGTAAATTGCTATTTTCATCCATGTGGTTTGCTCAGAATTGCCAATTCAGTCAAATAGTTTAAAATTTGTCAATTTCATCCTTGTGGTTTGAAAAAATTGCCAATTCAATCCAAAATATTATAAAAAATTACCAATTTCGTCCTTGTGGTTTTGCAAAAAATGCCAATTCAGTCCAAAGAAATTGTTGGTTTTGGACTGAATTGGCAATTTTTACAAACCACAGGGATGAAATTGGTAATTTTTAAACTATGGGACTGAATTGCCAATTTTGAGCAAACCACAGGGATGAAAATGGCAATTTACTCTAAACATAATTTTGAAGGAAAAGTTATATGAGTTGACTCAAATATAAACTCTTAAAATTAGGAAACTAAATTAACCATAATCCAATAAACCTTAAACTACCCCTGTAATGAAACCAATCTTTATCATTTTCATTCATTTTCCTTTTTCTTGATTATCGAACCATTAACTTTAACCATAAATAGGGACGTCTTTGAGATTTCGGTGTCCTGTGCGAGTTTAAAAAATATGCTCTTATATGAACTTTTTATAGAATGACAATACTTGTTATAAAAATATACCACATCCCTTATCATTATTGGACTTGTTAATCTTTTTACATAATTGTTGATTTTAATTACTTTAAATATGAGCTTGAAGTTAAAAAATAAAAATAAATATTAAATGATATATGATATATAAAGAAGAATTTTTTTTCTTATGCACCTTTTAAAACATATGTCATGTGTCGTCACTCACCTACACCGTCAAAAACACCCTTGAAGTCCATAATCCAAACCTTATTTCACATGTAAACCATTAGGATTAAATCCATAAAAATAATACAAGATAAGGTTAACTTGGTACATGCATTTGCTCACGAAATTAAGACTTTGATAACAATTTCCATCATTCATACAAACCGCCTTCCTTTAAAGAAATACCATAAAAAGGAATCGTACGTCTTCCATATTCCATATTCATGTAACTCAAATGTAACCTTGAAACAACACTTTTCTTTCAAAAGTTATATCTAATATGCACATTCAAATCAAAAGTTATTCACGTTTTGAGAACATTTGTTATCGGTTTTTTTACAAAAACAAAAAACAAACTAGTACTCTACATATGAGTATGATCATTTTACAAAGTTTGTCATCTCTCAAAGATATGTGGCTACCAAACACCATTCTCTCAATGATTTGTTGCTCAAAATATCTCTGTATACATACACGTGATGGATATCTTTATGAAAGTAGACGGATAGAAATTATACATTTGGTTGGTTCTGCAATATGTAGAGCCTCTTCATCTTGTCACTTCATGTATTGTCTTATTGATAAATCATAATAAACATGTGTTTTTTAAAAAGTATATTTCAATGATATATGTTTTATATCCTGGAGGTAATTAAATGTGGGCTCATAAGGGTTTAAAGTACAAAATATACAGGTTTGATAGTAACGGTAATAATTAATAAGAGTAGATTAGTACATGTCAAAATAAATAAATAGCGTAATAATTAACGACCAACAAATAAAGTTTTAATCCACACAGGGAGCCCACTGGGCAAATAGAGCTCTCTACGAGAGTCTGGGCCAGCTACAGTTCAGCTCGTTTCAGGGAAAACTCATCTTCGCGAGCGGTTGAGTGGTAAACATGTTGGACTCGAGGATCGAACTCGTGACCTTTCAGTCTCGAGTCTTCCCCTTATTGCCATAACATTCGGCCAAATGACAGATAAATACACGTGTAAATGATTCAAAATAAAAAAAAGAAACCCCCTCATGTTTCTCTCATCTACACAAACCCCCCTCCATATTCAACTCTAGCTATAAATATAATTCAATCTCTCCTCATCTTTTCATCTCCAAGTCAAGATGAGAAGTGTTAATTTCTTTATCATTCTTGTTTTTGTTGTATCTATAGTTTTGTTACCTAATGAAGCCAATGGTAAACTGCTTAGAGAAACCCAAAGGTTGATCGATGAGGCTAACGCCCTCGGGCCATATATCGGCGTTGTGATCCCTAACAACTTTGAAATGAACCCTCTTCTCAATCATCCTGAATACAAGGGTACTCAAAACTTCATCGATATAGGAGGTACTTACACGCATATGTTAACAAAAAAGGGACTACCATTCATACCTTAAATATGTTTGTTGCTAACTTGATTTTGGTATCATTTGTGTAGGAAGGAGATTTCGGTTTGGATCAGTTGGCGAGAAACCGGTCATTTTGGTTATGACCGGTTTAGGCATGGTACATTCCATAATGTGTTTCAAGTTATCATGTTCTTTAGGAAAATACTTTAGGAAAATACCAAGTTTCACACAAAAAAATGTCGAGTTTAACTTGTAGAGTACTAATAAACGAGACGCTTATTATCAGAACTCGTTATAAAACACTTAATTGTCTTGTTAGAAAATAAAGAAAGTACTAGGTAGGGTTATGTTTATTTGAGAACTTTTTATTTTAAAACTTTTGAGAATTAAAATCTTAACCATTAGTTTCAGATTGGACCACTATAATTAATTGGAGGGTTTTCCATATATATACTAGCGGCTTAAAATGGTTCTCAAAAGTTTTAAAAAACAATTGGTTCTCAAAAGTTTTAAAAAACAATTGGTTCTCAATTGATCCTCTCGAGTATACACACCAGATAAGATATCACTAGACGGGAGGACATCAAGTGTAAAGTTTATAAGGTTTTAATTATGCTTGATTTGCATGGATGTACAACAGCTTAATTCAGGACTTGCCACAGAATTATTGTTGAGTTTCTTTGACATAGAGGGAGTTGTGCATTATGGAATAGCTGGAAATGCAAACCCTTCCCTCAATATTGGAGATGTTGCCATTCCTCAATATTGGTCTCATTCTGCTCTTTGGAGTTGGCAGGTATATATTACAAACTTTTGTATATTGAAACACTTGTCTCTAAAATAGCCACTTGACAAAGTTTGATAGTAAAATAGCCCCCACCAAGGGTCGCAGCGACCATAGTCTAGGGTCGCACGACCGTGGCTTCTGAGCCAATCAGGATGCGCCACGTCACTATATTTCTGACCACGGACGTCCTTTTTTGACAACCACGATCGTCTCGAAGCTCTATGGTCGTCAACGACCGTATACCAATGGCTATTTTGAGGGGGGGGGGGGGGAAAGTCAAAGGTCATTCTGGTGTAAATGATTGTCAAAGGCTTGTATTAAAGTGTGGAAGAAAAATAAGTCTAATGGGTTTGTTGAAATCGCGCAGATTAAAGAGGAGGTTTCTTCCATTGACAAATTGTTGGATGAAGGTGAGGGAAACGATGATCTGGGGAATAAACGTGTTAACCTTCTTCAACAATTACATGAGTTGGAGAAACCCATTATTCAAGATCTTGCTCAAAAAGCTAAAATTAAATGGGGCGCTTGCGGTGACGAAAACTCGAAATTTTACCATGGGATTATCAATAAGAAGAGAAGGCAATCATCGTTTCATGGCTTGAAAATTAACGGCGAGTGGATCGAGTCTCCGGTCGAAATTAAGGATGCTTTCGTCAAATTTTTTTCTAGCAAGTATAAACAGCGGGGTGAGCCTATTCTTTCCAATCGAAGTAACCGTTTTAAACTGCTTGGGGATAATTCTCGTGAGACCTTGGAAATTCTTCCTACGGTGGAGGAAGTGAAAAGGGCCATTTGGGATTGTGGTTCAGAAAAAGCCCCTGGTCCAGACGGGTTCTCGTTTGGTTTCTTAAAGCACTATTGGGACTTGGTTAAACATGATGTGTTAGCTTTTGTGTTGGAATTTTTTCGCAATGGCATCATTCCCCACGGCTGTAATTCCTCTTTTTTTACCCTTATCCCCAAGAAACAAAGCCCTATGTCTTTCGATGATTATCGTCCCATTAGTCTGGTGGGAATGCAATACAAAATCATCACTAAGATTCTTGCTAATCGGTTGGCCAGTGTAATTGAGGAGGTTGTTAGTCCGGAGCAATTTGCTTTCATTAAGGGCCGTCAAATCCTTGACGGTCCCCTTTCGCTTAATGAGATTATTGACTGGGCCAATTTTAAAAAGAAAAAGATGTTGGTGTTTAAAATCGATTTTGCCAAAGCCTATGATTCGGTCTCTTGGAATTATCTGGATACTATGATGAAATTTATGGGTTTTGGCACGAAATGGAGACTCTAGATTCGGTCATGTTTATCTAGTTCCAGATCTTCGGTTCTTATCAATGGTAGCCCGTCCAGTGAATTCATGATTGGTAGAGGCCTTAGGCAAGGAGACCCGTTAGCTCCTTTCCTCTTTATTCTCATCATGGAGGGGCTCCATATTTTTATTGAGGATGCAGTTCATGCTGGGCTGATCAATGGCATTAATATTAATAACTTCATTGTCTCCCATTTCTTTTTTGCAGATGATGCGGTCTTTATTGGTAGTTGGTCCATTACTAATGCTAAGAACATGGTGGATTTACTGAAAATGTTCCATTCGGTTTCCGGGCTTGGAATAAATGTTGGAAAGTCCTCCATCTTTGGCATTGGGATCGATTATGGTGAAACAAGCAGGTTGGCTAATTTGGTTGGTTGTAAACCGGGTAAGCTCCATTTCACTTACCTGGGAGTTCCTGTCGGAGCCAACATGGCAAGGGTAGAGAATTGGAAGGTGATCAAAGAGAAATTTCAAAGAAGATTGAGTAGATGGAAATGCAAACTTCTCTCGATTGGTGGTAGAGCTACCTTAACCTCCTCGGTTCTGGGATCCATTGGGTCCTATTATTTTTCTTTGTTTCCTCTCCCTTTGCAGGTTAATAAAAATCTCGAGTCTATCCGTTCGAAGTTTTTTTGGGGGTACGATAAGGAAGAAAAAAAGATTGTTTGGATCAACTGGGAGCAAACGATTGCTAGTAAAGATCATGGTGGCTTGGGAATTGGGAGCCTTATTTCGATGAACAGGGCTCTAATTTACAAATGGAAATGGCGTTTGGTTTCTAATCCGGACGCTATTTGGGCAAAGGTGATCAATGCTATTCACGGTAACCCTCTTAGAGATCATTTGAAATGCAAATTTCCGAGTACTTGGCACCGTATCATGAAAAGTTGGGAAGGTTGTCACAATAAAAATATGTTGCATGAGAATATGATTAGCAAAGTTGTGGGATCGGGTAACAATACCCTTTTTGGAAAGATTACTGGATTGAAGGGGTTAAACTCCAACACCGTTTCCCGAGACTGTTCGCGTTGTCCGAAGGCAAAGACGATTTCATCTCTTTTTTCCGGGATAATTCTGGATGGAAATGGCATTGGAGAAGAGATATTAGGGATGGTGTGGAACGATTACAATATAACGACCTCCTAAAACTTCTCGAAGAGGTCCATATCTCTAATAATCCGGATTGTTGGAAATGGAACCTTAACGGGGATTCAGAATTTTCAGTGAAGAGTATCCGTCGTCACTTGGATAACTTAACTCTCCCGGTGGGATTGTTTCAGACCCGATGGAACAGACTGGTCCCTAAAAAGATTAACATTTTCGTTTGGAGGCTTCTCTTAGACAGACTTCCTACCTGCCTCAATCTCTCTAAGAAGGGTCTTGAAATTGATAATATTATGTGCCCCTCTTGCCATCTTTCGGCTGAATCTTTGTCCCATGTATTCGGCCATTGTACGATCCTTTGCTCCGAGTTTGAGAAAATTAAAAAGTGGCTCGACTTAGGTACCGTTTCATGTTCCAATCCGAGAGACCTGCTGGATTGTTTGGATAATCTAACGATGTTGAACAAGAAGAAAGATGTGGTGATTATGATCTTCTTCATTTGGTGGTGGACTATATGGAAAACCAGAAATCTGGCCATATACCATCCTTCCAAAAAGAGGAACGGTAGTATTTTTGATTCTGTGATGCTTAATTCTTTTACTTGTTTTTGTTCTAGAAACGATAAGTGTTCCATTAGTTGGAATAACTGGATGATTAATCCCCTCCTTTTCATATAATTTCTTGGCTCCGTTGTGAGTCTTTTTAATATTATACTGCCGTTCCAAAAAAAATAATTAATACAAGTCAACCGCTATTTTGAGGGGAGAAAAAGTCAAAGGTCATTATGGTGTAAATGATGGTCAAAGTGGTTATTTTGGTCTTTTTCTCTAATAACAACAATAAATTAAGATTTTTATAATTAATTGTATTCATCAGTTGTCCTAGTGATATTGGTAATGATGAGAGATTAGTTGACTTAGAAGTCACTAGTAATTTGAGCCCATATGTTTTACCACCCCGATTGTTCACGGGCTCGACTGACGGCCTGAGTTACCCGCACGGTCTGTGCTCGTAGCGCAGCGTGTCGTGGATAATACCATTTTGCCGTGTGTTCATTCCCGAATGGTCTGGTTGAAGTTAAATGCCGTTTCAATTTGAATGTATATTTATTTGGCATATTATATGAATGTATTATTACAGAGATATGGATCAGGTCCGGAAAACAAATTACCCCTTGAAGATGCTGGAGACTACACACGAGAATTTGGGTACCTAAACATTGCAAAGTATTCAACAAAAACTGGATCTGATAACTTGTTGGGCAACATTTGGTACCAACCGGAGGAAATCTTTCCGGTGGATGGGGTACCGGAGAACAGGCAACACATCTTTTGGGTGCCTGTTAACGATGGTTATTACACTCTAGCCAAAACTCTTGAGGTAGCTAGTTACTTAATTTACAAATCAAACTTAACCGACAGTTTAATTAAAAAGTAGTTGAAACAAATGTTAGGTTGGTTAAAGCTAGGATGACATCAGCCCTGAAAATAATAACAAAAATGTCAACATTAATCCCAACTTTCAAACAATCATTTTATATATGCATGTGATTTGTGTTGGGTTGGTGGATTGAGATTTGACGGATTGGGATGGTGATTCAGTGGCGGAACTAGTATAGGAGTAGGGGTCGTGTTCGTTATTTTTGAACTTTTATCACATAGTGGAAAAAACTGGATACCGCCTAGTGGAAGAAAAAAATTATGTATTTTGATACCTCTGAAATGATTTTTTTGATAAACGTTACCCTTGAACTAAAATCCTGGATCCGCCATGAGCTTGTGGTATATATTAATGTTCAACTCCAACACGACTTATACTTTTATTTATTTTTAAAACATCAAGCCTAAAACCTACATAGACTAAAAACTGTGTAAACCTTATAACATATGTCTGGTCATTTAACCTGTTTATTTAAACATGTTAACTAGAGGGTAACAACGACAGGTCAACATATATTAACTAAATGAATTAAACAGGTGAACGTGAAGATGACCTGATTTTTAAACAAATATGTAATCCGAAAGTTGATTTAAGTGTTTTGACCTTTGGGTCATAAGAGTATTCACAATAGCTTTCTTATATCATACATATATTATTCTAAAATATTAAGGAAAATATAAAAAAATATTTATTTTTTCTCTTACTTCAGCATATTTATATTTAAACTTTATTCTTAAATTTTAGGAAAATATAAAAAAATATACTTATCCATTACACACATGAGTTTTTTTCAGAATAAAGAATGTGATGTAAAGTGTTTTTTTTTTTTAATATTTAGATTTTATGGATAAAGATATGTTTTTTCTTAGTAAATTATAAAGAAAAATAATCTGATTGTGGTTGAAATGATGATGGTTAAAAATTGGATTTTTAAAATACTAACACACTTTTATGGCAACATAAACCACATGTAGTCAATGGAGTTAGAAGGATGCTTGAACACAACATCCTGTTTATCCACCCAACCAAAGGTTACAACCGTACAACGAGGAACAAGTGCTAGCATTTACCTAGACAACGCCGACTACCGAACCTTCATTTACTCCAAATTCAACATTAGCCCCGTCGAGATGGAAAGTGCGGCGGTGGCTCTCGTTTCTCACCAACAACGAAAACCGTTCATTGTGATTAGAGCGCTTTCTGACTTGGCGGGTGGCGGTGAACACTCGAACGAGGCAGATACGTTCATTGACCTTGCCGCTAAGAACTCGGTGGATGTCGCAGTGGCGTTCATCAAGTTGCTCGTTAACAATATCGCGTCATCGGGTCACGGTTCGAGTGATGTTTGATTCGAGTACGTTGTGAAGTAAGTTGTAATAAGTTACACCATTTGATGGTGTGAATGTAATTTGGTTAACTAGAATAAAGCTCATCAATAAGGGATCTTGATATGTCACATCGATATGATCTTTCTTGTTGGTGCATTTTCAATATCATGATTAATTTCACCACAATGAATCCATGATTGATTGCCTAGATATATATTGAAATAGTAATTTTATGAGCATATTTTGGAAGATAGCTAGATATTTATATTATATGAAAGGATTAAATTACAATAAAGCAACATGTTAACGGTTAATAAGTTGTGTTATAATCCTCTTTTGGATAGTAAATAGATCCTACTAAAAACAAATCTATGATTTTTATAGGGGTCGATAAATTGTTGTACACGGCCCCCTGAACTCTATTAAGAAACTCACTGCCTAGAGATGACAAAAACACATAAGCACTATGCACTAACAGATTAGACCGGACCGCTATAAATCGTGTGTGTCCGTTTTCATCTTTGTTTTCTTTCATGTTGTTGAGCATTTGTTGGTAATCCGCTATCTATCGATACATAACATAGCGAGTAGACTTGAAATAGTGATGTTAGTTTTAGTTTATACTTTATTAAAATAGGTTGATAAGAATATCTAAGCAAGTGCTTCGAGTTTCACTCCAATGTTTTCAAAGCCGAACCACACATTGAACCACATTTGTTTTATCAGTTAATTGGTTGGATTAGTCATACATGTTATCAAATATTATCTAAGCGTGAGAGTTTATAGCAAGTTGTTTATACTTGCTTGTTATAACGAGTAATATTGTGTTAGGTTTATTAGATAACTAACGATCCTACGATGATCTAAACATGTTTAATATAAACCATATGAGTGATAATAAACCATAATTTTGGTTTATTTGTTTCATTCATTACCATCTATATAATAAACGATAGTACTTAAAATAACACCACACTCTAAAGTCAGCCTAATGGGCAAAGTAAGTGAAGTAAAGGTTTAGGACCCCAAAATACTAGGACCCCTATTTTAAAAATCTTGTTCAAAATATTTGAATATTAATATATTTTGTTTGAAAAGATTTCAAACTTGTCGATTAGTTTGATTGGTATATTAAAAATGTTTTTCTCTGTGTAATTGCAAAAAATCAATTATGTCTTGTAAATCTAAATTTAATTTTTCATTTTCTAATCGTTTAATTTGCGTCCTCATCTGAATTCAATTCTTAAATTCTAATTTGATTGCATTGTGACACTCAAAGATAATTGAAGAAAATTTTCTCATTTGAGTTTAGTTGTTTTGGATGCTTTATATTATCTTTAATGATTTTGCATTTGGGTTTAATATGCAACTCAAAATGATGATATTTCGGTGCTTATGATTCATAGTTTCATCCTGCTCAGTTCTTTTGTAGCAGCTCAAAAGTTAACTTTTTATTAATTTTTTTATATTTATTATAAAATACAACCATGTTAAATTGGATCGAAAGTTAGGAATTAGGTTATTCGAAAAATTCAAAAGACAAATTAGACTTGAGGGCCCCAAATTTAGAGTTTGTTTGGTGCCTTAAAAAAGCTTGAGCCGGCCCTACCACATGGATCTAGTGTTTTCAGTCTGAACATCATGATAATTTCTCCACTTGTTATCACATCCATGACCACAACATGACTTCCATATTAGTCATTATTATATGTTGCCATATTCGCTTTTGGGAATGAGGTTGTACCTACGAGATGAGTTGCGCGATTTTTCATAGGATTTCATTATCTTCAACACCTCCTTACAAGTACTATTTTCACCATATAGAAGCAATTGTGGGGTTGTTCTAATATCGACGAGTTATATCCACGTATAGACTTGAAGTCTTACAATCTAAAATTAATACACCCATAACGAGCTTTGATAGTATTACTGTTTTCTGGTGGCCCTACCTTTCTTTCAATTTGATCAAATTAACAAGTGGATTAGTACTTAGTTTTCAAAGTCTCATGAATATGATGATGTAGAAAAATGTGTTTCAACACCCAATACCATCATATAAATCAAAATATATGTGATCCTCAATAACATTAATACATTATAATAGTTATAAGTGTAAAACAAAATCATTAGATATCATAGTTATATGATTTTGTAGAATTAAAGTATTAATCATGAAGCAAATACATCGTAATGGTGCTTTCGTTATGAATTATAAGAAACAATATAAATATAACAAGGATGCCCATCCATGTAATAAATTAAAACAAAGAAGAATGTCCATCCATGTAATAAAATAATGTGTTAACATGGAGCACGCATAATTATTTAACAATATTTATAGACCATTAATATATATAATGTCAATAAATATAATAGTCCATCCATAATTATTTAACAATATCATTTGTGGGCAATCGTTGTTGATAAATATAATAGCTAATCAAATAAGCTATAAGAACGACAGATTATAATTGTACAAGCTTACACGTACTCCACAACATCTAAATTTGTCAAAAAACTCTATAGTGTGTTAATATCAAAATTAAATATATTGGTGTGATGTGTACTAACATCATGAAAATAAAAATATATTCTTGGTACTCAGGTTTTACCACCCGACCGCTTGTGGAGGTGATTTTTTCCTGGAATAAGCTCAACTGGTGTAAATACTCCCTGGGTTTTCCGGGAGATTCGTTGGCCGTTCAAAAAAAAAAAATTTAAAAATCCGATGTTTACAACACATTTCTTCACTTCTTTAACCTTATCTCTACACAATTCGAATAAAAATATATTTATGGCATACGGCCATACGGGTATTCCTTTTGGGCCGGTCCATGTGTTCTTGTTGGGCTGCCCGTTGTGGATCCGCTGGACCAGGTGCACTACTGGTTGGGCTATCATATCAATATATATCAATACTTCTCAAACAACCAAAAAATTGGATAGGAAAATTTTTTGTTGGTTGTGCACTGTGGAGTTTATTAATCCTATCACTTCATTTATGTATTCGATTATTATATTACTATTGATATAATTCATTAGTGCGGGAGTTGGGTTTAATTAGCAAATTAAGTTATTAAAGTTGGGTTTAATTTGGTGTAATTTAGTTAGGTTAGATTAGATTAGAAGTAGTAAAAAGGTTAAATAAAGACGTAATGATTTAAAGTAATAAAGAGATACCTCCCTCGTGCTTCTCTCCCTCCCTAGTATTTAACTAACTCTATACATATGATTCATCCTCTCGTCATTTCTCCATCTCCAAGTCATGATGATCCGAAGTGTTAATTTCCTAATCTTTATTCTTGTTTCTGTTTTATTTATAGTGTTGTTACCTCATGAAGTCAATGGTGCACTCCTTGGAGAAACCAGAAGGTTGATCGATCGATGGTAGTTTTATATAAAGTGTTTTTTTTTTATTAACACACTGCTATTATGAAACATGTTATCATTGGTAGTTTTTTTATAACTCACACTCACTTATCTACTTTTAAATTACACCAAAAACATAATTGTCAAAAATTGAACTCATTATCTCCACTCTAAGAGGCTTACACATTTACCGATTGTGCTACTCAACACATTGAAATGTTATTACTAGTAGTATGCCTAAATTACCCCATATGTCTACACAACATTTAATACACATGACACATTTATATTGGTTTTTACAATTATTACCGCGGAAACATTAGTGTGTATATGATCATATATATATATGTATATAGGGGGAGGTTTGTTGTAGACCTTTAAAAACGGGTAAATCCGCAAACGTTCTATTTCGCATGTAGATATAGCTATCAAGATGATGAAGATAATTAACAATAATAAGAACACATGAAATGAGTGAGCTATGAAGAACAATAAGGAATAAGTCCAAAATTAGAACCATTTGATGTGGGTGAGTAGAGGGGTGGGTTGTAAAGAAGAATGAAATATGAGGGCATTTCTATAATTTTTTTGATACTTTGTTGGATGAAGGCCTTTGTTTGAATTTAGAAGTTGACAAAGGAAAAGAACAAGGTAATTCTTACTTGTTTGTTTCACACTAGGAAGTCAACACGTTGTTTAATACACTAAGTAACTTGTTGTTCAAGTAAACTTGTGGTTCAAGTAATTAATTTTTATATTCTAAAACTAATTTTATTACCTGTTTATCATATCTTTAGTTTAAACTTTTTTAAAGTCTTTAATGACAAGACCGTGAATTTTGGTGACCCGCTATGAGAAGGAACAACACGAAAGCAAGGGTGGTGGAGGAAGGAGAGAATCAATGTTTACGGACCCGGACCGGATAGTGAACCGGTCACTTAATTACTGGTAATTTACTGGTTGGGTCAAATTTAATAAATATTATAAAAATATTATATAAAGTTTACGTATTAAATTGTAAGTTTAGAAGTAGATTATTATTATTATTATTATAGAAAACATATAAAAGTAATATTTTTTATATTGCTTCTATTTCAAAGAATAAAAAACCAAACTAAGCCTTGCTATCCAAAATCGCCTGATTAATAAAAAACCAAAAGGTCCCCTCTTCACTATAAAAATTAGGAACACAATCAAAGCCAAAAAGCAATGGAAGCGGTCCAACCTGTTCAATTCATCGGGTTATCAGTTTAACCGCCGACTCGTTCCAACCGACCGGCCCATATGATAGGATCTCAAAGGTGTCGCACCGGACCACTTTTCCTCCCACTACCGGTTCGACCAGTCGTCCGTTCTGGCCATGAAAACATTGGGTAGAACTCTACTCATGTCTCGTGACATTAATAATGTTTATGGTGTGGTACGGTTTAACCAATTTTAATTAAAAAAATAGGATAAACTCCTAATTATAAGTTTTCTTGGTTTAACCGGTTATAATTAAAAAAAATAGGATGAAGTGTTAATTATAGGTTTTAAACGACAAACTAAAACTGACAGATTAATTGGGTGGATAGGTTAGACTGGCCTTATTTCTAGCCCGTCAAATACTCCAATACGTAACCACTATAATGACATGTATTGCCTTCCTCCTTTTAATGGAAGCTGGGACGGTTTTATGAAGATTTAGGAGGTCTGCAACAGTAAATCCAAAGACATTAGGGATTTTAATCCAATTTGCTACGTACCTCACTCCATATGTCGACAACCTCAGCACAAAAGATCAAAACGTGATCGTAATTTTCAAAGTTGCAAGCACATAAAGGGCACTCGTCATTTATAATCTAAATGCCTCTCATACACAACGCTACACGAGTCGGAATTCTCCTCAAACATGCCCTCCAACAAAAGACATTAACTTTTATCTAGATCCACGAGTACCACTCGAAATCGTTTTCGAAATTGTCCGTGACATATTCGTTAACCTTGGTCCTTATTAACCGAGTAGAGAAATCAGTTTCACCCTCCTCCTGGATTTCTTGTTGAACGACGAATCTATCATATCTCTACTGTATATTAATATTAATAATGTTATTAATAATTGAGTAAATAATAGATACATTATTATACCTTTTCCAAATTGTTCATATTCTTGGTGCTTAGGAAAATACGATATGTCACAATAACTAATCAATTAATCATTCCAACCTTTTTGACCCCTACAATATCTCCTCCCACTTTCACCCTTTGATCTACAATCTCTCACCTTTCATCTCCAGATTCTGTTATTTGCATCCAGATTGCGGCTTTTCAACCGAAAATCTCAACTCCGATCAACCACCCAAACTCCCGATAAAAAATGGTGAACTCCATGGTAGCTAGAGCCACAAGCGACATGCTTATAGGTCCTGATTGGTCCATGAATCTCGAGATCTGCGATATCTGCAATCATGATCCTGTGTATGCCCTCTCTTCCACCTTTTGATTGTTGATATTCATTAGGTTTTGGATTTTAGGGTTTTTTTTGTGGTTTTGATTGAATCGGTGTGGTAATTTGCAGTTTAGATTAGGAGTTGAGAAATTAGGGTTAACTACTTGATTTGGCTGTAGTTTGAAGTGCAATCCGAGATCTATGGTTTGATTGTTCTGATAATATAAGTTTTATTAATAGATTTAAAAGTAGAATGTAAGAAACTGGATGGAGTGAGTTACAAGTTGGAATAAAACTGGGGGGTTTTGGGACTGTAACCTTAAGGATAACTAGGGTTTGCAGGTATTCTAACATAGCTCTTCCATGGGGTTTCAGCTCAATTGAAGAAAATTATTGCATCAATAACCTAGTTTTTGAACAAAATGATTTAGAGAGTTGTATTTATACAAAATGTACACTTTGGATCACATGCTCGAAGGTACGGAGGGTGAGCGTTGAGCCTTGGCGCAAGGGCGCTTAAAAGCATGACACATAGTATAAAGATACCATTTTAGGGGCTTTAGACATGTTTTAGGCTAGTTTATATCGTTTTTATGTTCGTTTCAACCTTGGTTTTAAAAAAGCGCCCGAGGCATGCCTGGGGCGTGAGGCACTTGAGGCGATTAGGGAAACGTCTCGGGGCCTTGAGGCAGTGCCTCAAGCACATCTAGCTTAAAATTTGTCAACATTGGTCAACGTTGGGGTCTGTAGGAAAGGAGATAGATAGAAACAACGAAATGGATAAAGAGATTATGATGATTTACATGATAAATAAGGCCAATATGTATATATGATAAGACAGATGTAACTTTTAGTTGTACATAGATTAACGCCTCGCATACGTGAAGCTCTTGCCTCGTTCCTCGGAGCGCCTTAATTTTTTTAAAACCAAGATTCCAGCCTTCCAGACTTGTTTGGGGCTAGTGTAAAGTTTCCAGACATGGTCAGACGTTTTTTGGATCGGAACTTGGCCTGAAAATGCGCCCGGGTGCTTGAAAGAGGAACTCTTGAAGCGAGGAAGTAAGGCTGCGCCTAGGTGCACGCTCTGTGCACTTTTGACAACACGACATGCTACCCGCTTGACCGATCTCTTTTTAGCTATTTAGTTTCTATGACCTGTTTCACAAGTAAATGAGTCAGAATTGCCAACTCTAATTGCTTCTCTTATATACAAATCATTTACGTAAGTGGTGTTAAATACACTAATGTTGATAGAATTATTTTTCAGGCAAGCAAAAGACGTTGTTAAAGGAATAAAGAAACGTCTAGGAAGCAGGAATCCAAAAGTCCAGCTTCTTGCTTTGACAGTAAGCACAAAAAATTCAACTATATATTTTTTCTTTTAATTTATTATGTTTGTTTCTATGCAATGCTATATGTTAACAATGTTAAAATTACTCCACTTGTTTTTTTATGTTAAGCTATTGGAAACAATTGTGAAGAATTGTGGCGATTTTGTTCATATGCATGTAGCTGAGAGAGACTTACTTCATGATATGGTCAAAATAGTGAAAAAGAAGGCTAGTATTATTATTGTCTTTTTAAATTTATTTACTCTATATTTGTCAAATTTATTTATGATATAGTTTTTATCTTAATGTTGCAGCCTGACTTCCATGTAAAAGAGAAGATATTAGTTCTAATTGACACTTGGCAAGAAGCTTTTGGTGGAGCAAGGGCAAGGTATCCACAGTACTATGCAGCATACCATGAATTACTGGTAGTTTTATTGTAACCTCTGTTGCACATTAGTTCTTACAATTACATATTTAGGAAATGGGATTCTAAAAAGTATTATTTTTATATCTTTTAATTGTATTTCAGCGTTTAGGGGCAAACTTTCCACAACGATCTGAGAGATCAGCACCAGTCCTTACGCCCCCACAAACACAGCCACTAACATCAATTCCACATAATCTGCAAAATCCAGAAAATGCAAATGAGAATGGAACAGGAATGCCTTCTGCTGAGGCTGAACTTTCAACTTTGAGGTATATAAAAATTATCATTTTATTTGTTTTATGGAATCGAGTGCAGTTATGACTCGCACTGTCATGATTAAGTTTTGCTTACCCAACAGTTTTCTTTTCCAGTTTGACAGAAATGCAAAATGCACGTGGTATTATGGATGTCCTTGCAGAAATGCTGACTGCAATAGATCCTGAAAAGAAAGAGGTAAAGTTGTCAATTGGGATTTTAGTTGATTCACTAAACGGTTAAATGCTTCTTTTTTTTTTTGTTAAAGTACTTATAAATAGATTTATTAATTAATTTCATTCTTTCTTTCTTTTCAATTTTATACTTAAATCAGGGGCTTAGGCAAGAGGTTATTGTAGACTTGGTGGAGCAGTGTCGTACATACAAGAAAAGAGTGGTACACCTGGTCAACTCAACTTCGTAAGACTTCGTGTAACTACAAATTACTATTTCATGCATTTTCTTATTCCACCATAATCTACATGTGCTAATTTCATTTCTTCAATTTCACCAAAATATATACTAATAAAAAAATTATTTCACCTTTTCTATAGGGATGAATCATTACTAAGTCAAGGATTAGCTTTAAATGATGATTTGGAGCGCGTCCTATCCAAACATGAAGCCCTTCTTAATGGAATTCATGTAGTTGCATCCGAAAAGTCGAACTCTGAAACTAGTCAAGCATTAGTACCTGTTGATGCTCCTCTTATCGATGCTTCAGACACTACACCATCCGGGTAATCAAGTTTATTTGCACTTTTTCCGCTATGTTCTTTAATTATTTCCATATTTGTCAATTATAGTAGAATACCATTTAGTAAAGACAAAATAGAGGAATTGTTTGAACCTAAATTGAACTACCGCTTCTACTTTGAATGATGGTTATGGGCAACATAGGTAACTCTAACATGGAAACAGGACTATTTGGGTTATATTTTATTGCTTACGGGTCCAATGGGTTAAAATTAAAGCCATTTAGCTATAAATGAAACTGATTAAACAGGCCGAGTGGTTTAAAAGTCACCTAAAGTGTATTCGGATGTATATATCGTCCTAAATTGCTGTATTAAGAAAAGATGGATCTTTAAGTTTAATCTCATAAGTCATAATGGTAGTTTAAACTTTAAACCCTAGTGGCGTTTGACAGTTTATATATTAAAGTAACTCTTCTTGTCTTCTGCAGATCTGCCACCCGTGGTGGTGTAGAGTCGGATTTGTTTTCTCTTGTTCCTATCACAACAAATAATGGACAGTCCACGACTCCAGCAAAAGTCGATGCCAATTTTGACCTTTTGAGTGGAGACAGTTTAGCTATTGTTCCTGTGGGTGAAACTCAGCCTACTACTCCTGTATCTCAGCCAAACAACGCATTAGCACTCGTGGACATGTTTTCATCTCAAAACCAACAACCGCAAAATACGCCAGCCCAACAAACTCAAACTCAATATATGCCGGCCCAACAACCGTCATTTTATCCAAATGGGAATGCTGCCAACACGGTCCCACCCCAAAATGAGCCATTTTATCCAAATGGGAATGTTGCCAACACAATCCCACCCCAAAACGAGCCGTGGTCGCAATATAATCAAGGGAATAATCCTGTGTGGAATGGTAATATTGCTCAGCAGCAGCAGCCACCTTCACCAGGTTTTGGTAAGTGAAATGATATGATTTGCATATATGTAGATAATAATACTTGGAGTAAACTTCGTTTTTCGTCCTTGACGTTTGCTTCTTTTATCCATTTTTAGTCCAAAGTTTTCAAAAATCTGATTTTGGTGTCTCACATTTCATTTCTGCATCAATTTTGGTCCAAAATTTAAATTTGTCAAAAAGAACCGTTAGTTAACCACTTAACCCCCACATGAAGGGTATTTTAGTCCAAAATAAAACAAAGATCATTTTATACTTGGACCAAGAGTTAAGGTAAATGACTAAAATACCCCTCAGGTGAGGTTAACTAACAGTTCTTTTAAACGGATTTTAGATTTTGGACCAAAATCAATACAAAAATGAAATGTGAGGCACCAAAATCAGATTTTTGAAAACTTTGGACTAAAATGGATAAAAGGAGCAAACGTCAAGGACCGAAAACGAAGTTTACTCTAATACTTGAAATCATATTTTGATATTTCTTTTGTAGGTGCTGCAACTAGCGGTGGCCTACCGCCACCGCCCTGGGAAGCTCAGGCTGCCGATGATCAGTTTGCAGGCGATACCACACAGTACTCACAACCTCCTCATGGTTTACAAACTCCGGTAAACAACAATATGAACATGAACAACCATATGCAGCCGATGAACAACCAGCCAGTTTACGGCAATCAGATTCCTCAACAACAGTTTCAAGGAGGTGTACTTCCACAACAGCAAATGGCATACATGTACCCTCAACAAATGTACGGTAACCAAATGGGACAGCCCTCAGGTTATGGCGGCGGTTATGGTTATGGTTACGAGCAACAACAAAATGCGCAATATATTGATCAGAGAATGGCAGGGATGTCTGTGAGGGATGACAGTTATCTAAAAAACACTGCCTACACAGGCCCTTCAATGGCTAATGCATCATATGTGCATGTGCCATCTGGAAAGCCTCAAAAGGCAGAGGATAAGCTATTTGGAGACCTTGTTGACTTTGCGAAAGTCAAACCGAATAAAACGACTCCTGGTAGAGCGGGGAGCATGTGACCCGATCGGCTTGGTTTGGAGACCTGCTAGGCCTATATTGTCTTCAAGTTTTTCTTTTTCTTTTATTTCGGTACATTTTGGATTTTTTTTTGTATGTATAGACCAGCAAATGATTATTGTGTGTTGATATATTTTTCTATTTTTTTTTGGACTTTATAAGATTTTTTTCTGATTTTATGATTTTCTTCCATTGATTTTCGGTTTCTACGGAATGGATGCATCAATCACTATTCAGGTCTTCCTTTGCCTCGCCGGAAGCTTGAGTTTTCCGACTTTTCGACTTATGAGCAAAGGGCGGACCAAAGAACCTTTTTATTGGGTATCGGAAATTTTCGATGCTTGGATGTCTCTCAAGAGGAATAATTTTTTCGGATCGAGTATGGTCACTGGAATATTTTGGGGTTTTTAGTGTAGATTCAAGAATATTGGTTTGATTTGTAAATTTATGCAGTTTTTTTTTTATTTGGTTCGTAATTTCATTTTGATCAATGTCCATGGGGGATTGGCGATTTGACAAGACGAATCATTTGATTATAATGGAATGATAGGCTTAAGGAGTTAGGGTAAAAGGTTACCGGGTTGCCTGGTTAATGGGTTTAATTGTTACAAATTTATGGGTTTAGTTTAAGAGATTTATAACGATTAACGAGTCATATGAGTCATGAACAAAAGATTGTGTATCTCTTGTTCTATCTTCAACACTTTCCTCTCAATTTTAAACAACTAAACCTTTCAGACTCGGGTGCGAGATATTTCCGGCAGTATGACTATTGTTCCGGTTGTTCCTTGCAAGACAGACGAGTGCTCACGTGGAGACCTGCATTTTGTTTTAAGGGCTCTGGATTTTGACCCGATTATCAATTACCGGTTAGCATGAATCACGAAAGTCAAGAACTGATGATTCTTGATGATGAAGATTCAAGCTATCGAAGAATCAACAAGTTGAAGATTCCTTGAGTAGAGTAAAATTTATCTATATAACGTTTATTTTATTAGTTATTTTGTTGTTTGAAACAGTATTAGTATTACTATTTTCCCATGTATAATAAAGAAAGTATCCTTATCAAGTTTTTAAGAAGTTTTAGCAAATGAAAATGAGTCCTAAAAAATGTTAGTAGCTCAAATTGATAAAAGTGTTTTGGGTAATTTCAGCTAAATAATATAAAGCGAATAATTTACACATCCAAAAGTCTCTCAAAAACATATTCTATCAAACAAATATCTTTGAGAAATTACATTAACATTCATATTGCCGGTAATTTTGAGTTTTTTTTACCGTTATTGATACCGTATAGTATCAAATCAGAATTAAACAAAATTAAACAAAATCAAATACCGGTACCGATACAAAACGCTCATCCCCGCTACAGACGGTATTCGTAAAAATGGCCGTATATCGATACTATGGTGTGAGGGAAAGGATAGTGAACATTGCATTCTATTAGAAACTATGAAAATTGAAATATGTGCACCCAAACATAGCAAACATTTAGAACATCACTAAAACAGCTTCCAATAGTGTCATGAAAATCCAGCCAATTAATCAAAACCCAAAATCAACTTTAAACATGCTTCATAACTGAATGATCAGTAGATGGGTCAAAACATTCTAAAGGTAAGATTTAAGCGACCTGGCAGCATATCTGTTGCTTCCATAAGCGGTATTGGAGCAGTATCGGGAATAATACTAGTAACACCATGATATATTAACCTTGATTTCCCGCCATATATCAAAACATCCCCTGATTCTAAAATCACTTTATCTGCGTCATCAACACTCCGCGTTTCACCATATACAAACTCTGCAGAGTCGCCTATCGAAAATGATACAACGGGTAATCCTTTCCTCAAGCTCATTTCACTTTCATCTTTGTCCTGAATAACATACCAACAAAAATATTAGTTCATTATTTTCAGTTTATACTTTTGAACCTCTTGATACACTTCAAATTTCAATAAAGCCAACAATGTTCTTGTTCATTTTTACTGATATATGTATAGTATTTCTTAAACCATTAAATGATGTTTACCCTCATCCCATCTTCCGCAAGAAAAGATACAAATTGTCCATTTGGATTAGTTATAACTTGCTAATTTCCATCTAAAATCTTTTAAAGGATAAAATATTTACAGAACATATCATAAATTGTAATTTTTATTTTATTTAAGAACAATAACTTCATGCATACTTATCATTCCTTTTAGCAATTTAAAGCAACAAACTAATCATTTTTTACCAGATATGCAACAACAGCATAGAATGTATCAAATAATAATCAGAGTAACCAGTTATTATGTTTAGCATTTGAATGATTAAATATAATAATCTGTGACATGCATCAGTAGGATAAAAGTGACTACTGTATTTCAGTTCCTTGAGCGGTTACAATTTAACAACTGTCCCAATAGCCAATCCAACAAAAGTTGCAGCATTTAACTACTTCAGAAAGCCTATTAATAAAAACAGAATCTTGATAATAGAAACCAAAAAGTGACAAGTGTGAAATGAATTTCTAACCTGATGAAGACCAAGTCTGCCACTTTTTGAATAAAACCTGACAATGCATACATCAGGCGACATCGAAGGAATAACTTTTCGTTCATCAGAACTGCCAGCATTCCCCCGAATAAACTCGTTCGAATCTTGTATTGCTTTTTTAACCAAATCATGAAACTTTTCAGGAATTCCCGGAGGTTTAGAGTTATCAAACGATCTTAATGCAGTGTACGCGTGAGTATCAGGATCCCAATTTTTACCAAGACACATCATCTTTAAATGCTAATTTTCTTCCACCTACTATAACCAGGTTGGTAAAAGCCTCCATCACCAATTCCAAGCTCCCTGCAAGTTTTTACAATACTAATCTGAAAATGAAAACATCAAAACCATATCAGATTAAGTTGTAAACAAAATCATTCGAATCTAAGTTTTTAAAACACGATACCTGATCATTGGAAGATATATAGCCCTTCATGAGTACCATCCCAGACCTCAAAATCTTCATGTTATCCCCGCTCGTAGCTTGTTTCATTTGATTTCGTCTTTCTTTGTTCTTTACATGTAATGGAGTTTTAAGCTTGATTGCGGAACAAACCTTCTTTGGACAGATATCGAATACATGATGACTTATTCTTTCATTATCATTGTCTTTCTGAGATTTATCCCCAAATGAAATTGGTTCCAGTCTAAGGTTTCTTGGATCAGATGCCGGATGTATGAAAACAGATTCTCCAGTAACCGATGATTTATCGCTTTTAGCACAAGAACTATCCAAAGATCCATCAATCTGAGAGAACATAAATATAATTCATTACAAATTAATAAACACTAATTCTTATATGTTACGATGATAAACCCTAATCGAAAGAGAAATCTGGAAACATATCATACCTTTGCCTTGGGTTTCCAATCCGTATGTTTGATTCTACTGTCAAATTCAACAGAAGAGGGACGGTTGCCTGGACGATTATATCCTGACATCTTTGAATTGTTCACATCAGATGCCAATCGATGAATAATCAAAATTATGATGAATTAATCTTCTATTATCATCGTCCTTGTGAGATTTATCCCCAAGTTGTTTCATCTTCTTAGAATTATCATCAGCATCATCGAATGAAATTGGTTTCGGATTTAAAACTTTTCACATCAAATGCCACATCTTTGACAAGATTTTTCACATCAGATGCCACATCTTTGATAACAGATTCTCTGATAACCGAAGATTTATTCAATACATGATGACTTAATCTTCCATTATCACCATCTTTCCGAGATTTATCCCCAAATTGTTCTATCTTCTCAAATGTATCATCATTACGTAAACACGATTTCAGATTAAGGTTTTTCACATCAGATGCCACATCTTTGACACAAGATTCTCCGGTGACTGATGATTTATCAAAAACATGATGATTTAACCTTCCGTTATCGTCATATTTCTGAGATATATCCCCAAATTGTTTTATCTTCTCAGCATCAATGCCATCATTAAATAAACACGGTTTCAGGTTAAGGTTTTTCACATCAGATGCCACATCTTTGACACAAGATTCTCCAGTAACTGATGACTTATCAAATACATGATAATTTAACCTTCGATTATCATCATCTTTCTGAGATTTATCCCCAAACTGTTTTATCTTCTCAGCTTCACAATCATCATCACATAAACACGGTTTCAGTTTAAGGTCTTTCACATCGGACGCCACATCTTTTACAAGAGATTCTCCAGTAACCGATGATTCATCTAACACATGATGATTTAATCTTTTAGCACGAGAACTATCCAAAGATCCATCAATCTGAGAGAACATATATATAATTCATTACAAATTAATAAACCATAATTCTTATATGTTACAATGATAAAACCTAATTGAAATAGAAATCTGGAAACATATCATACCTTTGCCTTGAATTTCTGAACGGTACGTTTGATTCTAATGCCAGATTTACCAGAAGCACAACGGTTGCCTTGACGATTATATCCTGGTATCTTTAAATTGTTCACATTAGATGCCACATGTATGAACGATGAATAATCAAATATAGGATGATTTAATATTCTATTATCATCGTCCTTCTGAGATTTATCCCCGAATTGTTTCATCGTCTTAGAATTATCATCAGCATCATCAAATGAAATTGGTTTCGGTTTAAAACTTTGCACATCAAATGCCACATCTTTGACAAATTTTTCACATCAGATGCCACATCTTTGATAACAGATTCTCTGATAACCGAAGATTTATCAAATACATGATGATTTAACCTTCCATTATCATCATCTTTCTGAGATTTATCCCCAAATTGTTCTATCTTCTCAAATTCACCATCATCATCACGTAAACAAGATTTCAAGTTTAAGGTTTTTCACATCAGATGCCACATCTTTGACACAAGATTCTCCGGTAACTGATGACTTATCAGATACATGATGATTTAACCTTCCATTATCATCATCTTTCTGAGATTTATCCCCAAATTGTTTTATATTCGCAGCTTCACCATCATCATCACATAAACATGGTTCCAGTTTAAGGTTTTTCACATCAGATGCCACATCTTTGACACAAGATTCTCCGGTAACTGATGACTTATCAAATACATGATGATTTAACCTTCCATTATCATCATCTTTCTGAGATTTATCCCCAAATAGTTTTATTTTCTCGGAATCACCATCGTCATCACATAAACACAATTTTAGGTCAAAGTTTTTCACATTGGACGCCACATCTTTGACACAAGATTCTCTGGTAACTGATGACTTATCAAATACATGATGATTTAACCTTCCATTATCGTCATCTTTCTGAGATTTATCCCCAAATTGTTTTATCTTCTCAGCTTCACCATCATCATCACATAAATACAGTTTCAGGTTAAGGTTTTTGACATCAGATGCCACATCGTTGACAGCAGATTCTTCGGTAACCGATGATTTATCAAATACATGATTTAATCTTTTCATTATCATCATCTTTTTGAGATTTATCCCCAAATTGTTTTACCTTCTCAATATCACTATCATCATTATATAAATACAGTTTCAGGTCAAGTTTTTCCACATCAGATGCCACATCTTTAACATAGGATTCTCCAGTAACCAATGATTTATCAAATACATGATGATTTAATCTTCCATTATCATCATCTGTCTGAGATTTACCCTCATATTGTTTTATCTTCTCAGAATCATCATCATCATCAGATAAACGCAGTTTCAGATTAAGGTTTTTCTCATCAAATGCCACATCTTTACTAGCAGATTCTCCAGTAACCCATGATTTATCAAATACATGATTTAATCTTCCATTATCATCATCTTTCTGTGATTTATCCTCAAACAGTTTTATCTTCTTAGAATCACCATCATCATCCCATAAACACAATTGGAGGTTAAGGTTTTTCATATCAGGTGACACATCTTCAATAGCAGATTCTCCAATAACCGAAGATTTATCAAATACATGATGATTTAATCTTCCATTATCATCATCTTTCTGAGATTTATCCCCAAATAGTTTTATCTTCTCAGAATCACCATCATCATGACATAAACACAGTTCCAGGTTAAGGTTATTTCACATCGGATGCCACAGCTTTGACAGCAGATTCTCCAATAACCGAAGATTTATCAAATACATGATGATTTAATGATCTTCCATTATCATCATCTTTCTGAGATTTATCCCCAAATTGTTTTATCTTCTCAGAATCAACATCATCATTGACATAAACACAGTTTTAAATCAAGCGTTTTTCACATCATATGCTACATCTTTGACAATGGATTCTCCAGTAACCCGTGATTCATCAAATACATCATGATTTAATCTTCCATTATCATCATCCTTCTGAGATTTATCCTCAGATTGTTTCATCTTCTTAGAATCACAATCATCATCACATGAACTCAGTTTCAGTTTAAGATATTTCACATCAGATGACACATCTTTGACACAGAGATGCCACATCTTTGACAACTGATGCAACATCTTTGAGAACAGATGCCACATCTTTGAGAACAGTTGCCACATCCTTAACAACAGATTCTCCAATAACTGATAATTTATCATTTTGAGAACAAGAACAACTATTCGAAGATCCATCAATCTGAGAGAAGATATATACAAATCACTACAAATGATCATAATATCCAAGATCATATGCAACTAGTAATTAACAGTTCATCTTTCAAAAAATTTATAAGCTAAATGTTCCTGTTTATAGATAAATTTCACTTTTGGTCCTTCATATTTAGGATTACTTGCACAATACTACAATGTGACCTTAAACATCAATAAGTAGTCTAGACGTCCCTATTATTCTAAAGTGGGAAAAAATCATAGAACAGTAACCAAGTTCATATATGTTCTAGTTAAGTCATTCTAACTTTTTCCAATCATAAAAACCACTCAATTTTCAATTTGTGTTCAAATCTTGTGAAAAATATAATTTTTCCCTATTTAGTGATGACGTGTCAGTCTATTTATACGGGGAAAAAGATATAGTTTTCACAAGATTAGAACACAAGTTGAAAGTTGAGTGGTTTTTACAATATCAAGTTTAAGAAGGCGTCATCACTAAATAGGGGGAAACAATATAGTTTTCACAAGATTGAAACACAAGTCAAAAGTTAAGTTGTTTTTACAATAGAAAAAAAACGTTAGAGTGACTTAATTAGAACACAAATTGAAAGTTGAGTGGTTTTTACAAGAGAGAAAAAGTTAGAGTGAAACTTGGTTACTGTTTTATTGTTTTTTCCTAAATTAGAATTTCGGTCATTTACTTACTTGTAAGAGCAAATTAGTCATTTTGTTAAAATTTAACAAGAAAATTAATCTCTTTAAATGGAAAGGGCCCAATTGTTACCACATTTCAAAAACAGGGAAATCTTGTTTACTTATTGAATTTTAAGGTCACAATGTGCGAATAAACCTAAACATAAAGGACCGAAGGTGTAATTTTCTCATTCTATTTATATTTAAACAAAAAAATAAACCTAAGATCGCACCAACCCCTCGCTTCGCTATGTAGCGTGCTATACTGCTATAGCGCCCGCTATGATCGCTAATAACATCAGGGTGCAGCAGTAATTAACATTTCATCTTACAAAATTTCTATAAACTAATTGTTCCTGTTGATAGATCAATTTCACTACTGGTCCTTCATATTTAGGGCTACTTGCACAATGTGACCTCAAACTTCAATAAGTAATCTAGACCTCCCTATTATTGAGATGTGGTGATAAGTACATTACAATTTTGGTCATTTACTTACTTGTAAGAGCAAATTAGTCATTTTGTTACAATTTAACAGGAAAAATAACACATCTTTAAATGGAAATGGCCCAATTGCTACCACATTTCAAAATCAGGAACATCTAGCATACTTATTGAAGCTTAATGTCACAATATGCAACTAATCCTGAACATAAAGAACCGAAAGTGTAATTTCCCCATTCTTCTACGATACGCTGATAAACCCTAATCGAAAGAGAAATCTGGAAACATATCATACCTTTGCCTGACGATTACATCCTGACATCATTAAATTGCTTCACAGAATCACTGCAATCAACGAACACGTTTACTGAAATGAAACAAAAATCAAAGCATATGTTCGTTAAAACGAAAATCGAAGCTAGAAATCACGATCAGAGCACTTACGCGACCTCAATTGCGGTTGAAGTTAACGAGTTGATCGACGAAGAACCCTAATATGCGTGAATCTGCGTCTGAGAAAGAAGGACGAAGAAGGAATTGATTGATTGCTGAAGAACAGTGAAAAGGGCAACCCTTGGTATTCTAAAAACCAGCTTCACACTTATTTTAAAAAATGGATTTTTTTTTCTCCCGCCAATCTTGATAGCCGGATCATTTAAATTAGAACCGAACCGGTTTTGAAATTGGGTTTGAACCGGTTCCACACAAACTACTTCCGGTTTCGAACCGAATCGTTAGTTGTTACCGGTTTGACATCCTAAGAAAGTAAACCGTTTTCTGAATCGATTACACCCAAACTGGAAAATGAACCGATGTCCAAACTGGTTTACGAACCAGTTCTTACGGTTATAAAAAATGAAGTGTTAATATAATATTGCGTGGGTTTTTTATGCTTCTTAAGTTGTTATAAATAAGGTTGTGAGTGTTTTGGTTGAATCAGAATAATAAAAGCACTCTCTATACTCTTTTTAACACTAAAAAACGTGATGAATATTTACACACTACATTGTTTTGGGTACTTTTTTATGTATAATTATCTATAATAATGTGCAATCTATCATATGAAATTACGTTTATAATGTATTACAATTTTTATTTGTGTATGGATTTTAAAGATTAATTTGAATCTTTTCAAAAAAATGTACAAACGGGTTGGTAGAACCAATTCTAGTCAAACCGGTTTAGAACCGATCAGAATCGATTCTTATAGGGTTTGATTATTTTGAGTAAAAAACGACTCGTGAAACGAACCTATTTGGGCTAGACCCGATTTTGACTAATTGTTTGATCAAAACATATCAACTCCAAAAGTCGATTTGGTTCTAAAAAAAACCTAGTTTGTGGACCTCTAATGTCAATGTACATTCGGTGCCTTACGACCGTAGACTATCAACAACGCTAACAACCATCTTTCCCACAAACTGTCCTAGTTAACATGTCACATTATCTTTTTACCCATCCTTTCGACAAATAACTTTTAGCTCCAATACTAATATACCCATCATTCTCACATACAATCCACTTAAACTTAAATGTGAGAGTAAAAAATTAAAAAGAAAAGGGGGAAAGGAGAATGCGTGTGTAGATACGGGCGGTGGCTGACAGATGGTGAGCCGCCATCGCTGCTCCTCCCACACATAGATAGCTACAGACGGTTGATCGGGGGCAGCCTTATGTTACCTTTTCTTCTTGCATTACTTTAATTTCTTGTACTAAATGAGAAAGTATATCATTTGTGTTGTTACCTATCTCGCATTACTTATTCAATATTTGCTTATTATTGAACTTCATCTTCTTAACTCTTTGTGAGATCTTAAGTATATTCTCTTCTTTAAACAATATTATAATAACATAGATCTATAAAAGAAGAGAAAAAAATAAGAAGTCAACAAGAACACACACATAAAGAATTTATAGGAGTAAATAGAAGAACAAGTAATGAACTTGATACTATTGTTAAAAACAAAAACTGAACTTCATAGAAATGATATTTTAGGGACAAAAGGGCGAATCGATCCGATGAAATATGTGCAAGCCACAGACATAACAAACATATAGAACATCATTCAGACTGACTGTTTCCTACATTGTCATGGAAATCCAGTCAAATGAATCAAAACCCGAAACCAACTTCAAACACACTTCATAACCGAATGATACTTAGAGGGGTCAATACTCAATACTGTCTAAAAGTAAGATTTAAACGACCTGGCAACATATCTGTTGCTTCCATAACCGATGTTGGAGCAGTATTGGGAGTAACACTAGTAACACCATGAAATATTGATCTCGATTTCCCACCAAATATCAAAACATCCCCGGACTCTAAAGTCACTGTATCTGCTTCATCAACACTCCGGGTTTCACCATATAAAAACTCTGCAGAGTCGCCTATCGAAAATGATACAACGGGTAATCCTTTCCTCAAGCTCGTTTCACTTTCATCTTTGTCCTGAACAACATACCAACAAAATATATTAATTCACAACTTTCAGTTTGATTGATTAACGAACTTATACAGCTCAACCAACTAACTCAGCAATCCTTAGTTGGTAATTATAAATCTAGTCCCTGAACTATTACAGAATTACATAACTAGTCCCTGAACTTTACAATTTGTACATAACTGCTATTTCTATTGTAACAAGACTAAAGGCAAACTTAGAAAGAGGCTAGCATTTTTAATGATTGACCTCCTTTACAATTTAACAATATTTCCAATGGCCAATTCAATGAAAGTTGCAAGATTTAACTACTTGAAAATCCATTAATATAAAAGAAGCTTGAAGATCATAACAAAATGTGTGAAATGGATATCTAACCTGATGAAGACCAAGTTTGCCACTTTTCGAATAAAAATTAATAATGCATAGATCAGGCGACATCGGAGGAAAAGCTTTTCGTTCATCAGAACTGCTAGCATTCCCGAGAATAAACTCGTTTGAATCTTTTATTGCTTTTTTAACCATTTCAAGAAACTTTTCAGGAATTCCCGGAGGTTTAGAGTTATCAAACGGTCTTATATCAGTGTACGTGTGAGTATCGGGATCCCAATTTTTACCAAGACACATCATCTTTAAATGTAATTTCGTTCCACTTCTATAACCAGGTTGGTAAAAACCTCCATCACCAATTCCAAGCTCCCTGCAAGTTTTTACAATACTAATCTGAAAAATAAAACCATCAAAACCAATCAGATGAAGCTGTAAACAAAATCATTCGAATCTAAGTTTCCAAAACACGATACCTGATCATCGGGAGATATACAGCCCTTCATGAGTACCATCCCAGACCTCAAAATCTTCATGCTATCCCCGCTCGTAGCTTGTTTCATTTGATTTCGTCTTTCTCTGTTCTTTACATGTATTGGAGTTTTAAGCTTGACTGCAGAACCAACCTTCTTTGGACAGATATCAAATACATGATGACTTATTCTTTCATTATCACCCTCTTTCTGAGATTTATCCCCAATTTGTTTCGTCTTCTTAGAACTATCCTCATCATCACCGAGTGAAATTGGTTCCAGTTTTGAGGTTTTCGGATCAGATGCCGGATGTATGAAAATACATTCTCCAGTATCCGATGATTTATCGCTTTTAGCACAAGAACTATCCAAAGATCCATCAATCTGAGAGGATATATATATATGTATAACTCATTACAAATTAATAAACCCTAATTATTATATGTTACGATGATAAACCCTAATTCTCATATGTGACGATGATAAACACTAATTCTTATATGTTAGGATGATAAACCCTAAACAACAAAAGAGAAATCTGGAAACATATCATACCTTTTCCTTGGGTTTCCGATCTGTATGTTTGATTCTACCGTCGAATTTTTCAGAAGCCGAATGGTTGCCTTGATTATATCCAGTAACCAATGATTTATCGCTTTTAGAACAAGAACCATCCACAGATTCATCAATCTGAGAAAGGTATATATAATTCATTACAAATTTATAAACCATAATTCTTATATGCTAGGATGATAAATCCTAATTCACAAATGTTACGATGATAAACCCTATATGTTACTGTGATAAACCCTAATTCTTACATGTTACGATGAAAACCCCTATTTCTTACATGTTACAATGAAAAACCCTAATTCTTATACGTTACGATGAAAAACCCTAATCGAAAGAGAAATCTGGAAACATATCATACCTTTGCCTTGGGTTTCCAATCCGTATGTTTGATTCTACTGCCGGATTTATCAGAAGCGGAACGGTTACCTTGACGATTAGATCCTGACATCTTCAAAATTGTTCACAGAATCACTGCAATCAACGAAGCAAAAATGAAAGCATATGTTCGTTAAAGCGAAAATAGATGCTAGAAATCACGATCAGAGCTCTTACGCGATCTCAATTGCGGTTGATGATAACGAGTTGATCAACGAAGAACCCTAGTTTAGCTTAATTCCACGTCGAGAAGAACCCTAATATGCGTTAATTTCACGATTCGCGACTATTAAGTTGATGATCTGCGTCTGAAATGATTCTTGAATCGAGTAGAGAAAACGGTTTTATTAATGGTGTTTGCAACCCTTTGTTTTCTTTTTAACGGCCAAAAATCTCTTGAAAAACCTGCAAAGTATTTACTCTAGTTGAGCTTATTATAGAAAAATTCATTTTCGCAAATGGTCGGGTTGTAAAATCTATCGAACTTATGATCACTCAGTCTGAAGTCTCTCATTATTAACAGTAACCACTAGGACAAGTCCTAATAGTTATTTGTAACCCTTTGTGGCTTGGTATAATAAAGGAAAAAGCCCAAAACAAGCGGTTTGTAGCGGGTAGGGTTCGGTTTCTCTGATAAACGGGTTGGAACTTCTTCGACTTCAAAGAATCGGTTTTGATTCCGGGTTAGATTTGCACATCTAAACCATCCATGAGAAATAGCTTACATAATCCAACCGGTTGAGTTGAAATTGATAGACTAATCGGTTGTTTAAAACTGATTATAAGATTTCAAATAATGATTGATTATAAACCGGTTAATCGAAACCGGTTTTTATCTTTGGGATTTATTACGGGGCAACATTCTCATAAAAGCCTTGTCGCGCTTGAGGTTCATCAAGATGAAGGGCTCATTTGGGTTACAAGATTTGAGGTAAATGCTAGACTAATCTCATATAAGCATGTGTACCTACAAATATGAAGTTTTGAGGTAAGATTCTACTTAGTTTTCCAATTTGAGTCAAATAGGTTATATTTTCTTCTAAGTTTTCATAGGTTTATAAATTGATGATCATTAGTAAACCAAATTATTCATTTCAAAATAACACGAAACAAGATTTGATTCGATTATGCTTTGTTAACACAACCATAAAACATTTCAAAGAAACGAACATTTCATTGGAAAGAATTACAACACCCACAATCATCTGTGTATTAACATGGAACTTTCAAAATGCAAACTGGATTTGGCATCAATGAAACAATATTAACCTACACCTTTCGTGGCACGGTACATCTTTCACAGCACGAGATACAAGTCACCATAGCTTAGAATTTCGACAGATTCTAGTTTGGAGAAATGTTTTTACATCTACTTCTAGACCTCGTACTTGCAAAGATTCTCGAATCCCATGTATTCATGTCGCTCGAATTTCCCAATCATGTCCACGATTCCAACTCCACCTATAAAAAGACAGTTTTCACATATAATTTCATCGACTTTTAGTTGTTGAAGCATCTAGTGTCCCGAGGCTACAACCTCAGGACCCTTCTAACGGGTTTTTTTCACGTTGCAGGTTGGGTCTTGTCTGACAACAAGACCCAACCCGGCAAACTATGCTTCAACATTAATATTTGTAGTAAATAAACCAAAATGCTCTCACCTAATGATATTGCACTAACGAATATAGTGAAGGCGAGGATGAATATTATTAACGAAGCCCGTCCTAATATTATAATCAGCCTTCTCACAACATGTTGGCCGACAAAAGCAGCAATCGTTGCTACAAGTAGAAAATAAGCGGCTGCAAATATATAAATAATCAGACAAACGGTTTAGATCGAAGCAATCTTAAACACACTCAAAAGCAGGTAATCGTATATCTCTGTTATATACGATGAATCAAGTACATAATGACATATCTTTTAACGCTCATAAATCTTGGAAAAGCTCAAATTTTGAAGTGGAAAGATGGACAGGTTGGGTAATTAGTAACTTTTTGTACATGTTGAAATGGGTCGGGTAAATAGGATACGAATCAAACAAGTTAAAGTCAGTAACTATAATCTGGGTAAATTTTAAGCTTGTTTGACCAATTTCCTATAAAGCTAGGCACATACCATAAGGAACCGGGAACCGCTTTAGAAGGTAGTATTCTACAACAGACATAGAGGACGAAAATGTCATTGCAAATGTGGCTGTTGCACTTGAAACCTGCACATTTTATTTTCTGCTGAGCTTACATTCATATTAGATAAAAGTGAACTAAAAAAGCTTAAAGAACAGAAAACTTGCTATAAATTTTTACTTATTTAATTGATTTTTTTCTTTGACTTCTTATAAGAAACAAAAAGTTAAAAGAACTTAAAACTCACCTGGGGAGGTACTCCAAGCTCCAAAAAGAGTGGGCCCATGATAAAACCGCCACCTAGACCAAGTAAGCCGCCAACCAAACCCGCTAGTACACCACAAGAACAATACAAAACCAACTGTCCTATGCTAAGGTTGCTGGCTGAATCTCCCATTGATGATATAATTCTTGTTCCTTTATGTAAACTAACTGCCTCGTAACCAGATACCCCAAAAGAAATTGGAATCTACATGATCAATAATTCGATATAAGTTGAAATAAAATGACGTGATTTTATAAAATTATGTAATTAAAAAAAGATAGAAAGTATACTTGTGATAAGTTTAGCACCCAATACCATGTTGAACAAGTAGATGTGTAATTCTGTCACCAACATAAGCAAATTTCAAGTTCTTAGAGTAATAAAAATAACAGAAAATGTATATAGCTTGAAGCGAATATCATGTTCAAAATTATGTTATAAATTACCTTCCCAATTTGCAGACCGAGGAATGCAATCCAAACAAAGACAAGAAGCCCGAGTTCTTTCCAACAAACATTCTCGAGGATAGGAACCTGAGATGTTTATATACTAAATTTAATTTTTTGAAAGTTATATAATACAATTAGGCATTTTTTTGCGGTGGTTTCACCTCTGTTCTCAATGTTCTTTCGGGTCTGGTTGTACTTCCATTACTAGGACCACCGGGAAGAACCTTGTACTCTGCCTCAGCACTGTCTGCAGTTTATATAAAAAATAGTGGAATTTTATTATTAAAAAAAAAAACATTTTTGCAATAAAGATATCTTTGTTGGATTGAGTGAAATGAAACTAGGGCCAAATAACTGAATAAGCCTACCATTGTTCTCCAAGCGCTTAGCAGTCTCCTGAAATTGAAAAGCTCACATTCAGAAAAAAAATAAAAAACATAAGCCTCTTTAAAAGGAGGCATATATGCTGCTTGGATTTATCATCTATGGTTTGGAACGAATTATCTGATTACAGCGCAGTCGTGATAATAAGTTTTTAATGTTTGGATAAACATATTATGTGATTATTTCAGGGTCAAATACTCAGTTTTATACAGTTTGCAATAAAACTGATTATATGAATGTAACAGACTATTACATATTTACACATTCTTCAATCAAATTTAAACAAAAGTCCCATATTTTTTCAACAAAAGTGTTATTTTTGGTCATTTTATCTACTAATTTCTTAGAAAATCAGAACTTGTCAAACACTTATGTATTACCTTTTTCATAATCGTTTCTTTTTTCCATGTTTCAACACCTCTGAAGAAGGCCTTGGTTGATGTGCCTGTAGGTTTACCATTTATAATTGAAATGTCATTTAACAAACAACTAACGGGCGAAATAGAAAGATACAATTGAACATAAACATAACAACAATACCTATAAAAAGAACAATTAACAGAACTGTAACCATCCAATCAGCAAATATCACATTAAATGCAACTCCAATACTTATTCCAAGCATCAACATTGGTTGAATAAGCAATGCCAAATCATAATCAATAATTGGCATATCAAGTGTTGGATGTCTTAACTTAAGATTGTAATAAACAGTTGAGGCTGCTGCACCCATGATCATACCTGAAAAATAGACAATTTTTAAAAATAAAACATGTGAATTTATGTTATTATAATAAAGTGATATATGTTGGATGTGATTTATTCGTACATTTTGACATTGCGGTAGCAGATTTAGCATCAAAACCAATAATTAGGGTAAGCATTGGCACAAATATACCACCACCTCCAACTCCACCTACACTCCCAAATGCTGCTCCACAAAATCCAATGAAGCTACCAAGAACAATTTTCCATCCAAATTCCATTTCCTGTTTATCATATTTTATGAATATTCATGTTATTTTTTCATTTTTGAATTATTAACATTTCAATAGTTTATTTGGTACAGTAAAGCAAGGTCAACCACACCCAGAAGAAAAGAAAAAGGCATGATTCATGTAAATAAAAATTTGGAAACTTGCTGCTTCATATGACAACTGCAAACAGTTGACTTTCTAGATAGTAATAGTTTGTCAATATCTTAAATGCTTGATATCATTATTCACTTAGTATCATATCTTGTTGTGATTAATAAACAAACAATTAGCATAATGGTGCATTGTCAGGCTAATTAATGACACTCTAGTCAGTAAAAAAATCAAATTTTGCAATTAATTTAAGACCTTGAATGATTAAAAAGTAATTGCCTTTTGAGGAAAAAAATTGAATGTTGAACTCTCATGAATAAGAGATATATGTGAAGTTGCTTTCTGGACGACAGGATCTTAATTAAATCCAAACACTTCAGATGGCTGTGATTTAGATACTTTTTTTGTTTTTGTTAGGTGGATTTTGTCTTCTTATTAAAATAAGACTTAAAATTGGAAACCACAACTTTTTATAGACACACAATAATAAAGCTGAAAGTGATGATTCTAGGCTTCTAGCAACTTGAAATGTGGCATTCATAATTTGATATCCAGATACATATCCAAATTCCAAACAAGTAACTTGAAACTCAGGCAACCCACCATTACTCTTCTAATCAATGAGATCATGTGCTAATCATTAATCAATTAGATCTGGTAAAACCCAACTTCAAATGATTTGTACCCTTCAAGGATTTTCTTTTTTTCTTTTACCAAAGTCTATCAATTACGTAAAACTCGTTTCTTACATGGAAATAGAAGCAAACGGGCAACAAGTTGTGCCGCTAATCCTTTTTGTATAGCAAAATCAAACCGTTTAAAAACTACATTCATAGATCCTGACATCATAACGTTACTATCAGGCTGTGATTTACCCGATCTCGATGGGGACTAACACATACCGGATAAGTCCGTTAGTTTTTTTTAGTTTTTTGGTAGCGAGTTCTCATGCTAAAAAAAATATATCTCTAAATTATAAAACACATAACATAAGTTGTGTGAAGGAAGTAGGTGAAAGTGAAACTGTTTGTTGGAGTAAATATCTCTCAATCATTGAATTTTCATGTTATTTATTTATTATTTCGATTAAAGTTTAGAGGTGAAAGTGAAACTTTTTGTTCTGCAATCTGCATAGCTAAAACTCCATAAATCTCAACAAAATGTTAGTTTAATTTTCAAGTTATTTATTTATATTTTCGCTTAAATTTAAGAGGTGAAACTGTTTGTTCTGAAATCTCCATAGCTAAAACTTCATAAATCTTAACAAAATGTCAGCTTAATTTACTGAATAATATTAAACAATTAAATCACAAACAAGTAAGAACTAATAACTTACAGGCCAAATATGATGATAACCAGATCCATCTGTCTGAAACAAATTCTTCACCAATTTCACAAAATTCACCGTTTCCGATCCATCTCCATTTTCATAACCTGCAACTGTCGCCACATCTTCAATCATTACGCTTCGTTCCGCAGAAGCGAACATCGAAGCTACCACAAAGTTCATCAGCATCACCGACAAAAATCTCAATACGCTCCATCTTCGCGCTCCAATTTCCGTCATTCGATTCGATATTCAGTGACCTAAACGATTCGAACTGTTTGTGGAATTCGCACGCAGGTGTTTGAAATCAGCAGTCTGCAATTGTGCATCAATGATTTCTGGAAATTGGAATCAATTTGAAGAGTTTGATCTCTTCGATTGAAGTTTTTGAAGTGGAAATTGGAATAATGAGAAAGGTTTTTGCGGATTTGATCGCAAAATTCACGAAACTTATTGCTCGGAAGTTAAGAAATTTGGTTTTGCGTATTTTTGTGTGTTTTCGTGGGGTAAGAATTAGAGATATGTGAGGTGGAATTTAAAGGCAAATTTTAATGTTAAAACAATAAATAAATAAATAAATAAATAAATAATAAAAAAAATTACATGGTACGGTTGGAAGTTATATGTGTATGGGTTGTTTTTTTTTTAAGTAGAATCAATTTGAAATATTATATATTTGTGATTATATTACTTGTTCATTGTTAATCACATCTTGGGTTTGAATAAAGTTAATGTCATGACTCGTAACGTTGAAAAAAATAAAACTTTTGTAACTGTATATACAGAAATATATAAAAAGTATATTAAAGTTATAAAAGAAAGGTAGTTTAATTTTACATTTATGAATTATAATAATAATTTATACATATTAAAATATATGTAATTTTAACTTTTAAGTACAGTGGTCTTGATATAATGACATATGGTGAATCTTGGTCAAGCATGTGCCACTAAATAAAAAAAAAATTGAAGCAAAAGGCGTTTATGGAGTAGGTTGAGCGAAAGATGGACTAAAGTGATTTCTAGTTTTTTCTTCTTCTTTTTTTAATTGTTTTGATTATTTTATTGTCTGGGTGAAGCCTTTTTATTTTTCAGGATAAAGATTGTTATGTTTAATTGGAGCAACGAAAATAACGGACTCACATTGAACACGTAATAATAAGGATAAAGAATCACGAACAGAGAATTTTACGTAGTTCGGTCAGTATGACTTATGTTTACGGGCTACAACCAAGGATATTTGATTAAGCACAGTACCAAAGATTACCATACATAGACACGATATATATAGAGAACAATGGTGAACAAGTAAACCCAACGGATCTTCTAAACACCCAAGCTCAAGGACTTCAACCCTAACAATCTCCCACTTGTGGCCTTATGATAAACACCAAGTCCGCCAACAAGCACACACCAATCCATGTCTTTAGTAATCAGTAACCCATAGGTCAGAAGTTTTGCAAGTCCAGCTCCCAGATAACAAACCAAACTTCAATCCAATCATCTCAAGTCCACATAGTTGTAGTGCCCAATCATCATCAGTAAACAGACCGGTCTGTTGGAGCCCAAGAGGACTCGAACCAGGTCTTAACAAACCTCATCATCACTTCCTCTATCCTATCTGACAGCCACAAAGCGGATACATGAAGACCCAGATGACCACTCTCCAATAGTAGCAAATTCCTAAGAGAGACATTTTCATTCGGCTCTCTAGTCTTTCGAACCCAACGTCGATTTCCACACTGTGTCAGAATGCTCCCACTGTTACGAATATCTCATTTGCGCTTAGACTTTCGAATACGCTCAAACTTATCAACCGGAGCTCCAGGGTTCTATGCTACAAACCGAACTTTCTTAGCTTTCGAATCAGCGAGCCCGACTTTGATGTTCATCTTCACAAGGGTGGTCATATCCCCAGACGGAACAGGCACAAGATACAACGACCCCTTCTTGAAACCCCTAGCAATCACGAGATTATCCTTGGCCACCTTCCACTTTCAACTACCAACCTTCAGATCAAAACCTTGCTCATGTGAAAGCCAAACATAGATTAACTTTAATTCAAGCCTTAGAATGATCCTGATGTTACACAAATTCCGAGTACTACCTCAAGTAGTATCCAAGTCAGTATCCCGTATGCCAGTCACATCAAGAATTTCACCGTTTTCAAGCCTAATCTTACCAAAATTACATTTTTTTTAACATTCTGCATGTTATCGCTACTAGGGGCAACATGGAACAATGCACCGGAATCTATGACACATGAATCAACACTACTCTCGACACCAAGCAATAGTGCCTCATCATCAATATAATTTCAAACGGAAACAGTGGTGTTCAGCTCTTTCTTGTCTTTAGGACATTGATTTCTGAACATGTCATTTCTTGTTGCAGTTCCCACAATGCACACTTGATCAGGCTCTAGACGAACTCATGCCCTGACCCTTGTCGCTCCCACTATTTTGGCTATTATTCCTTCCTCTGCCAACATGTAACATCTCATAAGAAGATACCCCATTAGCACCCCTCCGGCGAATGTCTTCACCCAGTAACAAATCCCGAATCTTTTCAAATGTCATCCAATCAGTTCCCACCGAGTTGACATTTGAAATTATATAAATAATAACCGAGTTTCCACCGAGTTGACATTTTCAAATGTCTTCTCAACTGTACCTAACCCTATATATATAATACATTAAATAACAATTATATAAATAAAAACTCGTTCAGACTCACTAGCAACCTTGAGCTTGATATGTGAAACTTGGACTTGTTTATTAATTAGGTCACGATAAAAGCTTCAGATCATTCTTCATTCTTGAGATCATTTAAGCTCAGTTGACTCGAATTTTTAGAGAACCGGTCTTAAGTAGTTCACGAGCAGTTCGACTTGGTTATACCTCTATGTGATTTTGGTAAGATAGACTCATTTATACCTCTACCGATTTTGGTAAGATTTACACTAATTTCCCTCTCACCAAACCCTATTCTACGAGCAAAATATTATTGATCACTAGTATTAGTTACTACGAAAAAGGTAAAAGAGAATTATGTATCAATAATTGTTTAATAAACTTACATACATTGTATATGATTATGTTAAAAGTGTTATTAATTTCTATTAAAGTGATATCAACATTTCATAAGTTCCATTAACAAAGTCATGATTACACACGTAACTAGACAGTAAAGAAAAAAAAACACTATAGATGATCACTTCATAAGTTCCATTAACAAAGGGTAGGTGCTTGTCGTTGATTATGTTCAAGTGTTATTATTTCTTATTACGAGTAACATCAAGTCATCGACATTTCATAAGTTTCATTATAAAAGAAAAGGTTAAACGCGTCAAAAACGCAACCATACTTGAGAAGAAAATACTAATAAAAGGAAGATTAGACGCATAAAGTTTCACATTAATAAACACTACTTATTGTGGTTGAACATTGATGGATCGGGAACTTTTAAGGGCCAGTTATGTATCAATAAACTTTTTTCTCAGTTCGATTCGGGTCGAGCAAGTCATATTGACAAATTCAAACTCAGATTAAGTAATTAACTGATAAGATAATATAAAAGTAATAAAATATTTAATCAACAAATACCCAAAACTCCCCCTATGTAGTACGTATACATAGAGAGGCTACATACTACTAATCATGTGATGAGCACCTCGGACGTGAAGATAGACGACCTGTCAAAAGAGTAAGATCTCCTACATTAATCTTTACTCAATTGTTTTATATAGAAATAATATATTTTAATTATACATATTTTAAATAATATACGTCAATTTAATTAGTTAGTAATAAAAGACTTAGAAAGTTATGGCTGCGAATGCGTGTTAGAGCGGTGATATTAACATGGTTAGGTACTTTAAGAGAAACATATGAGGTTATCACGTACTTATTTTAAATATCGAAAAGTAGATGGAGAAACACCATGTGTTACTATATTCGAGAATCACACAAAAGTTACTTCGTTGCAAAAACGAGCAGTAGAAAACATGAAAATGAATTTACATAAACCATACTTATAATTTGAAACTGCCGTCAGAAAAAAAAAAAGGTAAAAGCGTATCAAACTTGAACCGATCGACTTGGTGAGTACACAGAGTAAAGTGATTATATAAAATAATTTCAACCCCCAAAAGTGATGGTGCCATGGTGAGTGCAAACGATTCAGTAAAAATGTGAAACCCTAAAAGAAAGAAAATTTGTAATTCTAATTAGAATTTATAAATAATTAATTTACTAATAAAATTGAACATACATAAACGTACATTCACGAACATAAATGAACGAATAAAAGCATGTGTTCAAGTTCGTTCATTTAATTAAATGAATTTAAAATTATGTTCGTGTTCGTTCGTTTATTAAATAAACAAACGTAAACGAACTTCCTGCCAAACGGTTCACTTCACTGAACGTTCGGTTCGTATACATGCCTAAATAATTATAAAATTGAAATGCTTAATCATTTAGAAAGGTACTTAGAGTGATCATAGCTTAGACTCTATCCATCGCATAAAGTGTTCATCCATTGACGTGGAAGGTGTTTGTGGGTGTTGTGGGGGGGGGGGGGGGCGGCAATGGGGCTAGTCGTTCGTCCGTTGCACTTAATGGTTTGTCAGGTGTGGGTGGGGGTGCGGCAATGGGGCTAGGCGTTCGTCCGTCGCACTTAATGGTTTGTCCGTTTTAATGTGTGTGGTCAATTCCAACTCTCTTAGGGCTAGGCGTTCGTCCGTCGCACTTAATAGTTTGTCCGTTTTAACGTGCGTGGTCCGTTTCATCTCTTTTTTTTTCTCTTCTCACATGATATTATTTAATTGGGTTGAATGTGAGAAGAATGCATAGAGATTTTTAACGTTGGGGCTAAAACCTGCTTGTGAAAAGATGTGAATGATGAATAAAAAACTGATGTAGAATGCTGGACTAGGACTATTGGTGAAAATGATTTTGTTATCGTTAGAAACAATCATAATACACAAAAAAAAAAAAAAAACTTAGTTATTATTACTTTATTAGATGAACCTTTTAACCTAAAATTAAATGCAATTGAAATTTGAAAATAGTGATAGCTTTAATGTTTACGTAAGGAAAGTGACGAGTTTTGATAAACCAAAAATATGGTTCACGTAATCAGGTTATCTAGACAGCTATTTATTATTAAGCCACTTGATGTATTTTATATTAAGATATATTGGAAGATGATAGAGTTGGCAACCAATTTGAGAGACTAATTAAAACGTATATATTAAATAAAACAAAAACATTTGATGTTTTTTTATACAACCAGATTTTAGTATTTTTGTATGGTTACGGGTGTTCAAAACAATTATATTGCTAAAGAGCAATATAATTAAAGAGAACAAAAGGTAAAAAAATTGTATAATGACATTAAAATTAGGAGCCAAACGCTCCATGTGTCGAACTTACGACTTAAATGCCTAAATGTTATGTTACAAAACTCTACATATTACACCAACAACTTTCATGCTAATTGTGATGCGTTTAAATAAAAGTAATTAAAAAAGCTTTTTAAAAATTTTCAATGGTTATCACGTGACATCCATTCAATAGAACCAAGTGGCCCGATCAAATGTAGTTACTATTTATTGTGACTTAACTTTATATATAGTATAATTACGGCTATATAAACATCATATGTCGGGTTATATGACAGAACACGTACAAATAATCACATGTATCGTATGACTTTTTAGTGGTCGTGTCAGTTACACTCATCTTATACGTGTATATCATGTTACATGTTGTATAATTTTGACAAAACCAACTCATACGACATTTATAAAACATATACTCCTTTTCGGCGTATCCACTGGCGTATCTTAGTGATGCTCCGCAGGCACTCTTCTTATTCTCATTGGAGAAAGACTCTCCCTCTACTTTATTTGATAGGGGCGGATTAACAGCATCAACAGGGCAGTAAAGCAGACCGTCCCTGCGATTTTTTTGTCCGTAGTACTAATCTTTGTGCTTTTTTCTAAATTTTTTATATATATTGAGAATCGCCCCCTTCGAATTATCTCCCCTGCAAGAATCTGAGTCAAGCTTCCTACCGGTCATATCAAGCAACTCGTATGACCGTATGACTTGTTATTGATGTTAGTATTTTGTACTGACGGTGTTCTTTATACGCCATGTCAGCTAAACATATTATTAATGAAGGATTAGAAGGTAGTAATTAATCTAATTATTGGCTACTTCAAAAATCTTCTAGTTAACCTCATTTAATTGAATGATAATGAAAGGTTGATAAGAGTCTATGCTTATATAATATAATATAGTTTTCTAAAACTTGTAGTTAAAAAAACAATCCTTATCATCGTTCAGATAGATGTTGACAGTCAACCCGGTTGGTAACGGGTATGGATCCCACTAGAATCGAATCAAATTTGTATGACATTATGAGGGGTCTCGTTAGGTTAAAGTTTGACTAAATGTTACATAAATCATAAAACTAGAAATAATAAAGTCGAACACTGAAATAGATACTAATTTTGATTTTGATTGAGGACTAATTTGGTTGTAAAATGAAGGATATATTTATAATATTGTCGGAAAACCCGCGCGATGCTGCGGTAGTGACAATTTGTAACGCGGTATCCGTTTTTGTATTTGGAAGACAGTGTATCGTATTAACATATTATAGTTTTATTGTCATATCACTTGTTAGAATTCGGGTCCAACAAATACACACAGTCATAATACAAAAACGAGAGGATGGAGACAATGGCGCAGCTTAGTGGAGACCGGGGGGCGACCGCCCCCCCCCCCCCCCCCCCCCCGGTTTTTTTCGGCCGTAGTGCTAATTTCTGCGTTTTCTAAATTTTTTTTTATATATATGAAGGACCGCCCCCCGGATTAGGATCCGTGACTTTTCGCCCCCCCCCCCCCCCCCCCCCAAAGTTTTCGACCAAGCTTCGCCAATGGATGGAGATGAACACGAGATTTAACATGATTAGGATTAATTCAACCTACGTGGCAACATCAGTGGTCGGTGGATTGCAACCAGAAAACTTCTCTATTGCTTTCCACCTCATTCATCGTTATAAGGAATTTACGAGTATAAGAAAATATATATCTAACTATCTAAGGATACAAAATATGGGCTTAGAAAAAAGAAACATAAAATAGGCCCAAAGTGACACCAAGATCATCGGCCCACATGCTCCCCTTGTTTGAGGTCTCTTTAAGCTTAACGGTTTTCTGGTATTTATTAAAAAACGAGTACATCAAGACTCCATAACCTAACATTTCAAAGTCTTTTATCGGTCCTTATTGCTTTGCTTTTAGCTTTAGCAATCTAAAAGGAAACATATGAGCTAATTTACAAGCTACAATATGGGCAATGCCATCATGAAATGATAAAACAATTCTTGTTACTTGTCTTATAAACAAAAACACAAACATGTAGGAAGACATTTAGAAAAGACGAATTTCACAACACAAAAATGTTACTAAAAACAAACACAGATAATGATTTTTTAAACTCTGGGCCATTGGCGGCCAGAATGTGGCCCATCAACTCAAAAATGATTTTTTTTTTCTTTCCAAAACTGCACCTTCCATAACTGATAAAATCATTATGTAACTGATAAAATCATTATGAGCTAGTGGCTCATTTCACTCTTCTTAAATAAGAAAGAGCATGAGTCACCGGCTTTCTTTCTCCTAACCAACTCGCTACAAGGTTTACGTAATTGAGCTAGTTCGGTATAAGCATGGGTGGGGATGACGTTCAGGTCTCGTAATCTGTACGTAGTCATTCGTTTATATCTTAGTTGCATTCTTTATCCTTATATACGATACCACCAGGCGCGTCCTATCTTCAAGCGAACTCACCTTATGGACCCTGTTGAACTAGATTCCCTGCTGAGGTAGAGTGCATGAAAGAGAAAGAAGAGCTTACTAAACCAAAAAGTTTAATATAGAGCCAAACATGCAATTTTTTCTCGGCAAGCAGCAATCAAATCTTGGAAAAAAGGTGGTTTGTTATCGTACCTCGACATTGGAAAAGACCTGATAAAGAATCATTCTATTGGGACATGTGCTATATGGAGGTTTTTTTTAATGATTTTTGACGTATTGACTCATGCTCTTGATCCACTTGTTTTAATTCAGCTTGCTTCACCTATTGGGTTTTCCTAGATTCAATACCACATGCAGAATGGATAGCACGGTTCAGAGAAGAAGAATATAGTGTAAGGGGCCTAGGTAGATGTTTAACAACCATCTCTTTTTCGTCGAGAATAATAACCAAACTCAATTATTATTGCTACGTAAACTTGATACAAAACATGAGAATATAAAGGAATTCATAACCGACCTAAAAGCATTCCTAATCACAATCTAATTCTATTATTTAACTTGGCCCTACTCAATAATTAAACTTTAGACACTTAACATTATTGACCCTAAACTTTGAATGATCTCCTCCTTCCTCCCCTTGAGATCAAGCTAACCTCCTCACCCGACTATACATATCACACAGGGGCGGCTCCGAAAACCCCCCGAAAAAATTGGGCCTTAGGCGAGATAAAAAAACGGGCCCTTATAATATAAAATTAAAACCGCATATATAAAAAGTCAATAATGTATCAATAAATGTAATAACAATAGATACAACCAACCTTTAAATACCTAACAAATCGTGAGGCTCTATTAGCATTTTCAGTAACGGATCAACACCACGTTATTTGAATAACGGATCAACACCAAGATATACTTAAATGCGGACCCCTCTTGAGATATTATTAACTCGTTTTCTACTTTTTTCTTTTTACGTTTCATACCCCACTTTTGCATTTGTATAAGGATTTAGGAGGCATATTTTAATGGAAAAAAAAAACAAAAAAAAAAAAACAAAGTTAAACTATAAACACCAACATTATACCTAATTACACAAAAATTAAACCATAATCCACTATACGCATATAAATCTGTTTGGGTTTAAAGCTTTAAAAAGAAAAAAAAAAGAAGTTTACAAAAATAGTCCCTTCTTTAAAAGAACCGTATTATTTCGTTTGGATTTAAAACTTAAAAAAAGAAAGAAAAAAAAGAAGTTGACAAAAATAGTCCCTTCTTTAAAAGAAAGGCGCTGTTGATTAAAAAAAGGAGAGCGGAGGTTTTGAACCTGCGACACTAACTTTAGCATCTCAGTGACTTTCCAATTGAGCTGCCATGCCAATTTGCTAACTTTTTGCAAAATATGTTATAAGTATACTAACTCTGATATATATATATATAACAATTTTTTTTTAAAATTCCGGGCCCTACGAAATCCCGGGCCCTAGACGGTCGCCGACCCCGCCTATGCCCGGGGCCGCCCCTGATATCACACGATCGAGATAAAATTGGTGTTGCTAATACTTTCACAGGGTGGAGCGGGTACAGGTTCCAACAATGAAGCTTAAAACCAATAAAAAGTTGTCACCTCATTTGTACACACATTAGCTTGAAAGTAGTTTGAGAGAAGATTGAGGAGAATTGATGAAAACATACGACTATTTAGTGTGAGAAAGTTGGGTATGAAACAATGAAATGAATACGACTAGTTGTAGCCGTGATTTATAGCCGCGAAAGAAGTTTCGTCAATAGCAACGATGTAGCCGCTTAGCCTAAGGGCAGCCGCAACACTAGCCGCTGCCCACAACTCCCACCGTAGACTAATTTTGTTAACTAACATAAAACATGATTACTTTCATATTATATTAGAAATTAGATTTGAAACTCATGTATTAACAAAGAAAATTTTAAAATTGAACAGTTGGTCTAAAGTATTGAAATTATAAAATATAATTTTAATTTAAAGTAATTTAAAATGAGTGGTTATTTAACCCCCCTATTTTGTTAAAAACACCATTTTTTAATGGTCGTTTCACTTAAAACGGCCGGTTTATATGAAACGATCCTAAAACGATCGAAACAAGGTGACGTGTCGCGACGACGAAACCTTAAAATTCAGGGGTCCCGCCTTTTTTGAACGACCGTTTTAAATGAAACGATCCCAGAACGATAGTTTTAATTGAAACGACCTTAAGGATTATTTTTTTTTTAGTAAAAAGGGGATGTCTATAGCCAAAAGCCTTTAAAATAATAAAAGAAATTAAAAAAAAACAAAATCAGGTCAATTTGACATTTTGACCAAACCAATCGATTCGCCCCCAAACGCAGCCTATAGTCCATCCCTAGTCTCCCAATTTCATTCCAAAAACCCCCAAATTGTACCTAATCCCTAAAATCCAATTTCTCCCAAATTCTTAATCCCCTATCACGCCAACCCTATCGTCATACCTGCTACACAATTGATCCAAAGCAAACCACCGATCTCTGCACAATCCGGAACAAATTTCGTCAAAAACGGAACCCTAGAGGAAATCTATCAAGTTTCCAGGTGAATTTGTCTTTCTGCTCAAGAAATTCGGAGGAAATTGGATGTTAAAACAATGTTGAAGCTATGGAGATGGTATCAGAATTGTTTATCTGTACATCCGGTGAAAACGCAGGTCATCAGCTCCGGTATTATTTGGGGATTTGGTGATATTGCAGCTCAGACAGTTACGCATTATACGGCCGTTAAGAGAAAACCTAATTTCGTTTCTGTAAGTGTTTTTCGTTTGTTTGAATTCGTTTCAACGTTTTCTAGGTCGTTCTGGTTGGATGTTAATCGCTTTCGTAAGATTATTTATGATCAAATTGTTGTTGATTTGATATGTTTAGAGCTACTGATTCCTTTTGAAATAATCAAACCAGATAATTAACTGTATTATAACACAATGTAGGATATATGTTTTGATTTGCTTTAATTGTTGACTTAACTCGGTTTATTTAAGGTCTTAAAGAGTTTGAATAAGCAGCTATTAAACTAATTATATAAGACTGGTTGTTTTACACTCGAATAATCAGATGTTCATGATCAGTTTGCCTGCATCCAAGCACTTAAAACTGATTATTGTGTGTATTGAAGATTTGAAGTGAAATAATCCGATAAGATATCCTGAACGTTTGATTATTGGGCTATGATCTTGGGTTAGTGATTTGCTCTAACAGCCTTAGATGTTAGCAGTCACCCATGGACTTCTCATATTATGTGTTTCTTTTGTATATACATATGATTCTTGCAATTTTCCAAGTGGCATGTACCTCTGATAGTCATATACCTCTATGATCTTGTGAGGATAATTTCATGCATATAGCCATGAGATACCCGAATGTTTGGTCGCATATCTACTTTTACTTGGTGAAACTGTAATGTTTTCGTTCTGTACGCGAATGTGTTATCGGTTATCACATTAGTTTAAGTCATTATTGATGGGAAAAAGTCTGATACGAGTATCTCATGGCTAAATGAGTGATTTGTTTCCGACGTCCCTATATAGGTATAAATTATACCTATAACAAACCAAAGAAAATTGTTATTTCCATGGTTTCTCTTGTTTAAATGGCTTGCTATGGTGAGCATATTTGACTTACCTTGAATTATTATAACAAGGAATAATTTGAAGTTTTTTTTTAGTACTAGTGTTTTTTATTTGCCACTGAAGCTTTTGTATGCTCTTCTTTGAACAAATTCTTTTCACATTAAATAGCGGTTTTATTGATAAGTTACTTGTTGAATGATGATATTGTTCATACTTTCTATTTCCATTGGCATGATTAAATTCTTACATATACTGGTTTACCATTTACTGGTCATTAAAACACTTCTCCTTTTGTTCATCCATTATGTTTCACTTCTGCATGATATCACTGTCACTATGTAGCGTTGTTACTTCTGCTTTCTTTTTAGGTGCCTATAGAAATGTCAAGCGTATAATTTGTCATGTTTGAATAATTGAATAATATAGTCATTATATGTTAACTCAATCAACAGGAGAAAGATAAAGAACTACACATCAATTGGAGACGTGTTGCCACCACAAGCTTGTTTGGAATGGCATTTGTTGGGCCCGTTGGTCACTTCTGGTTAGTATTCTTTCAGATTTTCCTCGAATAACTTTACAGTCAGCTGCAGCCTGCAAGTGCAGAATTTATATCACTTATTTAGATATGGTAGTCTCAGGGGTTGATGACATCTCTACAAATTTTATATCAGTTTTTGGATATCATTAATTCTACATTTCTAAACAGGATTAGAAACATTTATAAAGCAAGTGCACTATACTTGGTCCACAATCTACAATGTTCAATTAGCATTAAATATTTGAATTATTAATATGATGCTCATAGAGTGGTGATCAATACAAAACATTTTAAGTAGAGAACAAAGAGAACCACATAAGCTTCTGTTATACAAAACATATTATGTTCATAGGTTTTCTATTAAACACACCCCTATATAGATATATGGTTCTTAAAGAGGTCATAAGCTTGATAACCACATTGAAGTTGGTAAAATAGTTTTCTTTGGACAAGATTTGAGAAATTGGGTAAAAAGCTGTTAATGCTTCTGTAGGTCAAATAAATCTTCTTATGCCAGTTATAGAAAGGGTATCTATGCAATGTAACAATCGGATTATATATTGAGAAAGTTAAGTGCATCAAAATTGAACTCTCATATCTGTGTATAATTTAAAACCAAATCTACTTTATCACCACGTAAATTTTACTTAATCCTATGATTGTGCAACAATTTTTAAATTGAGATGTCAGATGTATGATGTTAAATTGAAATATGTTTTCTTTGTAAAATCTTTCCTGCTAAAGTAAACTAATGCGTATTATTGTCTTCGTGGTGATCAAATGATCAATGCCATTAGTTTTGTACCATTTTTGGCTACGTTACTGCAAGAATCATTTATTTGTCCACTAATGTCAAGTTTTGGACATCTTCGTTCTGTCTTTCGGCCAAAAAGGAAGTCAACTAGTTTGCAATTGCTAAATAAATGTTATGTTAATCCTCATAGTGACAAATATATCCTTAAATATTAACTTTTGGGCCAAAAGCAAGATTTTTTAAATAAAAGGTCGATTGAATACATGAGATACAATGATAAGATAACTTAAATCTGATATTAACGTAGCCAAAAGAAACAAAAACTTAATGGTACGACTGCACAGGGCTGAAAGTAATCACTCTGCGAATATCTCTTTATTCTTGTTTCTAAAGGGCATTTTAGACGATTCACCAATACTGTTGTTCTTGCAGGTATGAAGGTTTGGATCGGTTTTTAAGATTTAAACTCCAATACCAACCAAAATCCATACGGTTTGTTGCAACTAAAGTAGCACTTGACGGGATCATTTTCGGGCCTGTGGATCTATTCGTTTTCTTCTCTTACATGGGCTTTGCATCAGGAAAAAGTTTTAATCAAGTGAAAGATGATGTGAAACGCGATTTTCTTCCAGCATTAGTATTAGAGGGCGGGATTTGGCCTATCGTTCAAGTTGCCAATTTTCGGTTTATACCCGTACAATACCAACTTTTGTATGTCAATTCGTTCTGCTTGTTGGACAGCTGTTTTCTTTCTTGGCTTGAACAACAACAGGATGCTGCATGGAAGCAGTGGTTCAAGACTTTTTCATTGAAAGAACATAATAAGAAAGAGGGTTAAGCTTTTTACCCATTCATATTCCTGAGATTTTATTGTTTTTCATTTGTGTTGAATATTTTGGGAACTTTGAGAAGGAATTTTATGCTTTTAGATGTTCTTTTTCAATTTTTTTTAAAATCCTCTGCTTGTTTGGTTATATACTATCTTTCTTGCATTCCTTTTAGAGGCGGACAGTTGGAATGATGCGGTCTATTAGTGTTGAAGTTGATCACTAACATGTCCAACAGTGCAAGGTATTCTTTATGCATAAAAGCAAAATTAGTAGTATTATCAGTAAAACAATAAACTTCTGATAAAGCATTCACATCAGCTTTAATGACATAGGATATTTCCCGGATAGACTCTAGACATGAGCCCCGTGGTAGAGATAGTTCGAAGTAAACTCGAAATGAAGATAAGCTTAGAAACACGAAATGCAAATACGCACACTTTGGTTTCTACAACATCAGCGTTAGAACTTGCATCCGCTACCTAAAAGGCAAGTCCTTGGCACAACTTGCCTCGATTGCTTCCACTAGACAAGTTCTTCACTACTTGTCTTGGAGTCACGACAAAAACACGAGAGTTCCTCAAAACCCAAAAAGGATATGTACAGAATGTGGGAGTTCCTCAAAACCCAAAAAGGATACACAGAGAACGTGGGAGCTTATTAAAGTCAATGTTTACCCATAAAGTGTAATATATCTAGGTCAAACCTATTAAAGTAAGGGTCTGTTTAGTATGAGGTAATGGAATGAACGATGAAATGGAATGAAAACGACGGAATAGAATGGTCGAGGGAATGAAATGGATCATTACCATTCCGTCGTCATGTTTGGTACCATGTGGGAATGAAATAAATCATTGATTCGCATTGTTTGATGGTAGTACAAATGAAGAAATCGAATACAATTTTCCTAATATTTCCATTTAAAATGAGTATATTTTTTTATATTTATATTTTTTAATGTTTTAATTTTTTATTAATTTCATTAAAATATTTAAGTTATATTTATATTGTTTATTTTATTTGTTGTTATTTTTTATTTTCTAATTTACGTTTATTTTTATTACTTTTTGTTTTTGTTTTCATTTGTTAATTTATTAATATATTAATTTATTTTTATTTTATATTTATTTATTTTGCATTTTCGGTTTATATTTTTATTTATTTATTTATTTTACTTTTATTCTTTATTTTTTTCAGAAAATTTTAAGAAGAAATTTAATCGGAATTTTCTTTTTAATTCCATTCCTTGAGGGAATCGAAAAAAACACCCCTCCCCCATGGAATGAAAATCTTCAGAAATGGAAATGGTCTATTTCATTCCAATGTGCTACCAAACATGTCATTTTTCATTCCAACGTAATGATTCATTCCATTCCATCTTCCATTCCTGCATACCAAACGCTACCTAAGGTAGCGTTTGGTATGCAATAATGGAGGGTGGAATAGAATGATTCATTACGTCGGAATGAAAAATGACATGTTTGGTAGCACATTGGAATGGAATAGACCATTACATAAGGAATGAGATTCATTCCATTTTTGAAGAATTTCATTCCATAGAGGAGGGGTGTTTTATTTCGATTCCCTCAAGGAATGAAATGAAAAAGAAATTCCAATTAGCTTTCTTCTTAAATTTTTATGAAAAAATAAATAAATAATAAAAAGTAAAAAAAAAAAAAAAAAAATTAAAATATTAACCGAAAATGAAAAAATTAATAAATATAAAATAAAAATAAATAAATTAATAAAAATAACAATAAAAATAAACGTAAATTAGAAAATAAAAAATAACAACAAATAAAAAAATATATAAATTAATAATTTAATTATATTAATAAAAAATAAAACGTTAAAAAATATAAATATAAAACATATATTAATTTTAAATGGAAATATTAAGAAAATTGTATTTGATTACTTCGTTTGTATTACCATCAAACTATACGAATCAATGATTTATTTCATTCCCACATGGTAACCAAACATGACGATGGAATGGTAATGATCCATTTCATTCCCCCGACCATTCCATTCCTTCGATCATTCCATTGCATCGTCCATTCCATTACCTCATACCAAACAGACCCTAAGTGTAGGTGAAAATGGTCTGAAGCAAGTCAACGCTGCCTGACATTGAACAGTGACAGTCAACGGTGGGTCAGTAGTCAACCCTTTACACCAAAATGGGTAAAAACGTCTTCTCAAGACAAAGCATGCGAGGAAGTCAAGACGCTACCACCCCTCGAAGAGGAGGCGCTAGGTACCTATGTATCCGAAGCCTCGGGTATAAATTGAAAACTCAACCAAGGTAAATCTTAATACACAACACAAAACTCTTCACACTGTACCCCTTCACTACCATCTCACACCCCCCCCCCCCCCTCTAATACTTACTATATTGGTTTGCACTTCAGAAACTGATCATAGGAGATATGCAATGAGACTAACGGTGTTCGTGTTTGCTCGTTTCTTAGCATGTTTCCATGTCCAAACTTGTTCATCCAAAGCCAATAACTTGCCTTCTCGCAAAGGCCAGTACTGGACTCACCCGATTTCCGTTGTAGCAACAAGTTTCTTTATATTGCATATTATCTTTAAATTTTAAAGAGAATATAAGAAATATATATTTTCCTCCTATATGAGAATCTTTATATTTATACCTTACACTTAAATTTTGATTTATACCTTACACTTAAATATATATGTACTAATGTACATATATGTTTTTTAAGGATATGAAATGTGCTGTAATATTTTTAAAAGCCTTTAAATTTTATAGATAAATATGTTCTTTTGGTAAATTATAAAGAAAGACCTTGTGAATTCATTCTAAATGAATAATCTAAGGTTAAATATTAGTCGTTTTATGTGAATGCATGCAATATGTAATATGCAAATCTTCAAATAAATAAATAAAAGGATTAGGCTTTAACCCATGTTTTTGGTTTAGTCGGTTTGTCATATAAACCGAAACCCCTTAGTTGTTCTAAACAAACAAATTATATATTTATTTGAAGATTTACATGTTTTATCTAGCTTATTTTGCCACCTCTCAGAGTCTCCTTTCTGCTTTTTTTTTTTTTCTGTTTTTTCGTAAATTATAAAGATAAAAGCCTTATTGTAAATGGATTTCAAATGAATCTTGACATGTATAATCTAGCTTAATTTGCCACCTCTTAGATCAACCGAAATGAATTCACATCAAACCAGTAAACAACTCAAACATATACACTATGTTTTCGAGTTCACTTAACGAGAGAAAGGAAGGGAAATGTAACAAAATTTGTGTTCTTAAGTTTCATTTAATGAGGGAAAGGAAAGGAAAAAAAAAGTTGTGTTTCGAGTTTCACTTAAGAAGGGAAATGGAGGGAAAGTTAGACCATTTTCTATTGTTTTTTATATTTCGATTTAAAATGAAAGAAATCACTCCTTTTCTCTTTTTTTCATTTCTCTTTCTTAGATCTCATTTCTTTTCTTTTCCCTCTTTAAGTAAACTCGGGAACACAACGTAACAGTCGTTTTTACCTATTAACTCACATCAAACAACTCGAACATTAACAATCAGTCTTGCCAGTAAGTAGCTTGAAATCTGATGCAAGAGAGTGAAGATTAACTGCAATCACACATGGAGATAGTGATGATTCCAGTTCATACAGACGCTTGTTTTTTGTTGGGCATATATACTTGCTTGAACCATGACTAATAAAATATATTAAAAACATAAAAATAGATGTGAACAAAAAGTGAACACTAAAAAATAGCATTCCAAGGCTTGGAAGTTGACAAAATGTTAAGAACAAACAACAGTAAGCAAACAAAAATCCCAAGAGAGGTTTCTGAAGACCATATAAATAAGTAGTACCAACACAAAACCAAACAAAACTGTTATTCAGTTTTAAGTACTGGCAGGAGCTCCTTTGGTCCTTGGGGTTGCCTGAGTACCTTCCCTGAAGTTACTCTTGAACCTGCGAGGAACATTACGGAGGTAACGCATACGACCAGTTCCTGTAGTCTTCCTTCTGATGGCCTTCTCACTCCAGTTATCTAAAGCATTATAAATAATACAAGTTTACTTAACAAGCTATAAAAATATGATTTCACTGCATTCTAATAGTTTGATTAATTTCTAAAGAAACATAAGCTTTCATATTCTCAGAAAGCAAAATAAACAAGTTCCACCATCTTATTTTTCATGGATTTTAGTCAACTGCTGAGTCTCTCACATATAGATAAAGATCACACCCAGGTGGCATTTAAAGAGGCAAATTAACTGTATTCCTATAGAACTCAAAAAGTTGGCGAACAATGTACGTACTAGGTAATATAAACTCATAAAGATATGCTTATTTAAAGCTTAATTACATCTTTTAGACAAAAATGTGTTAACTTGTCAAGTTGCATGCAATCCAGTAATTGGTATAGATGAAAAAATAGTACTGAGACGGTATATTCCTGTAGAACTCAAAAAGCTGGAAAACAATGTAAATACTAGGTAATACAAAACTATAAAAATGTGCCTAATTAAAGCTTAATTACATCTTTTAAACAAAAAAATGTCAAATTGTCAAGTTGTATGCAATCCATTAGCTGGTAATGATGAAAAAATGTTCAAAGCATTGATGATATTTTAGTCTCAAAGAGTGAATCGATGTTCATAATGCAAAAATTTATCTTCCATCTCCATCTAGATTGAAATGGCATATCAAATTGCTAACAGGCTAGATTTAGATTCGCATGCCGCAATCACAGATCAAAATTTGCTGCTTGCTCATCTTAAAAATGCAGCCTTTAAGTACATTGATATAGTATAACAAGTCATTTAGCTCGAAACTTGACTATCCGAGAAAGAATTGACGGGACTTATATAACATAATCCAAGATAAAAACACTACATTTCTTTTTCATGATGTTTTAATCCCTTTTTCATCTAAACATTTAATTAGTCTTCTAAGCTACACTCACACTCATTGACCAGCACGTTTTCAAGGTAAAAACTATCAACCAAAACCTAATTCTAAAAAAAACTACATCACAATCTTAATGTCAACAGATGCTAACCAAATTATCGGTCAAAATCACCAAAACCAAATCGAACAATCAGATCAACACGAAAGGCCAATTCGATCGAGAATCACAAACAAATGAAATCAAAAGCAATCACAAAGAGTTAGAGAGGATGATTTACATTTTCTCACGCGAGCAGCAGGATAAGCACAAGCAGAGCAGCGGCTCTTCTGCAAATGGAAGCTGCGTCTACCGCATCTCACACACAGTGTGTGTGTTTTGTTCCTCCTCTTACCGAAGCTTCCTGTTCCTTTAGTCTAGATTCAAAATCAAAATCAAAATTAAAATCAAAATCAGAATCAACAAACGGAACAGAGGATTGAAATCAATCGAATCTCGGAAGAGTGAACGCAAATGAATGTAGGTGGGATTGATTACCATCTCTGCAGATTGAGAAGAAACGAAACCCTAGAACTTCTTCGGAAATATGAAAACCGCCGGTCAAAAAAGGTGTTTTTAGAGATCTTGTAGGATGCGATTAGGGTTTTGGTGTTTTAGTTCGAAAGTGAAATGGGCCACGATGGGCTTATTAGCCCATTAGCACTAATGGTATAATGGTGGGTTCAAAATCATGTGAAGAAAACTAAATCATATGGTACATAAATATAATCTTGTAAATTTAACTTTTAGAAACAACCATAAAATTATTTATTTTAAATGGAGGGAAACTTTGTGTTTGTTAAATATGTGATTAGATACTAAAAAGTACTAAATAAACAATTAATAATAATATTTCTTTAGAAATTTAATTATACAAACATTTAATTTTCTATTTAACTAAATGCTTAAAATCATTTTTATTTTATAAAATTTTATTATATTTATTAATTTGTTATTAAGTTTTCAATTCTCAAATCAATATGATAAGTCACCAATTAACTTTTTTGTGTTTTACTAGTGCCTCCTGCGGACATATCTCGATATCTCTTTTAGTATAGAAACAAGATTTTAAACTTTTTTTTATAGTAAGTTCATATCTTAAAATAGGGGCTTTTAAGTTTAGTATCGAAATTATTTGTATTTTAGTAGTGAAATTATTATTTTGTAGGTGTGATAATATTTTTTTCGAACAGCAGGTGTGATAATATGATGCTAGATAAGTATTAAAAGAAACTAAAAGGCTACTAGTATAATGCCCTTCGTGTTTTTTAAGGTATTCATTCTTTAAAGAGTGATAGTTAAAGTCTTATAAGTCAATAAGTGATGTAAAATAAAGCCGTTTTAAATATAACATCACATAAGTTTCGTTTCAAAAAAAAAAAATCACATAGGTATATTTCCTAACCTTTCCTAACACGTCAAGAAAGAGATTCACGTAATTGTATATGCATTTTACAAGGTTTAGAGAGCATTAAGTTGTCTCTCTGAGAGGGAGCGATTGAGAGTGGTTTTAGCTTAGATGGCAAGACAATATCGTAGAAAAATCGTTCACACCTCAAGGTTTGCAATTTCAACATTGAAGCGAGGTGACCACTCCCAATTCTTTTCTCTCTAAAGCTACAGGAATAGCGGGATGGAGAGCAACTATATAGGAAGTAGCATCATACGAGAGCACTACCCCCACTATTGGGTCCAGAGGTGAAAGAGAGCGGAATCACCGTCACCCTTATTATATACAAGTTTAGACAACTTAAATAAATAAAATACTATAAGTCGTTATTATATTATAAAAAGACAAGGTTAACTCTAAACATGGGTGACTCAAACAATTTGGGGGCCCCCAAGCGAACACATATTTTGGGGCCTTTCGGTAATTTTAAAAGTTACGTTTCAAATCTTTTCTTTTTTACGGCTTGGGACCGATAATAATAACTATATTAATAGTTCATAATTAGTAGAGTTAATCTTTTCATTCTTGTTGCATGTGAACAAATATTATTATAATAAATTATTTTTCTAGCCTTATTTGATGCAAATTATCTAATAAAACATTTGAAGTCAATTTCTTATAACAAAATCTCTTTTAATCAACAAAATATTTAAATCGTTCAATATGTCTTGTGAATTTTAGATAATCTTTTTTACAATTTTTAGATTCCATACAAATTTAAGGTACTATGCGAGTATAAAAGAAGCGCTTTAAATATAAACTCAATCTTATATTACGATTAAGAATATTATTTAAATATGATTGATACTTAGACACAAATATATTAAACGTAAACTAGGAAAAACTATGTAAAAAAAAAGGAATAGAAGAAAATAAGAAAAAAAGAGATAAAAAGTCTAAAAAAATAAAGAAATAAGAAAAAAGAATTAAAGAAATAAATAAATTTAATGTGGTATGGAAGATTTGACCTGGGACCTTGAGGCTTAAACTCGTGCATTTAACCCATTTAACCACCATACCTGCTAACTCATTTGTTAATTTAATTGCATTCACCTATATATATAAACTTATTTAAAAATATATATATGTATAAAAATAAATTTAAAAACAGGAGACCTTAAATTTTTGTGGGTCCTAAGCTATAGCTTAGGTTGCTTGGCCCATTGGGCCGCCCCTAACTCTAAATTAAATATCTATATCATATTTAAACTTAATAGTTAACGAGTTAAATCGGTCTTTGATTCGGTTTTAGTAGGCCAAACTCTAACAAATTCGATTCAACTTTCCGGTTCAACCAGTCTAAATCTGTTAATAAATTAACCGTTTGAGTAGTCTGGGCCGTCCAAGGTAGTCCGTTTCTACACGTAAATAAATATACACAAAATAATTTTTAAAGGAAGTGTAATTGCCACGTGTATAAGAACCATGAATTGTCGCAATATGAAGAGTAGTGTCGTGTTAAGCCAATTATATCACTAAATAACACGCCTGCATGTCTTGCCATTTTCAGGCATGGATGTAAAGTGTCGTTACCTGAGTTTGTGGAGCATTTAGGTTATGTGGGTCTTATATTCCCAACTATTGGAATTATGAAGAAAAAAAAAACACTAGAATTATGTTATGCAAAGCCTAACTTTAGTTTCCTACCATTAAATAATTTGGAGAATATCACCACAATTATTCTAGGATAGTCATTATTTTGACAAATCATAATTAACAAGTTGATTATCAAAAATTAATTTTACAGAAAGTTCTTTTAATATTCTATAAGAAAACTAAAATTGTATTTTAACGACAGTTTGGTTCAATGAAAAACATGATATAGGTTGGGCCCAAACCCAATAACAAATTAGGTTTGTAAGTGAGATATAGATGAGGATGGAGAATGGGATGTGGTTTGTTAAACAAAGTTTAACAAAAGCTATAAAAGCGTATGATATTTAGTTAAATAATCAAGATGGAGATGGAGATTCCATTGTGAATGATGTAAAAGCATTCACATCTCATCCTCTATCTCCATCTTTAAAGTTATTCTAATATTTTATTGAAACTTTTAAGTGAAATGTGGCAATTAATTTGATCTTATCACGTGGGTGGAACAAATGGGAATTAACGAAAGGGCAAATACAACCACTAGTTTAGCATAGTGGCAATTGTGTATGTCCTTTATTATGAGGTCTTGAGTTCAAATCCCACTTGTAATAAAAAAAATAATAATAATTGGGGGTTACAAGTTGAGCTAGGGGTTTTCTCACCAGTGGTGAGTTTCCTCCTGATGGAGATTGGAGATGATCGGGTGGGTGGTGCAATGTCCCCGTCGGTGATCCAAATTTGTCGTTCAAAAAAAAAGTGCAAATGACGGCAAGAACAGTTCACGAGGGTGCCGTCAGGCTCAAGGAAAATACATTCAACATATTTGGGTTTGAAAGCGAGTTTTCAGTTTTCATCGTTTGACTGGCTGCTCACGGTCTAAAAAACACGTCTTGCTTGGTTGTTGCAAACTACGAACTAAATTTAGTTCCCAAATTTTTGAAAGATTACTTAACCGAAAATTTAGGTGGTGTTTGGTTCGTGGAATTCAATAGAATTGGAATTGATATTTTTTCCTTTCAAAACTGTTCTTGACTGGGTAACGAAGGAATTTGAAATGCAATGAATTCCTTTAATCAATGAAATTTAATACTATTTTAACATTGCTTAGAAATCTTTCACTTTAATGAAGAAAAATTACATGACCATAAATTCCATTGATTAAAGGAATTCATTCCAATTTAAATTTGTCCATAACCCAACTAAGCATAATTTTTCAAAAGAAATTTTGTAAATCCAATTCCATTGAATTCCACGAACCAAAGGCCACCTTAAAGTTACGAAAAATGATCATCAACAAAGGTTAGGAGACAAATTGAAGCAGTTTTGGAGAGCCTTCTAAAGAGTTCAATCACACGTTTTCATTCCCGAACAAAGCAATTGATTAAGATTTTGTAATGTTTGCGATCGTGGTCGTTGGCGACCACACACGTAGTCGGCGGTCGTTTGACGGAAAACGACGGTCGTCGACGACCTTTCCAACGTATTAACGACGGTTGTTTTGGGTTTAAATGGAGGTCGTTAGCGACCGTTAAGGTAGGGCTAAAAGTTGGGGGAAAATTTCATGGGGCTATTTTCGTCCCAAACTTGGTCAAATGGGCTATTTTCGTCTTTTTCCCTTAATGAAATTGCTTGGAATGTTCTAAGTAGAAAAACTAGCAACATACTTTTGAATTAACGTAATCACATAGTTTGAAATTTTGATATTATCATGGATGATGTTACTGTTAAACCATGGTCCTGATATAGCAGTAACATAATTTTCTAGGATCAAAATTTCTAAATGTTTGTAAAACATTACTTAATGAGTATGGGGCGTTACACATGGGTTTCCATCTGTTCACATATCTAAATCGATTAATTAGGGTTCGTTTAGTCTCGTTAAAATATGACTTGGTTGAAATCGATCAATGAGGGTGTGATATTAACATTTTGAATTGAATATGTGGATTTTGATGATGGTTATTTTGACTAGTTAATTACCAGAATAGTCATAGAGAGTAAAAAGACCTAAACAACCTCATGTGCAATGCATATGACTAGAAATAATGGTTAATATTAAGTTAGTTGGGGGAAATGATGTAATCTTTTATAAAATTTAAACATAAACAACAATTCTTATTATTATCTTAATTAGTTTAAGAACAATACTTAAAATATAAATATGCATAAAAGTCGTAAAGTGTAATTTACTCTTATTTATATTTGGGCTATGTTTGACGCACTAGCTGAAAAGCTAGCTGCTAGTTGATAAGCTAGCTGCTAGCTGATAAGCCAGCTGATAAGCTAGCTGCTAGCTGATAAGCTAGCTGCTAGCTGATAAACTATAAGCTAGCTGATAAAAAATAACGTTTGGTAAAAACTAGCTGATAAGCTAGCTGAAAAATGTAAAATGACATAAAAGTACATGTATATAAATGAATTAAAATTTAAAAACAAAATATTAGGAAAGGGTAAAACTGAAAATTTATAAAAGCTAGTTGAAAAGCTACTCCAACTAGCTTTTCAAAAGCTAGCTTATAAGCTAGCTTATGGCACGCCAAACACGACCTTGATCCCCAATTAACTCAGATACGGTGGTTACACCTTGGTCCAGAAACGAACTCAAACCAGTATTTTCTTTGATATGATATGTTTTTCATAATATATACACAATATTAAGTATCACACTTGCAACTATCAAAAATCTAAAACAACCCAACAATCTTTGCCCCCTCTCTACTTTCATGAAAATTTGCTAATTAAAGCAATTTATTTGTACCATCAGAAATTTGTGATTCACTTTGAGATCAATGGACTATGTGTAATTATCTAACAAGACTCAAGAAAAAGGCAAAAAATATATATAAAATCCCCAAAATTACCTCCCAAATTAACAAATAAAAATACAAAACTAGGGTTTCAATGAAAATGATCGTCTGGTTGTCATCGTTATGAGATGTTCGGCTTCTAGTTTCCAACATTTATGGATGTCTTCTGCTATATGCCTAGCATCCATCGATGCGCCTAGCAAGCCACGTTTAGTGAACCCTACTGCATAAAGACCGCATGCACCTTTCCAACCGTTAGGAAATGGTCTTCGAGGATACCCGTCTTTCTCCGAAAACATCTCTTTCTCCTAAACATAATACCATATATATATTATCAATCTTTGTTAAAAAAAACTAATTTTAATTGTCTAGAAAAAGGATATTAATGGAGAAAAAAGTACCTTTAGCCAAGCGGGTACGTTGCTTTTGTATCCTGTTGCTAAAATAATTGCATCAAAATTCTCTGTTTTCCCATTAAAAAATTGTACACTATGATTCCCTATTTGTTGAATGCTTGGATATATCTACAAGAGATCAAACACAAACTTAGTGCAATCATAAATGAAACCATATAGAAAAATATCATAAAAATTAATAAAATATATCATAATCAATCAACATGCTTTATTTAATTATGTGACATGTTAATTCATGCATCGGATTAAGGTAAAAGTAGATACTCAACTCATTCCATTAAAAATATGTCATTTAGAGTTGTCTTAACTTTAAATCATGATAGTGGGTTATATGTGTGAGTTAAAAGTATTAGCTGTAAAAAAGGTGTTCAATGGGTCTATAATATTACCTTTCATTTCAATTCTTACAAAGTGAATTCTATCATTTTTATAATGGTGTTATATTTTTAACTATTTATAAGATTCAAGAAAGTGTCATCAATAAGCTTTAACTAATTTCTTTCTATATATGTTCATTTTACCACCTCTACATTTTATGTATATGTATGGACACTAGCTTTGTATAATGTTCTCTCTTTGTTAGCATCTTGTTAGTGTTTCTTTTAAATACAATATTATCTTTTTGCTGTTTAAAAGTTGTATGGACACTTCTTTCATGTTTCAGTTTTTATAAAAGAAAATTTATTGTATATTTTGAAAGTTTAAAGTGTGCATTCTAGGTTCAAAAAGCTAAAAAATGTGAAATGAAAAGCATGTATGGCCATATAAGTGGAGATATTGTAAACATATGTTAATGATCAAACAAATCTTGAAACAATGATTGTAGATTTCAGTAAAAAGAAATCCAATGTACAATGATATGGGAACTGATTTAAGGAGATGAAAAGCATACCAAAGATTAAAGAAAGCATCCATAAATAGTAACTAGGTTACCTTGATGTCTCCACTTTTGATCTTGGCTAGGGCCCCAACATCTAACACGGGTGTCTTTCCAGATATGCTCTTGAGCTCGAGCGGGCCCACTGTCGGCCGGTCAAGTCCGAACCTTGCTGTGTTTCCAAGTATCAACCATGACACGAATAACAGAAACCGATCGACTAATCTTACTGGTAACCACTTGAGCAACCACATGGACAACCCAAAAGTTGATTTTCCTAACATATCTCGTGGTAGGACATGTACCTGATTTTTGATTTAACCATCCACTAATTAGTTGATTTGTACTTTTTTCAAAAAAATGACAACAAATGAATGGCATATATTATATATATCATATATATTGAAAAATAATGGTCGAGCACAACAATACTAACCAAAGATTGGCTACAACAAAGGGTAAACAATAGGAAAAACTCAATACTTATATATAGCAAAAATGTCTTTTGTCATATACCAATTGCTACCACCATATTTAGGTGTATAATCCATTATTTTTTCAAAATATATACTATAATATAATATTCTATTATTTTGAAATTTAAGAGTTAAATTACCTTCTTTTTACTGTGGGATTGTGACTAACAAGAAAGTGAAAATAAAGGTGAAATTGATGGGTGTGCCATTGATCATGAAGTGGTAGTTCACTTTCATTTTGAGGGCCATGCACCCCATAAATATTTATTAAAGGACCCTTCACACTAATAAATAAATTCTATTTGATCCTTTTTTCTTTTTCACACCTATAAATATTTGTTTAAGGTGCTTTTCGTGAATGGAGTTCCATCCCCATATATTGTTCCCATATGCTTGAGGTTACCAAGAAAGTGACTTTCTAAGAGATTTTTTTACTAATTACAAGACACAAAAGGATGTTAATCTAGAAATACCAATACCAAAATACTAACTAGTGATATGATATCGAGAGTGTGTGCATTAGCAGTTCTTTAAAAACTAATTACAAGATATATTAATACCAATTTATTGTTTAGTTGTTCATTCATACAATCTTAGTTATTAATTACATAATATTCATGTTTTTGATGTATAAATCATCATTAGAATATTAGTAATATCTTTTTTGGTATATTTATTATAGGATAGGATACTATTCACGTAGATGGAGTTTTATTTTCATAAATAAAACTTCAATATACATGAATAAATCCAACATATCCTCTCTACATTCATGTATATCTATCTCTATACCGAATAAATATAACGGTTATATAACTAATATAATCTAGCACATCAAAATATAGTCACGTATTTGGTAACCTTAGAAATAAAAATTTACACAACATATACAAAAACTTAAATAAAAATAAAAGTAAATTTCTCAAAAAGTTCCATTAAGATATGATTTCTTTTTTTATCTTAGAATTTGTACACAGTTTTAAATTTGAACTCCACTAAAATATTCTGTAAAAAAATTGATGATGAACTTTCGACATGGGCATTAATTTAGAGTGAACTTTTTAAGGACCATCTAGCTATACTACTCCACACAATCTAATTATACTATCAATTTTAAAAAGTTATTTAAGGTTGTAGGCTATTTAAAAGTCGGACTAGCTTAATTTTAAAAAAACTCCTTTTTGATAGTCTCTCTATTTTTAAACAGACTTTTTGAGGTTTTCATTGAGAGAACGTTCGCACATAGAGCATGTCTCGTCACCCTCTATTTTTCAGCCATCGTTCCATCTAATTTCAAACAGATGTTTGAGTTTAATTTGATTATATATGGATAGTGTGTGATTAGATTCGTGGTGTAAGGTTACTAGACTTATTTTTTTTTAATACAACTCAAACGCTAAAATCTAATTCTACTCTATGGTTTAGAGTAGAACTAAAACCCTAACCTTTTTAAGAGAGAATATCAATTAACACATCAAAATATCATCATGTCAAATACCCTTTATATTTTTTATGTTTTATATGTAGATTTGTAGTTTTATAATATATAGGTTAAAGTAAAAAGGTAAAATCATAAATTATAAAACCTTATTTTATTCTCCTCACTTTCTTCCATTTTAAACGAAAAGATAATAGCGAAGATTACTAAAAGTTTTCCTTACATTTCCATCCAATTTCTTTTATTAAAAAACCCAAAAACAATTTTTTCTTCCACTTTTAGTTTACTTTCTTTTCACTTCTTTGTTTAAAGTAGCCCGTATCGGGTTTAATTAGTAAACACAAATAAATTAGCAAATTTAAATGAGATATACAAATTAAAGGTCCGTATTCATACATTATAAATTCTAATTTCATACCACCCTCTTGTTTAAGACGTTTGACGATATACCAAAGGCCATCCATAGGGCACGGCACTATCAAAAATTGAGTTTAATACAACCTTTTTTTTTATTGCATAATACAACTTCTTACTTTTAAAAAAAAATGCATGTTGCATTGTGTAACAAAAATGTTGTATTTGGTTTAATGCAATTGTACCTAATGCAACATTTTATTAAAAAATGTTATATTAGACTTATTATGTTGTGGGCTCATTTCTAACATCCCTAATTTGAACATGTGTCCGTCAATTATCAAACGATCGTATAAAGGATAGTAAAACATTTTCTAACAAACTTTAATCTGGCAACATTTTAATATAAGATTAGAATTAAGATAGAAAGACCCCTAATTTAACAAAATCAAGTAGTTTTAATTAGTTTAAGAGGGAAGTAAAATACTCACCGCATCTCTAACAACAAGTGAAGGTTTAGCATTATGATTGCAAAGATCCAAACACACTTCCATTCCTGAATTCCCACACCCAACCACCAACACTTTCTTCCCTTTATAAACACTCCCATTTTTATACTCCGAAGTATGCTTCACCTCCCCACAAAACTCCGGCATCCCTTCAATCTCCGGCACCACCACCTCCGCATTCTCTCCGGTAGCCACCACTAACCACCTACAAACATACTCCATCTCCTCCCCTAATTTCCTCCCCACACCCTTCACTCTCCACATCCCTATACTCTCATCATACTCCCCCCTCTCCACACTTGAATCGAAAACCGGATCGATCCCAAATCGCTTAGCATAAGCCTCTAAATACTCAACAAACTGTTTCTTATCAGGGTATGTTGGAAAGTCCTCCGGGAAAGGCATAAGAGGCAGCTCACAAAATCTTTTGGGCAGGTGTAACCGGAGCCGATCATAGGTTTTGAGCTGCCAAAGAGACGCGATACAGTTTGATCGTTCGATAACGACACTTGGAACTCCTTGCTCTTTTAGACAAGCGGCTGCAGCGAGCCCGGATGGTCCGGCCCCGACGATTACGGCTCCGGGAACCCATTCTTGATGTCTTGGTTTACAATATGGAAACATGTAATGAGGGTCATGAGCCATTTTACCTTGAATTTCTTTTAAATTTTCCATCTTTATTATGTTGTGTTGAAGGATTCAAGAAAATGGATTTGTGGAGTGGATTAAATGGGATTAATGAGAGAGAGATGGAGATGGTGATATATGAATGCACAAATTCCTTTTGTTCACAGAAGATGGTGTGAAGAATTAAATTGGGTGACTATATATGAGGGTCAAGTGGCATGGAGGAACTAATGGGAGTGGGGACATATTTATAGTTTTTTTTTTCCTCTTAACTTTTGTATTATATGTATTTTATATTTTATATTGATTGGATTATATAGCAAACTATAGCATATATGCGACCTAACTATATAAAATTGGGCCGTTTTGTATCATGGGGTATTATAATACATGTACGTACACATATGTTTTTATTTAGATATTACTTTTTAAACATCAAACTCACATACACTATAATTTAAAAAATTAAACCACTATCCACTATAAGACTACAATCTTTAAACATTTTAGAGTTAAGAATAAATATTTTTTACTATACAGCTTGATATCGCTAGATAAAACGTCGTATTAAATCGTATTCAGTGACGAAGCTTGACCGGAAAATTAGCTCGGATCAAAACTAAAGGGTCAAAAAAATTTTAGGTTGTCGTTAGGTTTTGAACTTACTTTATATGTTCGGGTCGGATATTCGGTTCAGTCGGGTCACACAACAAAATATAAAAAAACTAATTACAATAATTCATTAAAATAACCATTGTTTAACAATTACCATAAAAAAACAAAGTAAACGATGCGAGAGTCCGAGAGAAATGAAGATTACCTGGAAGCATGATCACAAGTCAGCCCGACGATCTTTGAGATCTTTGAATTCATCTATTATGCAATCCGGATCAAACATTGTGAGCTTCTTCATCATTTCTTTTGAAAAATGAATCAATGGTTTTAGACTTTCCCATTATACCTAAAGAATTTAAATCATTATGTTAAGACAACCAACTAGTTGTAACAATCCTAAATTATCATCCTAAATAAAAATCTAAACAATAATTTAATCACAATAAAAAATCCCCAAATTTTGAACATAAACCCTAACTTAAACACAATCACAAATTCTCCAAATTGATGAACCTTAAGAGTACAAAACCTAATTTATACATAATATAGGTCAAAATTGATGATTAGAGCCTTGGATGGGAGAAAAACGACACTGGAGGCGTTGGGGAGCGGTGGCGACGGGCTAGTAGGGCCGCAGCCGGCCGGAGGTGGTCTTTTTCGGTGAGTCTCCGGCAGTGATAAAATGACAGAAGAAGCACAGCAGCGTGAAGAGTTCGACCCCCCTTTTTTTGGTCTGTGCGTCGACTGAAGAGAAACAACAATAATATCTTTTTTTTTAATTCTCTTATTTACATAATTACATTTGACCCCCTTAACTATTAAACTATATACAATACAATTCATACATTTTATGTAATTGAGGTTTCAAACAAATAACGATCGTAACTTTTATAACTTTACTAAATAAAATTTTGGTTTGTAAATTAGAGATTGGCCGACATAGTATAAAAATATTTTTGATTAAAAATTGGATAGGGCCGGACTATATATATAATATTTTTTTTGGACTGGACGAGTATAAATCCCTACTTCTGAGTGAAAAAACGGCCCAGGCCAGAGCCCGGGCGGGCCCTCTCTAACCTGCGCCCCTGATTGTATTATACCTGTAATATATTTATTAAATTTCATAATGCACAATCTACAACCCATTATAGCATCAAATGAGTTTTATCATGTGTTTTTCCATTTCAAAGTACATTGCATAACCTTATGTCACGTGGCAACATCCGGAGACACCATGTGACGAACGTACACTAAAAACACACACACACACATATATAATATATAAATATATATAATATATAAATATATATATATATAGATATATAGTCAAATGTTCATTGTAGATCCCCTTAAAAAGTGTAGACCCGAAGACCTCCTATATTGTTCTATATAACTCACTAAAAATTATAAAACTTATTACTTTTAAATTTGATTTTTTTTATTTATATTTTTATATTTTTATGTGAGAAGTTTTAAAAAACCAAAAAGAAAACCTACAAATTTGTTGGAGACATTAAAATATAATTGTTTTAAAAAACTCACTAAAAAATATAAAACTCATTCCTGCGTTTTAAAACTCTTTGTTATGTTTAAAACTCACTATAACTTTAAAAAATTATATATATTACAATTGTAAATGGCTTTGCCACTCATAAAATATACTATTCATAAGTCTTAACCAATAGTAGTTTGCCATGTGTTATGTTTTAAGCTTTTTTTTTCTTTTCTTTTTTGTTTACTTTTTATGCCACCACTCTTATTTTAACACGTGCCTCTTCTTTCGACACATGACCAGTTTTTTTCCAGGCTTAAGCATTATATACAACACTTTTAGAGTTTTCGACTTTGACTACGGTTTTTTTATAGTTTTATACTTTGTCCACGAAACTTTTAGACTTTTACATTTCATACCCTTTAAGTTTTCTACTTCTGTCTTTTAGTATAAATGTTATATTTTTATATTTTTGACCACGAAACTTCAAGACTTTTAAGTTTTATACGCCTTAACTCCAGTCTTTTATTTTTTTTAGGAATAAGCATTATGTACAACACTTTTAGCGTTTTCGACTTTAGCCACGACTTTTTTTATAGTTTTATACTTTGACCACGAAACTTTAAAACTTTTAAATTTTATACCCCTTAACTTTTTAATTTTGACGGGAAAATGGGTGACCCGCTGCGAAGCGCTGGCGGGTCACCATCTTGTTGATATTCTATAGAACTCAATGAAAATTATAAAAAACTCACTACAAATTATATACTCACTATTAAGTTTAAAACTCAGTGTTGTGTTTAAAAGTCATTGTTTTTAAAACTCAGTGCAACTTTAAAAATCGTCGTTCTATAAAACTCACTGAAAATTGTAATTTCAAATTAAAAAAATAAAAAATAAAGACAAAAAAACTAAAAACATTAGAAATAAACCTTAAATTAATATATAAAGATAGAAATATGACATATTAAAATTAACAAACAAAAATTAAGATTAAAATGAATATCTAGTACGGTCTCAATACCAAAAACCAAAAACATAAGCAGATCCACTCCGATAGCCTACCATCAGCAGAAGGTGCATACGCCAGCGTAAGGAAGGAAACATCACATCAGACTATTCTGGGAGCCTCAACTAGTGATCATCGCATCAGGGAGTAGCAGTGTGTGTAGTTGACAATGGACTCGGCAAAATCGAAGGATTAGGTCTTGTAGCTAAGGGGAATCGTCGGCCTGACCAAACGCCTCCATCATCTCGCATCAATGAAACTCAACTCAAATGCTCAAACTGTGGAATGGCACGACGTACAATATAAAAATGTTTCAAGCTGGCGGGTTTTCCCCAATGATGGCATTACCGGCACAAAAGAGGAACACAAGGATGGAAGAAGAAGTGTTACTGTCGTGGGCGACGACCATGTCACCGGTAGCGGTAGCAACGACGGCGGTGACCACACCAAATCATGTAGTGATGCAGATGGGTTTGGGGGTCATGTGACTGCTCAAAGTGAAAGAGACAGTATTAGAAAGTTGAGGATAGGGTTTGATGTTTTAAACTCAAACCCAACTAAACATGTTCTTCATAATTCACAAAATGGTAGCTTTTAACCCCTCCTTTATTTTAAATCCAAAATTATTTTCATATGAGGTTTTAAAGCAGCTAGATACTACTCCTGATCATGTTTTGATTAGTTCCACAAAATTCTGAAATCTTAGAAGAAGGGAAGAAAATAATCGGGAAAGCAAATACGACAAAAGAGTTTGAAAAGGAGACTAAATCTTGGATATTGAATTGTGGTGCAACCGACACCATGACATTCGAGGCATTGGATATTATTTCTCCTTCTAAACCTATGAAAACCCATATCCAAACTGCAAATTGGGGGGGGGGGGGGGGTAAAAGGGGCATGTACAATTGAAAGTTCACATACAGTGAAGTTGTCCAATTGTCTTTATATACCAACATTATCGCATAAGTTTCTAGCAATCAACCATGTTACAAAAGAATTAAATGTACAATACTAATGCATCCCACATTTTGTCTTACAGGACATCGGGACGAGAATGATTATTGAGCGTGGCACTGATGGCCAAGGATTGTATTATGTGGATGAAGTGACTCATAAAGAGACTGTGATGTTAGCTCATCGGAGCAATGAAAGGTAAGCTTGGCTATGGCATCGAAGACTCGACCACCCATCTAAAAACTACTTACATCTTTTTTTACCAAAACTATTTCCCTAAAATAAAAGGTTGAATTGTGAAACATGTGTTTTGGCCAAAAGTCACAGGCATACGTTCAAACCTAATAATACTAGGGTGAATAATCATTTTTCTTTGATTCATTCCGATGTTCGAGGTCTAGTCGAAGTAACAGAAGGGCAAAATTATTATTATTTTTTCATCTTTGTGGATGATTGCATTTTGATGACGTGGGCCTACTTCTTGACACCAAAATCCGAAGTATTTGAAAATTTCACAATGTTTTATACCATGGTCCAAACCCAATTCCATAAGCTTATCCAAATCCTTCGGTCTGATAATAGAAGATAATTTGTTAATGATTCCATGAAACACTTCTGTCAAACGAAAACAAACTTCAGCAATGGTGTTGCCGAATGGAAAAATCATATGTTGCTAGAAGTAACTCGAGCGATGCTTCTTGAATCCCAAGTCCCCAAATTCTTCTGGACCAAAGCTTTTTCCACAAACACCTACATCATCAATTGTCCATCACGTAAATAATTATTAGGGAATTTAGAGTATCTTAGCCAACGATCGTTTAAGAATAAATGATGACTTGGGCCACAAGATAGACGAGTCTAACAAAAACATTCACCCCAGCATCCCATTCTCACTTGAATCTTCTTGGCTAGTAATCGTTCATACAACATAGTCAATCAGACTATAACCTTATATAATTTCTCTTTAAGTTTATTTGAAAATCTCGATTTTGTCACAAAGACGGCTAGTGGCTCCCCTCAACTTGCATCAACATGTCTGAACACAATAAGTTACATCGTAAACAACGTGTTTATCACTCAATATTAATGATACTTGAACATGCTTATTTGCAATATCACCTACCTTGAATAATCGCTAGCTATTTGCAATCAGGCACGAAATTCTACTAGGCCCAGGAGGTTCCCGTGCATCCCTAAACCTTGTATGCGAAGTGTAAATTACGTATACGGGTTTTCAGGTAATTTTTAATGTGATGGGGAGTAATTAAATACTTTCTGCGTAAAATATAACCAATTAACAATTCTATCTCAATGGTTCTTCTGATCTTGTTTAGTGTGTTTCTTTCTCTTGACTAGGGATGTTCACGAGCGCGCCAAAACGAGCCGAGTGGACCTTTTCTCGTGTTTGGTTCGTTTAGAACCCGAACCGAGCCGAACCGAACACTTTCTTAAGCGAGCCAAAATCAAGCGAGCGTCTTTCGATCCGGGCATTTTTCGAGCGATCATCGAGCGAATTTCGAGCGTCGCAGAACAAAAAAAGGAAAGTGACGATGAATGGTGATCTTACATCCATTAAAAAGACTTCAAGATTCGCCTATAGAAAACGAAATTATGAAATCAAAAGGTGAAAGAAAAAAAATTATTTCAATTTTCATATTACTCTAGTTTTTAATTAATATTTATTTTTATTTTATTAGATTTTATTCGACCAACCAACACTAATATGAAGTGATATAATTATAAATATATATATATATATATAAATATATTAGAAAATAAATCGAGCCAACCGAGCGGGCAACGAGCGAGTGTACTGTTGCTCGTGCTGTGCTCGTTTCGTTTACAAAACAAACCGAGCCGAACCGAGCGCTTTTTCTACCGAGCCATATCGAGCGAGCGTATTTCGAGTATTTTTTGAGCGAGCGTCGAGAGAGTTTCGAGTGTCGAGCAATTTGAACAGCCCTACTCTTGACTGACCCAGGTTCATACCCTGTTTGCTATATTTTGTATTTGTTTAATAGTTCAAATCTGAATTGACTAATAGCCTTGACACCATTTAAACCCAATAAACTAAATCATTATAAGTAATAGCCCAAACCTAAATACCTAGTTATCAATACATTAACATCGATGCTCCATTCGAAAAAGATTGTTAATCATCCTCATTTATTCTATGATATATATATATATATATATATATATATATATATATATATATATATTTGAAATTTTGTATTATCCTACTTTTTTATATATCATTTAAATTATAATAACGGTTTTTATTTTATTATTGTGTCGTATTTGTGTTATGTGACCAACCCGATCCAGACCAATTTTTTTTATGTATGTTTCCATTAATAGTGACTTCGTAAAAAAATTTATGGACCCCTTTAAAAAAAAATTCTAGTTCCGCTTTTGTTTGCAATATCACTTAACTTCATTAATCACTCTCATATTTTGACCAAAATGTAGTAAATATAGCACATATTGTAATTGTGAATATCAAGATTTAAATAGCTAAAGCCTTAAAGATCATTAAAAAGTAAAAATTTTTATTTTATAGTAATAATAATAATAAGATTAGTTTATTTTTTAAGAAATTTAAAAGCAAAAGAAAATTTAAAAATAACAATAAACATAAATGATTATTTACCCAAAATTGTATAGTGTTATAGTTTTATACTGTTAATAATAATGTTATTACACCGAAAATTCTTCTGTCCATTACACGGTTTGAGCCCTCAACACTTGAAAAGATAAAACTTTATTCAATATTAAGATATCATTAGGTCAAAAACTCTTTCGCATATAGCGTTAACAATAATGATTTTAGTATAATAAGAACAATTATATTTTTTGTGATGTTCAATAAAAGATAGCTACCATTTTTTCTTCTAAGATACAATGCTCTTTATTAATTGATATAAATTTCCATTTATAATGCTTTCTAGTTATATACAACACCTTTTATTAAACTATTAACATCATATTCGCGATAGAAACAACGAACCTCATTTACAAAATTAATTAATTTGTTGAGATATATGTTTGTATTTTGGTTTTCTTTATTGTTGATTTGATATCACTACTCACATATTCATAAAATAATGTCGATTATTATATAGTTAATCACAATATTATATTAAACACTTAATGTTATCTCCAACTTAAAGCATCTACGTACACCCTTACATATATAAACATTGTGGTGTAAACCCATAAACTAACCTTTTTTTCCACTTAAAAGTTTAAATCAGAAAAATTATCTTTTTGAACTTGATGATTTTAATTATCTTTAAATACTAAAAAAAACCTTAATAATATATTCTAATTATATAAACAATCAATTTTTTGTTTTAATAAAATTTTAAAAACCGTTTTATTTTATATAATTTCATAATTACTTTATTTTATATACTTTTATTAAAATTTCAAATCTATAATTTCATATAATACTTTATAAATTAATTATTCACGTACTTTACCAGCATTTATGTTATTGTTATGCTTCTTGTGCATCGCACGGACACCTCACTATATACCAATGACTATAACATTTCTCTAATTAATTTACCTTAACATAAAATAGAGACAGCAAAAAGGTTCCAAAAGTCACCATCTTTGAAAGCTCATCTATAGCAAAAATCACATTTCACATGGTCATAACACTAAAGTCAAATTACCATAATGATTCAAAATTTTCTCACTTAAAATAGCAATATACTCGTGTGTCTAATGATATAATAATCCTAATGAATGCCCATGGGTACCGATCCATTCAGACAAAGATCTTGAAAATCCTAGATTTGTCAAGTGATCCACCATCCACCTGTAGCCAAGAACATAACTTTTAAGATCACCAGTAAATGAACTATCTGTGCTCAAGTTCTCAATGACCCGGTCATAATAAGTAAAAAGGCTAAACTGTTAATTTTTTTTTTTTACTAATATCAGATTAATTTTTATTTTGGGAAATGCAATTTTTTCATACCCACAAAAAGATTAAAACTTCAATAGAAAAGAACTTGATTTTTCACCTCAAACGTTCATTGATTTTGATTTTGATTTAAATGATAAGATACTAATGTGACCCTAATAGAATCACGTAGTTATTTTTATCTATACTATATATTTTCTTTCATTCTAATAAATCAATAAAATAAAGTGGTGTTCTCATGTCTCCTTCCTATGGTCTACACATCATCATCCACATTATTAATCCACTTGTCAACACCACAATTAATATAAAAAATTATTACTACATTTATATCATTAATATCAGATAACATCGGTTACAACTCAACATGAAGTACATGGGAGGCGGGCAACAAGCTGCGCCGCCAGCCCTTTCTAAATAGCAAAGCCTAACCGAGTGAAAACCACATTCGAACCACTAGGGGTCACCACGTTCCCATGCATGACTTTCTGGACACGGCTCAAGGTATCCACAGCTTCCGGGGCAAGGTAACCGAAGGTATCAAACGCAAAAGGCACGAACACATGTTGATTCGCCAAACACGCTTCCTCATGTTTGCGCACTTTCCCTGCAGCAGCATTCGCGGCAGCCAGGCCTGCCCGGAAACCAGAGCCCTTGAACCCCACGAGAGGGGAAACCCCAGTAAGGTCGACACAGGCGTGCTTCCCGTGCTTCCACCCAAAGACAAGGACGTCCGCCGGTCGAAGGGAGGAACGCCCCACTATATTGCCAATGAGCCCTTGTCCTAGTGGTCAAGGGGGAGGTGGTAAGGCTTTGCCTACCTGGAGGTCTTGGGTTCAAACCCAGGCGTTGACAATTATTTGATGATTTATGGGGTTAGAATAGGAGTTTGTAATAGTTTAGCCGTTAAAAAAAAAAAAAACAATTCAACACTATATTTAATACAAAAGCTTTCCAAATGTATAATTCAAATTACACTTAATACAAAATTAAGTACTTTATTTCATTTTAACAAATTAATATTTATACAAAATCAATAAAAATAATGATACTTCATATGAACAATAATCGTCGTAACATATATTTTTTGGATATTGTTATGTTGTTTAATTTTATTTTAATTGAGTTTTCTTGATTTCTTTACAACGTTCCTTTTATTTTTTACATTTATACACATATTTATTATTCTGTTTGATATGCATTATGATTAATATCTTAATTATTTAAGTAAACTGTCATTGTTAAATTTCCTAATTTTGTGTGTTTGTTTATTCTTTTTAAAACATTCTCTATTATTCAGTACACAAATAAATATTCTAATGGTCAATAAATCCTTCATTTTAATTAGCAAATATAAAATAACTATTTGATATGCTTTAACAACTGAAATGACATTGTCGGTGTCCCGCTGTATTATAAAGCCAGATTTGAAACATGGCAACATTGGTCGGTAAAATGTCGACTATCTAATTTAAACCACAACATCAAAAATAAAATATTAGACCGCTCAAACACGATTACTGTAATTACTGGATCTATTACTTGATAAATAAAATTCATATTGCCAAAGCTTTTAACTTTGAACGAACTCAACCCTGGTTTAACAGCCAAATTTGATAACTAACTATGTCGTTCATAATTTTCAAACCTCTCAATCATTTTTTTTGTATTGATCTCATTTTATGAACTTAATATTCATCTCGTGTATTACACGGGTTACTAACCTAGTTATAATATATTTAATGATGACAATCTTAATTGGTTTTTATTTAAAAGATTAAGAATGTAAACATTCACATCCCATTTGGTATCAATATACACTAAATATAATCATCATTTATATATAAATCTTACTTTTTGAAAAACTTTTCATATCTCATTCTTAAAGTAATAAAGATAAAAGACATGGAGTGTACATATATGGTAAATATAAGGACTTCTACCTTAGGCTATGTGTAATCGGGCGTGATAACACCCAACCCCCCACCATAGCGCCCCATATAGCGCCCCTGGGCACCCCCCGGGGCGCCATGTTGTGTTTTTTGTGGGTGTGGCGTTACCTAGATGGCGCCTCTCCCCCCTTGACTTTTCAAAAATAGCCGTTGGAATATATCCGTTGGGGCCATTAATACATTTTTTTTTTAAATGTTATATTTTTTTTGATATAAAAAGAGTGGTACCCCCATTTTTTTAACAACACTTCTTCACTCTCCTCTACTACTATATTTCTTCCAAGTTTTTTTAAGAAAATGCAAGGAGGAGGACCATCATCAAACACGCCCTTCCAACCTCCCCGTCGTACGAACGGTAACCCCGATGATGACGGGTTGTTCGCGTACATGGCGAATTTAGGATCACCGCCAATGCAACAACCGTTTCAAGCAAACTTCCCGCAAGGCATGGGGTTTAATCCCTTTGCTCAACATTCTTTTTCTCCGTTTCAAGCATTCCAACAACAAAACTCATTTCAACAACAAACCTTCCAACAAAACAATCCATTTTGAAGCTTCTCAATCGCCCTCGCCTCGACCTACACCATCACCCACGTCTCGACCGACACCATCACCCTCGTCTCGACCGACACCTTCTCCCGAAGACGACGTCATACCGCTTGACGATGATGTTGTGCCCGAGACCCAACCGAAGCAAAATGCGGGTAGGAAAAAACGGTCACACAAAAAGAAGGCACCCGAGGCGCCGAGAGAGAAGAAACAAGTGCAACCGTGGACGGAGAAAGAAGAGGTGGCGCTAGCTAGAGCTTGGCTTGATTGCTCGAAAAACCCGATCATTGGTAAAAATAGTTATTAAAATCTTTATTTATGTATATATATGTATTATATTATTTTTTTAAATGTTGATATCGTATATATATTTATTTATTTTTTTTAATGTTGAAGCTAACGACCAAGACTTGACGACTTTTTGGCGAGAGACGAGAAAGGAGTTTTATGAGTTGATGAATGCCAATGAGCCATACCGCCAACCCGACTCCATATCGGGTAAATGGACCGATATCAACAAAAAATGCAAGATTTTTTCTAGCATTTACAACCGTATGGTATCGGGTTGGCAAAGCGGTCAAAACAACGAAGATGTCCAATCACAAGCGCTAGTCGAATACGGGGTCGGTCGTCCCGCGTTTAACTACATCGCGGTTTGGAACGTGGTTAAAAATGCACCAAAGTGGCTTTCTCAAATTGATTTGAAGAATAAAATAAAGGGTCGCTCGAAAAAGTCTAGGACCGAATCAACAAACGAAATGGATGGGGAGAGTTCGGATGCTCGTGCCTTTGATTTAAATGAGGATGTTGAGTATGTGCACGTCGAGCCTCGTCGACCACCTAGTCGAGATTTCACGAAGGCTCAAAGGGCTTCGTCGTCATCAAGTCGTTCCACCGCCACCACCGTCTCAAATATCACCAAGCTTCAAGAGGAGATGAATGAAAAGCTAGACACGATGGTGAGTTTGCGTCGAGAACAAACGGGGTTAGTCAAACGTCGTATAATGCACCAAGATTTACATGAGCTTCGACAACCACTCCCGGATAACGAGCCTGCGCGTACGATCGCAATAAAACTTAGGGAGGAAATCGCGAAGAGTTACATGAGTGGCTAGTAGGGCTGTTTTTTTTTTTATGTTATGTGTCGTTTTTTTATGTCATGTTATTTGTTTAACTAGTATCTTTTTATTTTAATTGAAGTTTTAAAATTTTATAATTTATTTTATTTTATTAGTTGACTAAAAAAAATAAATAAATATGATTAGGTAATGATTAGTGGGGCTTTATGGTTACACACTTGAGATGTTATAACCCCCCTATGCCATGTCATCGCCACATGGCGTATAATGCCCCATGGTGGGGCTTGATGACTACACATAGCCTTAGAAGGATAAGGTTATGTGTAGTCATAATGCCCCACTATGGGGCATTATGTGACATGTGGCGCTGACGTGGCAAAAGGGGGGTTATGTGACATAGGTGTGTAGTCATAAAGCCCCTACAATCATTACTTGTATAAAGTTTTGGTTAAAGAAAAACTTGAATGCTCAACGGTAGCCTAACGGCTATTTTTTTAAAATGGTCAAAGTGAGAAGGGCGCTATGCCCCTCACGCCTCTCTGCCAAAATCAGCAACATGGCGCCCCGAGGGGTGCCCAGGGGCGCTATGGTGGGGGTTGGGGTGCTATCACGCCCGATTACACATAGCCTAAAGATAAGGATCATTATAGAGAATTGGATGGAGATGTGTTTTAAGTTTATTTCAAAATTCATGTTAAAATATAAAGATAGAGAGAATACCAAATGGGATGTGAGTGCTCTAAGGGTATATAAAAGCCTTTTAAAAGAACATTTAAACAATAATTTAAATTTTTTTTTAAATAAAAAATAAAATTTAAGCAATTTATTTAATGATAATCGAATTTTAATGATTTATATTAAATAAAGTAAAAAGTAACTTAAATACAATAATTTTTTTTCACATACAAAAATAAATCCCTATATATTTATATAGTTTTACTTAGGTTGATGATACATACCTCAATTATCTTAATTTTATTTGTTGTACCTCATTTCTTAAGTTTTTGGATTATTAAAATTCAAACCTTGAATTTTCTTCGTATTTTTCCATTTAAAAAAAAAGAATTGTTGATATGAAAAATTAATCTCATCTTTAATTTAAAACACTTTAATTTTAATTTATATATATTTCATAAGTTAATTGTAATTTATAAAACAACCTAATATCTACTTATTAAAAAAACTTTCTTTTTATCAGTTTTTTATAAAAAAAAGTTATATGATTATTTCTTTATGGTATTTATAGAAAATTAAAATACTAGTTAGAGAGAGTATTTTTATAAATGCTTTTTGAATTTTATAGAGAAAGTATTATCTATTCCATGGTTTAAACAAAAAAATCTTTATAAAAAGTACATAAAGTGTTTTTAAAAATTTTAATCTATTTTAAAAAATATTTATTTATATATAGGTGTGAAATATGACAAATTTTGATTTTTTAAGGGCAAGAACTAGAACAAGTTTTTTTTCTTAAACGACTTTTCATTAAACGGGAAAGAACTAGCGAGACGTTAAAGATAATTGCTAGAAATTAAAAAAACAGTTACACCAATCATTTCAAGAAATAAGTCTAATATTTTCCCTATTTGTAATCCAGAGAAAAATAAAAATCGACCAGAACATCCTCAAACACCTCCACCGGTTTAGCTCTCCTATTCTGAATATACATTAAGTAGAACAAGTAAGTGAGGAGGTACACATAGCTTATCCCTCTTATATATTTTTTCATTAATTTTTCAAAAATAAATATGTGTTTTGTATTATTATTTTTTAATTTCTACATATTTTTAACCAACTTTTTCATCCTACACATATTGACAATGGAAATGATAGGATCATAATTCCTTGGTCATTTCTTTGATGGATTCTTTGGCAGCACCAATTAACTTACTTGATAATCCAATCGGTTGAACTTACTTTCTATAGAAGGATGGCAAGTGGATGTTACTTATTGGCCCATGTATATATATTTTTTTTCATAATAATTCATTTTATAATAATAATATAATTTTTCTTAAATAACGTCTCCTATTTTATATTAAAGAAAAATCTAAACACATAATCTTGTTTATTTATTTTTTTTTTATAAACATCTTGATATAAAATTTATTAAAAAACTGATACATTTAAAAAATGTATATTTAATATAAATATAAATAGAAAAATTAATTGTGTATCTTATCTATCATGTTCAACTATACTATATACTTAATTATTATGTGTGGAATGAAAGATTTATCAAGTTATATGACTAGTAAGGCACAAATTTGCAATAGAGAAAACCAATCTAATTGAATATGTGTGATAAAAATCTTCTCTTGATAAATAATTATATTATTTTATTGAGTATGTTTATATAATTATATTATTATATTGAGTATGTTTATAATGTAAAATAAATTTTTGTTTTCCTATTTTTATTTTTTATATTTGTTATATATTATTTTTAGTTTTTTTTTTATTTTATATAACTAATTTATTTATTTTCAATAAAATAATTATTTAATATATAAAAGGTACTCGTAAGTTATATTTAATAACGGTTTGTCAGGCCGTTTCAAATCCCCAGCTTAGATTGATTTTGTAGTAGCGGAAGCTAGGGTTATCGAACCAAAGGAATATGTGGAAATTGATTAATTGACTGATTACCTTATTAACTAAATTAACTAAATTACCAATTAACCTAAAATTATACTAAATTGCCACTTGGCTGTTTTGAGTGTTGGGGTGATTTAACTAACAAATTAACTAACTTTAAACTAAAACTTACTTGAACTATCAAATGAGACGAAGCTAACTACTTTTGGATCCTGGTTGGCTACCGATCTAGGCAAAACCTAATTACTTACTAGTGACACATAGACATGCCCCTCAATTGCCTCCTTGACCTAATAACCTAAATTCCTAATGGGTTGATTAGTCATGCCGCAAGAAAGTGCTAGATCATGTCAGGGGACCACTAAAACCCTAGGTTACTAGTTAGATTAAACAATTTAGCATGCGGGGGTTCAACGGTTGCAAGGATTCCGGAACAACTAGTTAAGTAATCGATTAGGAATAGAACGATTTTACCAACCAATCACCAAAAGCAGTTAGAGGTGATTAGCCGGACATAGTTAATGAAATAGACAAAGACATAATGAAAGATTGCATTAAACTAACGTACCGAATGATTCAAAAACTTCAAAATCCTCAACAATGGTGAAAAAGTCGAAAACCCTAAAGCTCTGGTCGCACAATAATGATGAGATCATCAAGTTAACTTATCAAACAAGTTTAAATACTAAACCCTAAAAATCTTCTGTCGACCGATTCGGGGCGTACCGCCCCAAATTATGGAACTCTGGGCGTACCGCCCGGATTGGAAACTGCGGCTGCTTCTCTAGACTTTAGGGCGTACCGCCCTGATCTCTGCTTCACTGGGCGTACCGCCCTGAATTGAAACTCAGGAACTTTTCTTGATTTTCTTCTAAGTCTTCACTCGTTCCGGTTACTTCTCAACTACTGTACCAATCAGCTTCTGATTTCCTCATAACAGCTCCATTTTAGCTCATTAAGCTTACGGTACCTCAAAACACAAAACTCGTGAAAATGCCATGTAATCCAACCATTATTATAAATAAATATGACAAATTAAGAACAATAATAACGACACATTGGACTAACATCAAGTTTAAAGTGGGAAGGTTAGAACTCGTAGTTTTATCCACCACAATTTATTTAACCTCAAACGGGTTTTTTATTAAAAAGGTGTGGAACCATAGGCAACTGTTTACTTTGTATATATATACAATAGATAGGAATCTTTGTGGACAATTTTTCTTTAAATATAAACGGGAATAAAGTTTTATGAAGAATTAAAAACAATTATTTGAGTGCGATTTGTTTATATATTCTATAAGTTTTTAGCTTGGAGATTTAAATTAAATGACATATGTTAAATGCAAACTAAATATACATAGTTTTAATGTTTCAGTTTAACGTGAATATAGACAGGGAAAGAAAATTTATGTGGGCTACTAATTTAATCAAGTGGGCCAAAAGAGTTTTTGTGTTGGAATGGTATAGTTTAAGATTGTATATAATTGAGAGTTGGTTATTTTTCTGTGGAATTTTCCCTTGTATATATATACAATGTCTGTACAATTAGCTATTGTAAATATTTTTGTTTTTTTTAAGTGTTTTAGAAGTTAAAAAAGCATGTCTATTAAAAAGGTCGCATGAACTATTAAAGTAACTTTTTATAAAACATAACATTCTAACAAAATAATTTTCTAATTTCACTAGAGAACTTATCCTTAACTTTTTCTAAAATATATTTCAACAGTGAGAAAAAGAAGGTTCTAAAAATACTTATTTTGCTAAATATTTTTCAAACTATCCATTTTAATAAATAAAATTTCCATGTACGCCCTTTTGAAAAAAACTCCTTATTTTTGACCGTCTACAAATAGTCGTGTTATTTAATAAATCAATCATTTAAATCTTGAAACAAAACAATAAAGTTTAAAAGGTAGAATGTCCATGCTATGAATGATTTTATACTTTTAAGACATAACGCATATAATGCATTAATAATTACGAGCGTGCGTTAAATATTATTACCACTTTAACCAGGTTTAAAGTGCGATAATTTGTTGGTTAGGTTCTCATTGTTTTACACGACATATTTAAACCGAAAGTAGCAAGATTAGAATATTATAATCGATACTTATGATATTTATATTCCCTTGAACGCATTTTAAGTCAGAAATACAATCAAATAATTGTAAATTAATTGATTATTACCAAAGTGATGATTGCTAAATCTGATTAAAGAAAAGGTTAAGCACTACCCATGTGAATTATTTATTGGGGATTAAAAAGGTGCGAAATTGTATGAAACTTCGCTTTGAAGCCTGGAATAGAAAACTCAAAACAAGTACAAGAAGAAAAACTTTTATTTGTTTGAGTTGATTTCCACAAACATCTACCTATTAGTTTATTGAATATGATAGATCCGAATTTACTATTTGGACTCTTCGCGGGTCACTACTCGATCCAAAATATCTCTAAGTTATTTCATATGGGCCTCACGCAAACCAAGCATGTGGCCCCACTAATATTCACATCCGTGGGGATCAAATCTGGACCCTTCACGGATCACTACTCAGACCCAAAACATCTCTAACATATTCCATATGGGCCTCATGCGAACCAAGCATGTGGCCCTGCCGAATATTCACATCTGCGGGAACCAACAAACAGTTACGTCACGTGTCGCACACAGACACAATATTGTTGGAAATTTAATAACGATTCTGAATAATCGTTCAATTGAATACAATACAGAATATAAGTAATGAACGAAGATACAATGGATAGAAACAACTAAACATAATCTCCACAGAAATATGATGACGAGCGGTAGCTGTATAAGTCCCTGCAAAACAGAAGAACACAGAAAAGAAAAACGAGAGGAACCGGGCTTGTGTTTAACACAATTCCCTTAAACAGATTCGTCGTCTGTTCCCAGGGTACACCGGTTCAAAACTGTGTGTACAGCCGGACAGGATACTTGCCTGAAACGAGACCGGAACGGAGGAGCAGCAGAGATCAGAGCAGCAGCAACAGCAGTACGAAATGTGTGTATTTTTCGTGTGTCTATTTCTGCCCCCACACTCGTGTATTTATACACGCAAACGGAGCATACGAAAGGATCATCATTAACTAGTAGTGAATGATCAAATTATGTTCATTAACCAGTAATGAATGATCAGGTTTGGAATGCAAAAGGTTGGTTCATTGAACCAAAAATCTGTTCTAGAAAGGTCTCGAAAAATAGCAAAAACTGGTCATCACATGACCCCCGTTTCGGAGCTGCATTCGTGTCCGCAGGTCGCGCGGGCACGAGTTCAGAATTTCAACCCGAATTGCCATTTTTCGCACCCCCCCCCTGCGCGAGGGTATGAGCTAGAGTAAAACATGACACAAGTGATGTCAAAGCCTTTGAGGTTTATCCTTATAAACCAATTACCCTTTTGTTCCCACACCAATGTGGGATAGCTCATATTTTTCCAAACTTGAACAAAAAATTCTTTTGAGATAAACATCTCATTCACACACATTTTCCAACAATCCCCCACATGAATGGAGGTTGATCTCAGAAGTAACTTAATCCCGATCGAATTTCAACAGTTGAATCTTGCATACGATAGGTAGGTGTTACCCTTTGAACCTTCGCTCATGAAACACACTTAGTCTACTGGCTCTGAGTAGGCGGTGATGCCTTTGAACTCGTCTGCCGTTTGTGTAGGCGACAATGTGCTTCACACAAGACTCTCCTTGACAATATCAAGTCCTCATAGTTATGTTCGTTATGGTCATGAACATTAGCCTGGTTCTGCGAGAGCTCTTAGGTATTGTGCCCCCTCTAATACCCTTCGAAGCGACCCCCACTTCTCTCTCACATAGGTGATTCACCACGTGTGGCTGCCTCAGCTGAATCATTAAAAGCCATAGGCTTAACCTCGTACTTGTCACTTTTAGGAATGGACTAGGAGATGTATCGATTCCAATTATACATCCCCTTCTTAAAGTGCGTGGAGTTATCAATTCTTTCCCCCACAGTGACCTCACTAGTTCATACAATTAGGTTGTCCTATTGAACTCAGATCTTGGGATCTCCAGTCAACTGAGTTAGGTTTTCCTTCATATGAACTTTAATCTTTCAAGGGCTTCAGTCCCATTCCCATGCACGACTTCTGAACTACCTCTCTACTTAGGCCTTTTGTCAGCGGATCCGCAATATTATCCTTTGACTTCACATAGTCAACAGTGATAATTCCAGTAGAGATTAGTTGTCGTATCGTATTATGTCTACGTCTTATATGTATGTTCTTACCATTATACATTGTGCTATGAGCTCTGCCAATTGCCGATTGGCTATCACAATGTATACATATGGCCGTTGCCGGCTTAGGCCATCTTGGTATATCCTCCATAAACTGACGTAGCCATTCTCCCTCTTCACCAGCTTTATCTAAAGCGATGAATTCTGCTTCCATCGTGGATCTAGCAATAACCGTTTGTTTCGACGATTTCCACGATATGGCTGCACCTCCAAGTGTGAATACATATCCACTCGTTGCTCTGGAATCCTTCGTACCCGATATCCAGTTTGCATCACAGTGTCCTTCAATCACTGCAGGATATCTGGTGAAGTGCAGCGCGTAATCCCTTGTGTACCTTAGGTACCTAAGTAACCTAGTCACACATCTCCAATGAGTTGAACTTGGATTACTCGTGTACCTACTTAGCTTGCTTACAGCATATGCTAAGTCTGGTCTGGTACAACTCATCAAATACATCAAACTGCCAATAATTCTTGAATACTCTAATTGGTTAACAGGTTGTCCTCTGTTCTTAGCTAGATGTTGACTTGTGTCAATGGGAGTTCTAGCTACATTAGAGTCATTTGCATTGAACTTTTCAAGAATTTTATCCACATAGTGGGTTTGTCCTAAAGCAAGTCCACTTTGGGTTCGTGTGATTTTAACTCCCAAAATCACATCTGCTAAACCCATGTCTTTCATATCAAATCTTGCTTTCAAGATGTTCTTGGTTGATTTTATCATTTTGTCATTACTTCCAGCAATGAGCATGTCATCAACGTATAGACACAAGATGACATAACCATCTGGTGTGTCTTTCACATACACACACTTATCACATTCATTGATCTTGAAACCAGAATCACGCATGACATGATCAAACTTTTCATGCCATTGTTTTGGTGCTTGCTTTAGTCCATACAAGGATTTGACCAGTTTACACACTTTCTTTTCTTGTCCAGAGGCTCTAAAGCCCTCTGGTTGTTCCATGTAAATCTCTTCCTCTAGATTTCCATTTAAGAAAGCGGTTTTCACATCCATTTGGTGAACTTCCAAATTTCTAATGGCTGCAATGGCAAGTACCAACCTTATGGAGGTTATTCGAGTTACTGGTGAATATGTGTCAAAGTAATCTAGACCTTCCTTTTGTTTGTATCCTTTGACCACCAGTCTTGCCTTGTACTTTTCTATGGAGCCATCAGGCTTCATCTTCCTCTTGAAGATCCAACGATGACCTAGTGGTTTGCATCCCGGAGGAAGATCCACTAGTTCCCATGTATGGTTTTGTAAAATAGAATCTATTTCACTTTTGATGGCCTCCCTCCATTGAGGTCCTTCTGAGGAAGTTACCGCTTCATGGTATGTTTTGGGCTCACTTTCTACCATGTACGTGTAGAAATCAGGACCAAAAGACTTTTCAGTTCTAGCCCTCTTGCTTCGCCTAGGCTCAACATCTTCTTCCTCAGTTTGCTCGTGTTCTTCCGGAACACAGTCTGGTTCTTCCGGAACACGTTCTGGTTCTCCCGGAACATGTTCTAGTTCTTCCGGAACACGTTCTAGTTCTTCCGGAACTAGATCCTCATGAATACGTTCATCATCTGCCCCAAACGTATTTCCATATTCTTTTGTAATGCATGGAAATATATTTTCAAAGAATGAGGCATTCTTTGATTCCATTATCGTTCCTTTGCGAATATCGGGAATCTTGGATTCATGCACAAGGAAGCGATACGCGCTACTGTGATCTGGATATCCAATGAATATACAGTCAACAGTTTTTGGTCCTATCTTTTGAGCCTTAGGTAGTGGAGCAACCACCTTGGCTAGGCACCCCCACACTTTGAGGTATTCGTAGGACGGTTTTCTTTTCCACCATAACTCGTATGGGGTTTCATCTCTTTTCTTATGGGGTATCCTGTTCAAAATATAATTTGCTGACAGGATAGCATCCCCCCACAAGTTTTGGTTTACACCAGAACTCACTAACATGGCACTCACCATTTCTTTCAAGGTTCGATTTTTCCGTTCAGCAATCCCATTTGATTGGGGTGAATATGGTGCAGTGAACTCATGTCTAATTCCGTTTTGCAAACAGAATTCAGCAAACGGTGAGACATACTCACCACCTCTATCACTTCGTACAACCTTGATCTTCCTTTCGAGTTGATTCTCAACTTCAGTTTTATAAGCAATGAAAGCTTCAATTGCCTCGTCTTTACTTTTGAGCAAGTAAACATAACAATACTTCGTGCAATCATCGATAAACGTGATGAAGTATTTAAATCCATTTCTAGTTGGAATGGATTTCAAATCACACACATCTGTGTGGATCATACCCAGAGGTTCAGTGTTTCGTTCAACCGGTTTGAATGATGATCTAGTTAATTTTGCTTCAACACACGTTTCACATTTATAGTTTGAGTCAATATCAAAAGTTGGTATGCAATTCAATTTAATCAAACGACGAATGGAATTAAAGTTAACATGACCAAGTCTACCATGCCACACATTAGAAGACTCAAGCAAATAAGCAGAACTGGTACCAGTCTTATTCATAGCATTGTTAACAACCATTACATTCAGTTTGAACATACCATTGAGGGCATAGCCCTTTCCAACATACACACTATTCTTGGTCAACACGACCTTATCTGACTCAAACACCATTTTGAAACCAAACTTATTCAACAACCACCCAGACACAAGATTCTTACGAATCTCAGGAACATACAACACATTAGTCAAGGTAAGCTCCTTTCCTGATGTCATTTTCAGGATCACATTTCCTTCACCTTTGACTTCAGCAGTGGCAGAGTTACCCATGAAGAGCTTCTCTCCATTAGTAACCTCCTTGAAGGTGTTGAACAAGTTCTTGTCAGCACACACATGGCGGGTGGCTCCGGTGTCAACCCACCATTCCTTGGTATTCGAACCAACCAAGTTAACCTCAGAGATCATCATTGTGAGGTCAGAAATCATGGCAATAAGATTCTCATAATCATCAACCATATTGGCTTGACGAGAGACATCTTTCTTTGGTTGTCTACATTCATTTGCCCGATGACCTGGCTTGTCACAGTTGTAACATTTGCCATCAAATTTCTTCTTTGCAACCCCACCTTTGGGTTTAAGATTAAACCCTTTTCCTTTGTTCTTCTTCTCAGCCCGTCCTCTATTTTTGTTACCTTTGGAGGATTGGCCATATTCAACAATATTGGCCTTTGCTTGCTCGGGGACATCACTCTTCTTTTGAGCAAGTTTGTTGTCTTCTTCAATACGAAGACGAACCACAAGATCTTCAACAGTCATTTCCTTTCTCTTATGTTTGAGATAATTCTTGAAATCAACCCAGCTTGGTGGCAATTTCTCGATCATGGCAGCAACTTGAAATGTCTCACTAAGTGACATTCCCTCCGCATGAATATCATGAAGAATGATTTGCAATTCTTGGATTTGGCTCATAACAGTTTTTGAGTCAATCATTTTAAAATCCAAGAATTTGGCCACCACAAATTTCTTTGTGCCTGCATCTTCGGTTTTGTATTTCCGTTCCAAAGATTCCCATAGTTCCTTGGCCGTGTTTACTTTACAATACACATTGTAAAGTGAGTCCGCCAAACCATTGAGCACATAGTTCCTACACAAGAACTCAGAATGCTTCCAAGCTTGAACCGCGCTCACAGATTGAGCATCCATTTCCCCTTCAGACACTTGGGGAGCGGTTTCAGTCAAGAACCTCGCAAGGTTCAACGTTGTCAAATAAAACAGCATCTTCTGCTGCCAACGTTTGAAGTTAAGACCGTTGAACTTTTCGGGTTTCTCAGCGTGGCTTGCAACCGCGTTAGGCAACGGTTCGACCATCACTGTGGTAACAGCAACGGAAGAGGTGAACACAGCAGAGACACCAGAGGTCGGTACACCAGAAGTCGGTAAAGGCTGAGATGAGTCCATTCTGAAACGAGACCCACAAGAGAACAGTCAGAAAAATTCGTACACAGAGTGTACACCAATCTGTTTAAGTTTGTTGGAAATATAAGTAACGATTCTGAATAATCGTTCAATTGAATACAATACAGAATATAAGTAATGAACGAAGATACAATGGATAGAAACAACTAAACATAATCTCCACAGAAATATGATGACGAGCGGTAGCTGTATAAGTCCCTGCAAAACAGAAGAACACAGAAAAAGAAAAACGAGAGGAACCGGGCTTGTGTTTAACACAATTCCCTTAAACAGATTCGTCGTCTGTTCCCAGGGTACACCGGTTCAAAACTGTGTGTACAGCCGGACAGGATACTTGCCTGAAACGAGACCGGAACGGAGGAGCAGCAGAGATCAGAGCAGCAGCAACAGCAGTACGAAATGTGTGTATTTTTCGTGTGTCTATTTCTGCCCCCACACTCGTGTATTTATACACGCAAACGGAGCATACGAAAGGATCATCATTAACTAGTAGTGAATGATCAAATTATGTTCATTAACCAGTAATGAATGATCAGGTTTGGAATGCAAAAGGTTGGTTCATTGAACCAAAAATCTGTTCTAGAAAGGTCTCGAAAAATAGCAAAAACTGGTCATCACATGACCCCCGTTTCGGAGCTGCATTCGTGTCCGCAGGTCGCGCGGGCACGAGTTCAGAATTTCAACCCGAATTGCCATTTTTCGCACCCCCCCCCCTGCGCGAGGGTATGAGCTAGAGTAAAACATGACACAAGTGATGTCAAAGCCTTTGAGGTTTATCCTTATAAACCAATTACCCTTTTGTTCCCACACCAATGTGGGATAGCTCATATTTTTCCAAACTTGAACAAAAAATTCTTTTGAGATAAACATCTCATTCACACACATTTTCCAACAAATATGACTCTCCTCAGCTGATCTCCACCCTTAGCACGTAATCGTATCTAGAAGACTTACGTGTGCCCCACGAGCAGGCAACTGACATCACTACGTTCATTATCCTTGTATAAGTACTTTAGATTACCTGAGGTACTATTTGTGATCTCTTCACCTTTACTTACACACACTTACATTCATCTCCCCTGATCAAAGTTCAATATTTATTCTCACGTCAGAGGGACATTGCAGGGCACCCTTCCCTGCCCTAATGTGTTGTTACATGTGCAGGTCATAATTCCAATCATTAGAAGTCCAGTTCCAGATCTTACTCAGTAGCCGGTGTTGAATCCTGTTTCGATCTAGATTGTCGAAATTCAACCAGTACCGAATTTGGTTCAAACATTTACTAGTCTATTAATCTATCAATACTAATAAAAAGGTAAATGTGACCGTCACTTGACGCTATTTTATCCTATTTCATTGTTATTTTTCAATTCTCAAATATATTATAGCATATTTATTTATATTTTATGTTATTTTACATTTTTATTTAATAATTAGTATTTGGCTTTTCATGTTTATTTTTTAATCAACTTCCTTTTTTTCTTTTTGCTATTTTATTTTAATAAATGTTTTAAATTAATATTGTATTTAATTTATGATTAAATGGCATGTTTTAATTAGGTAATTAATTTTAATGAAAAAATTAAATTATGTTTTAACTTTTATTATATATATTTTCAATGCTTATTTTTAAAAGACATATCTTGATCATTTTATGTCTTGACAGATTAACTAAATAAGAAAATTAACTTTCTTGAGCGAACTTATTGTGTTAAAAAATATAACTAGATGGTCGGGACCTATTTTTTTTTTTTTTTAATAAAAATCTGAATTTAGTAGATAAATGCTTTCCTATTTTTTTTTATTTATTGATTTATTACTTAATTTAGTAGATAAAAATCTTAATTTAGTTACCTTTATTTTTTTTATCCCACCAATAGATAATAAAATAATCAAAGATAATTATGTTAAACAAACTTAATGTCTTAAAATATAAGTATATGATAAGACTTTGAATAATCATGGATGATACATATATTTTAAAAATCAGACAGAAACATACTCCATCGAAATGATTTTGATGGAGGAGTAGGCATTTCATAATTATTAAAAAAACATAATTATTAAAGTATCATAAATTCAACAAGGTTTTTATTTTTGTTTGTTTTATATTACTTGTAAGCGGCTGTAATTGTAATTTTTAATCCAACAGTTATACATAGTTAATTTTTCTATTAATTTTTATAGTGTCAATGCCAATAACAAATTCATTTTAAAAAGATATCAGGTATATTAATATTGAGCGGCTCAATCACGCTAACACTATACAAAAAATGTAATAGCGGTGACGTCTTTAGCAAAGATAACTGGCAATAGCGACGACCTTTAGCGCGACATGTCGTCACTATTGAGTTCCAATTTGAATGCAAGGTTTTCAATTAACTGTCACCGTTCAATACATTATGGATCTAGCTGCTATGGTTTCATCCTACATTAGGCATTAGCGACGACATGTCGCCGCTAATGCCCTAACTATTTTAACGTGTGTGGTTCCCTCATAACCGGTCTTCTTTCTCATTTTACCCAAAATCTTAGATCCAAACCCTACTGATTACGACACCACAACCACTTCCATTCTCGACACCATAGCCACCCCGATCTCGACACAACCTGCTAGCACCAACAACACCTCCGTTCACGACTGTTCTTCACGATACCATCCTCGTTCAAGCACTCAACTTCCGTTCGCTTTTGCTCTTCACATCCACATTCGTTCGTGACTACTCTTCATAACCTCAATTGCGGCCGACGACGCAATGTGAGTTTTAATTTATGATTTGATCTTCACAGCCACCTCCATTTGAGTTTCATTGATTATATTAAGATGACCTAAACCATCTATACACAATACAAATACGCTAAACACTACACTATAACATAACTGGTTGATCATAAGGAGACGACAGTGGCTGTTGTCTCTTCTAGATCAAGGTGTGTGCACTTACTCTGTAGTTGTACTTTTGTAAGGACAAGCTATAAAATCCTGCTCCAGTCTTCTGTAGAAACAATCATCCACAGAGTCTAAGTTTCTCCGGGTAAACACCTTTCTTCCTTAGAAACTTCTGTAGAAACTCAAACTTTCCGTATAAACGCTTTAAGTCTTGAGAAACCGCATTCCCGTATAAGCTCTACTTAGATCAAAAAGCATGTATCGAGGGGTTACATGTCCTTATACCCTCAAGTTTCCGGATTATAGGTATTTTCACCAAGGGCCTCCTATGAGTTCTGTTCGATGATTTGTGCTTCAGTCTCAACATTCGACGAACCTCCTAATTCAATGGCGGTGATGTATTAGCCAATATTATTATATCTGATTTATATACATGACTCACTTTATATTATAGAGATATTAGGAGATTTGTAATTTAAACTGTAAACATGTCATGCACAGTAATGTCATGACACATACATCTGTGAATATAGTTTTTAAACGGCTTGGTTTTGCTATACAAAAAGGTTTAGCGACGTTACCCGTTTGTCTTCTATATCCTTGTAAAACATTTGGTTTATGTGCCAATTAATTTGGACTTTAAAAAAATAAAATTAAAAAAATTGTAAACAGATCCAAAGATTGATTAGGTTATATTGTACATTTGTACCTATAATAATAAGCATTAAACATTATACCAACAAGGAAGAAACCTTAGGAAAAAGATAACAATGCTTAGCACGTACGTAGACACAATCAAGAATTTTCATTTGAGGTTTATATATATGTTTCTTAACTGATAAACACATGATATGTGCCTTATGACTTACCCCATAATCACACGTCATATCCCCATTAAGTTTATCAACGTCAAAATCAAACACCACCAAAGACTCTATCTATATTTATAATCGTCGAGTTGAAGTTAATCAAAAAGTTTAATGCTTTCATTACCCAAAATGAATCTTGATTAAGAGTTTTTTAAAGATCTAAATACAAATTCTAAAGTTCAAAAGAATCTTTATTTTTGTCATTGTACCAAGTACATAATTGGGTGACCATAAAAGCACTTTGCCAAAGCATAATTAGTTGACAAATTGTGGCCTAATCATTCGTTGACTTGTATAATGATAAAAATTAAAGAGCAATGCCTCTTCATAATAAACTAACTAGTCCTAATCATCTTCCTCAAATAACGCTAATAAATCATGTAATTGAAACATAATTAATTAGAGATTGTTAGGATAAGTTTTTTTTGATGAAAACCTACTTCATACACAGTGAGAATAGCCAATAAAAAATGTAGTTCATGAGAGCCAAATATTAGGTTATATGGATTCTTCTCTTTGGTAATTAGGGCATACCTTAGCTACTACTAGACTACTAGACGCTAGGCTTTTGATGTTTTATTCAAAATTCAACAATTAGGTATAAATTTTTTATTAAAAAAATTATATTTTCTCGTCTTCTACCTCATAGAATCTGATGCATATGAAAAACCCTCGTATAAAAGAGATGTTTCATGTTTGGAATTTCGAGAATTGAAATTGAATACAGGATAGATATTACTCAAATATTTTAATTGGATAAGATCACATTATGATCTCAAGGTTTTTATATGAATTTTCGTTTGCAGCAAATTCGTATGATCAGCATGAAGAATTCGAAATCGGGGGAGCGTATAGATAACTACTAAACAATTATCTATTTTCCAGTTTTGAATAATTATAGCTTTAGTCCTTCCATATTTAATAATTGCATTCTTGAACCGAAATTAAAATCTGATGAATTTTTAATAATTGCATTTTCGACCCTAGCCAAGGGCTTTGTACCTTGGACCCTATCAAAGGCTGCTGTCCATGGACCCTGCTTCTCTCGGGGGAGCTGCCCCCTTGGATCCTCCTTTAGTCCCGATGAATTTCAAACAAGTGTGTGTTAGTATTTGAAGGTCATACGCAAATCTCAAATTACATTAAAATATCCAACAAAGAATCTATGGTTGGATTCAGTGAGCTTTAGTTTTGATATGGAGCTTGTTTAATTACGAGCTAGCACACTCCTATTCATACTAACTCATGAACATGTAACCGGTCAAAAAAGAATTGAAGTACTAATTATTAGAATTACATAACTTAATTGTGGTAGATCCATGTTTTTTTTCCTCTATGTGGTCACTCTTTTCACTCATCTTGTTTCTATCAATCTTCTCAGGACATTTTTAGCCCAGTATAGAATGGTTGAAACTCAGCAGAAGATATCACTAACCGCCGTTAAGGCATAAAAAACCCTAGTAGTAGTTGTGGTAGCAAAAGACTTCACTAACCGCCACTAAGGCCCCAAATAAGTCGGCATTACAACCTCCTTGAAGACATCCTTCTTCCACCGCCCATATTTTGGATGTTGTAGATATAAAATTCATATGGAGGTACAAGATTCTACTGGAACCGTCGCCCTGACTTTATGGGAACGTGATGCTATTAAACTTTTTGGAAAGACTGCAAAGGATATGCTGGATGAGATTCTAGATACCATTTTACAAATTCAATCAACGTTGCGTTATGGGTGATATTATTTATATAGAAATTCATAAGCGACAAAAATCATGTTCATAATATCCAATATTAAATTGTTTTTCCTACCATATCAAATAATGCATGTTCATTCAATTTGGAAATTTTAGACATCGCGACTGATACAATTGTAAGTTATCTAATTTATATCAACATAACATTTTTTTTATTGATAACATTATAATATGTTGATTATAATTTAGATCTTATACTCAATAATTAGGATGTGTTCATTATAATTTTGAAAAGACTTTATTCTCATCTAACTATCTATACAGACTTAAAGTCTCAAGTTTGTCAATTCATAATTTATGTTAGTCGGTATTGAGGGTTTGATTGTTTTTTTTAAACATGATCACGTTTATCTTGCATTTTCTAAATATACAAGTAAAGACATGACCTAAACATATTTTTTTTATAAATAGAGTAAAGTCACCAATATCATATTATGAATTATAACTTTAGCTTTTTATTTAATGTAATGTAATACATTATTCTGATAATAAGAAGAGTATGCATGAATTATCAATTACATATGTATTTTTAATAATTCAACCCGTATAACATACGGGTTCTATCCTAGTGACTATAAATGTTTTTAATTTAAGATATATTTTATAAACATAAAATGATTATATCTATTAACATGAGTAATGAATGTGAAAAATATAATAATTTATATACAAAGTTATCATATATATATATATATATATATATATATATATATATATATATATATATATATATAGGGGAAGGAGTAATTATTAACCACACCTTAGAGAATTAACCAAATAACCATCATCCAATGGTTGATAAAAACAAGAAGCCATCAGATTTTGCCATGTGTCTATTTCTTTTTTTTAATTCGAAAGGGCAAATCTGTCAAATTACATAATCATATAAAACCCCCCTTTCATTTTAGAATGTCCATAAGTTTTTTATACATTGTCGGATTTTTATAAAAGTTGCACCATTAAACTCGTCGCATTTTTATCTTTAATTCAAGTATAGTCTCGACGTTTTTTATTACCATTTTTTTAGACGTACAATGTAGCACTAGTGTTACAACCGGTAACATCATTGTCATAACTGTTAACAAATAACAAAATTATATCCACACATTCATAAGCAGTATTATCGATGTTACTACTTAGGTACAACTGGATATGCATATATTACAAACTACAAAATGCATCAATATCTCAGACCTACGATAGAGCATCAGTGTTACAGCCACTAACATCATTTTTTCTACTTAGGTCATATTACAAACTACAAATGCATCAATATTTTTTCTACTTAGGTCATATTACAAACTACAAATGCATCAATATGCATATAAAACACTGATGCTATAACAAACCAGCCGAAACAGTTTAAACCGAAGCCGGATACAAATCTAAAACAAACCAATTATAGTAATCATCGAATTCATCCTTTCGGTTCGAGCAATTATACTTTGTTAATCCATACAAAATTAAATTTAATTTACTCTGACGTTAAAAAATAAAAATCTAAAAAAAAATCAAAATCAACATAAGGGTAAATAAGAACACGTATTCATCTTGAGTCCCACACAAATTGTCATATACAAGAATTACAAGATTAAACAAAAAACCACACACAATTACCGTCGATTATATATATGATTGAAAACCCAGATCTGATCTCATGATACGCATAGATGAACATCGGAAAACTGGAAATTGATGGCAAAGATGAAGTGCAGCGGCGAGGATTTGGAATGCTTAAACATCGGAACATGATGGACGTGTGGCCTCCACAACAGCGTGGTCCATGACAGTCAACGGCGGCGATTCACGAGTAGCCTCCACGACAGAACCCTTAAATTTCAAGGGTCGGAATCGGCGGTGGGATCTTGGCCAGCGGTGAGTGATGAGCAACCTAGGGAAAGGAAAAGGATGAGCCGCCGGTGATGAGTGATGAGTTAGGGTTTTGCTCAAAAAGATCAGACGTGCTCTTTTGAAAAGGGAGGATCAAATATTAGCTTATAAATAGTGTAAAAATATCAAGTTACCCCTCACTTTATCTCAACCATTCATTTAAATTTCATTTAAATCTGGTCACTTTTAATTATATCAATGGTTGAGATTTGGTTAATTGGTTATTACTTTAAGGAGGGGTTATTAATTGTTCCCATCCCTATATATATATATATATATACATATATGGGTTGCAACAATATATAACTTAGTGTTAAAGACATTCTAGCCATTAGATCAAGCAGTGATGCTATGAATGAGTGTCATTTGACACTACCTATTTTTTTTAATTTTTAAAACAGAAAGGGTATAAATGAGTTTTTACCCAAAAAGAGAACTGCCCCTCATTTTTAGAACGCTATAACTTTTTTCGAAATTGTTTTTTATAAAAAAAGTACCATTGGACTCGTCGTTTTTATCTTTAATTCGGACGTGGTCCTGACTTATTTTGAAGCTTTTTTTTTTTACAAAAAAACAACTCCATGCCTATATATATATATATATATATATATATATATATATATATATATATATATATATATATATATATATATATAGGGAGAGGATCATTTGAGAACCAATTGAGTTTGAGAACTAAAAAGAACCATTCTAAGCCACTAGTTTATATATATGAAAAACCCCCCCATGAATTATAGTGGTCCCCACCTAAAATTAGGGGTGAAGATTTAGTTCTCAAAAGTTCTCAAAACAAAAAGTTCTCATTTGAACCTAACCCTATATATATATATATATATATATATATATATATATATATATATATATATATATATGTATATGTTGGGATCACATCCGGATTAAGGTAAAAAACGACGAGTCCAATAGAATTTTTTTAATAAAAAATGACTTCGAAAAAAAGTTATAGCCGCTCTAAGAATTTGGGGGGGGGGGGGGTAGTTTTCTTTTTGGTTAAAAACCCATTTATACCCTTTCTGTTAAAAAAATCAGGCAGTGCCACAAGACACTCATCAATGATATCACTGCTTGATCTAGTGGCTAGAAAGAGAGTTAGAGTTATGTCTTTAATACTAGGTTATATATTGTTCCAACCCTTATGTATGTGTGTGTGTGTATATATATATATATATATATATATATATATATAGAACATATTCTTATTGCGTAAACCCGTAAACAAATATTAAAACCTCTATAACTTCTACATAAATTAATATTTAAAAAAAATTGCACCAAAAATCTTGCATGAGTTGATCATAGTTCCATGTATCTAATCTGAAGAAATGTCTATCAGATGAGTCGCTCATAGTTCCACTCGAGGAGTTGGACATTGATGAGCAACTGCGTCTTATAAAGGAGCCAGAAGAGATAATGGTTCGTGAAGTCAAGCAACTTAAGCAAGGTAAGATTTCGATAATCAAAGTCTTGTGGAACTCAAAGCGTGGACCAAAGTTTACCTAAGAACACGAGGATCAGATGAATGCATAAATACGTAGACTTATTCAAACATGCGGCGGCGACAAACAAAGGTAATCAGTAAATTTCGGGTTGAAATTTTCTAAAGAGGGGATGACGTGAGAACTCGAAATTTTTTCTTTGCTTTTAATAAAAACGTATTTGTGATGCTTAATTTCAGAACGAAAATTCTTTAACAGGGGAAATATGTGACAATCTGGCATGTCGGGTGAGAACCGCAATGATGAAAACTGATAAAACTGTCAAACCCGGAAATCACGTATATAGGCATAGCATTTCGATTAGAGTAGTAGAGGAGCATAGTATTCTCAAAACACAACACAAAACATCATACACAAAGTTGAGTCTCGAAACATTGGTGATTAATCAAAAACTGATACGCGTGACATATTGAATGCGAACATATTACGTGAATTTGATTGTTTGATTGTATTTCGATACATGGCATATTTAAATTTATTTTTATTGGCTTGAATGTGATGAGTATGATTATGAATAAATAAAAAGTGAAATCATAGAAAACCGTGACCAAAACATCGAAAACGAATCAAGTCAACAAAAGTCAAAGAGGAGGGCTGACCAGGGCGTGTCGCAGACCGCGAACCACCCTGTCCAGACACCTCTGCGGTCCGCAAGATCGTCAGGTCAGCAAAAACCCTAATTTTTTTTATATAAATGTTATTGGCCGCATTTTTACTCTTTTTACACCTCCTAACCATAAATTAAACCCTAAACTTGTTGTTCTCTTAATCGTCATCCATATTTTGAAGAATCGTTGGTGGCAAGGCAGATTCTGAAAGTTAGCTCTGGGTAAGTGATCACTATGTGTCACAAACATTATAGATTAGCTATCTACGAGTATATTAATCTAGACTGCAAGGACCTCGGGGGTCCTGTCTACGGTTAGTCTCGTGGAGACTATTACGTTGGATAAACTTTGTATTATATTTTTGTTTAAACCTATAAACTCACAAACTTGTGTTGACACTTAGCATGTTTCTTCTGAGGTCCTTAGGCGACACAACATACCACGTACGTTAGGAGGTGCATGTTTGGTCATGAAACCTTACTGCATTCAGACTTACTTATCTGGGCGACTGTGTGCAAGTAAACTATTTAACTCGTTTTGAAAACTGTTATACCGAAGTTGGATTTTTATGCTTCTACTATCCATAAAAACTTGAACTCTGATCTTTTAAATGTTTTCGTATCATATAGAGTCGTTTTGTGTGTCTGATGACTTAGTTCCTGATTCGTCACATGTCCCTTGCAGCGATACTCCACAGGCAGATTTTAGGGTATGACATGGTACTTACCAAGAAGGGTCTTAGTAAACAGGGTATGATGATCTGAGGACTGAGGGTCTCCTTGTCTTAAGAGTCTTGTTAATGATACCTACTAAGAGAAAGAAACACCGTTAGACTCTTCGCATTAGGAAGCTTCCTACGATCAACCTCCGGCGTGAGAATCAGTACTAGGCTTCTAGACAAGTATGTTGCTAGGTAAGTAAAGAAATGTATAGTGACAAAGAGTTAGAAAGAGTGTGAGATAAGATGGTTTAACTATAACTATGTTCTCATATTTATATTGAACGTTAGACTGATCTGTGGGTTAAGGCTCATCCCGTTAGCTTCGAGGTGTAATTCATCCTGACTTCCCATGCATTTTTCATGGTAAGGTATTTGTTGTCATTTTTAGTATAACTATTGACTGCTATTGACTTGTGAATACTATTTGGTGGTAGGTCGCCAAAGCTTTAATGTCCTGTTAGAGGATATTTAGCGAATTTTAAAAGATATTTGTTGATTCTTTATAACGTTTTAAAACCGGATTTTAAACCGGACTGGACTTGTGTCAAAAAAGGTTCAAGCAGTTGACCCGGAAGGTCGAAAATGATTGGTTGTTCAAACTTGAAATTTTATAATATACACTTTATAAACTTTCAAACACCACAAAAGTAAAAAGAAAAACATCAATATAATTTTAATTAAACTACATTTATTCAAAACAAACCACATTAGAGTGTTGTATGCATCAAGTTCATGAACATTTGATAGATGGAATTCACAATCATCTCCATCTTCATCGACAAGAGAATAAGCTTACTTAGAATGACGAATAAACCGATGATCGTTGGCTAGTAAAATAATAAACTGTCATATGTGCGAATAACCATAATTTCTTTTTAGTGTGACTTTAAAAAACCGGTTCAATTAGTAGGCCGATTGAACCCAAATAACCGCCTTAGCCCACGGTTACCGGTTCCACCAGCCGAACCGGCCGGGTCAATCTGGGTTTTAAAACATTGATCTTAAATGTTAATTGGGTTGTTACCATAAGCAATTTTTGTTACTAAATGTTAATTTGTTTGTTACCATAAGCATATGTCTTGCTAAACTAAAATTACACATGTATCATGTTTGAACTTAGAGGCTATGTCACTTACCACTAGGCTATAACTGATCAATCGGTATCCCTGTTCACCTGATGCTCACTTCGGGGAACTCGAGCCCCTACTTTGATGGAGATAAAAACCTGACGTCACTATGTCAAGAGATCACGACATCCTAACGTATATATCCGAAGTAAGTCCGATTATCGATCTGCAGTCCGAAAAGTACGAAAACACAAGAATTTGGAAATAATTCAGTATATTAAAACAAACACCCCTTTAGTTCATCATAAGTCAGCTTGAACAGTAAATAAAAGAGAGTCACATAAATTTTTTGAGCTCATTTGCAGAGCTAAAGCAAAGAAAAAGAAGGAACAATAATGGAATTCAGGTTAAGATGAATGACTTTATTTATTTCTTTATTTCCTACATGTGATGCGTGGAAGGTGTACAAGACGATAGATGGATGCATGTTTTGGAGGGTTCTGTTGTCATGAATATGGAAAAGGTTGATGAGTTCCTTGTGGGTTCAGTTCACCATAATGATTGCTTATTTGCTCTTTTAACAACTAGTTCAAATAGGGTTATGTATAGGGGTGTTTTACATGTCCTTTAAAGGCAAAAACTGAAGATATATAATAATGCTACAATATATCCCATCATATGTCATAGTGCAGAAATGAGTATGGTAAAGTAGATCGAGCCAGCATTCCACACGAGTTCATATTATTGATTTATTTTAACAGCACAAATATATAAATAATGAATACCACGTTAGAAATTGATATATTTACTCAATATCTCATTGATGGCCACTTAACATACATCCGATATATATAGTTAGTTCCCAACATACGTATTTGAAACTAGAGGTGTTCAGTATTTGAGTCGGATTTGAAAAATTCGAAATTCAAATCGATTCGATTTGGAAATCACCGGCTCAAAATTCGATTCGAGATTTAAAATTCGATTCGATAGGATATCTGATATCGAATTTCAAATCGAATCGAGTTTGAATCTCAAATTCGAATTTGATTCGAAATTCGAATTAGATGTATTCATATATATTTCTAAACATATATATGTATATATATACACACACACTAAAAATTTATTTTGAATATAAATAAGTATACATATATATTAAATTAGGTTTTACAAACAACTCCTCATTTTCATCTATTTAAAATCTTCAACAATTTAGCTATTTAAAATAGGAAAATTGGCCTGTAATAATACAAGTTTTCACTCTTTGGCCAATAATAATATGAGTTTTTGAGTTAGTCTGTAATAATACCAGTTTTCGAACTATTGGACTGTAATAGTATGCCGTTAGTTTTTACTTAACCCCGTTAAGTAAGAACTAACGGCATACTATTACAGTCCAATAGTTCGAAAACTGGTATTATTACAGACCAACTCAAAAACTCATATTATTATTGGCCAAAGAGTGAAACCTTGTATTATTACAGGCCAATTTTCCTTTTTAAAACCCCCACTTAAAAATGCCACGTATGATTGATGAAGCCACGTGGACAGCCACGTAGGCAGGGATTTAACCCCGTTAAGTAAAAACTAACGGCATACTATTACAGTCCAATAGTTCGAAAACTGGTATTATTACAGACCAACTCAAAAACTCATATTATTATTGGCCAAAGAGTGAAAACTTGTATTATTACAGGCCAATTTTCCTTTAAAATATTCTAATTTGAAAAGACTTAGTTTTGCTATTTAAAAAGGTCTAGCGGCGCAACTTATTGCCCATTTACCTTGTACTGAATTGGATAATTGATATATTCGTCTCCAATTTGAAAACATTTATTAATAATTGAAATTTTGCATTCTGTGGATTCATCCAAACATTATCATTTTTTTAAATGAATTAACGGTATTTTTTTCTATAACTATTTTGTTGTTTAGATTTATAATAAAATTATAAATCTTGTGTTTTTAGGGATGCTTAAGTTGAGTTTTTGAATGATAAGTTGTTTGTCATGATAATTACTGAAAAAATTGCTTTAGATATGGATGTTCTGAAAGTTAAACTAAACTTTGTCTAATTTGAACGTTTTCATTTTTAATGGTTAACTATGATATTTTTTTTCGTTGTCTCTTGGGTCTCTTATTAGTTTTATACTTTTATAGATTTGTAACTTTTACTAAAATAAAATTGAATTTATTCTAATTTGATTCGAGTTAGTCCTATTCGAATTCGATTCGGATTTTTCGAATCAGAAATGAATTTGAATCCCGGTTTTAAAAACTAAAATTCGAATAATTCAATTCGATTAATTGGAGTATTCGAAATTTGATTCATTGAACACCTCTATTTAAAACACAATGGATATAATACTCGTACGTAGAAGCCCGGCCTGACCCACGCAAGTCGGTGTAAGGGCCACCACATATAGCTCTTTAACAAGCCGGTTTAGAGTTTGAGGGTATTAAGGTTTTATTTAGATCTCTTGTTAACCAAACAACTAAGTAACTCTATATACATAGCAAAACTTTAAGGTTAACCTATGAAGGTTATTGTAATCAAATTTTTAGTTATATATTTTGTGATCGTAATAAAATTGGGAGGTATTCAAATACTGTGTGTTTATCATGTCGTTTTAATATTGACTGGGCCATACTCTAGGTACACCCATATTCTATTTTCACACCCCTATACGCCCCCAGTATACCCCTATACAAGGCGTATAGGATATAAAAACAGAATGTCCTAAAATTCCTGGGGGGGGGGGGGGGGATGACATATCAGTACAAAGTTGTCAGTATGGGGGGCTATACATATGACGCTTATAGCCCTATACGGGGCGTATAAGGTTAAAAAAATAGAATTTTCTAAAATTTTGGGGAGGGGGGTCAGTACGCTAATTTTGATGATTTTTTTATTCATATACGCCATGTATAGTCCTATGTGCGACGTATAGACGTGTTAAATTAGATTTTTAGGGGTGTGGGAGTAGAATCACATATTATGGACTTAAGTAAAACCCAACTTTGTAGTGAATATGGTGTCATATCTCTTTAAAAAGTTATTTTATTACAAAACATACATTTAGATTTAAATTATTTACAAAGTTGGAGTAAGTTGTTTTTCAAAGGTAGCTCGTGGGTGTGGGTCACGTAAATTGTTTTTCAAAGGTGGCTCTCTGTTTTTTAAAGTATCCGTTTGTGGGTCACGTAAGTTTCAAAGGTGGCTCATGGGTGCTGTGGGATAACATGTCCTTGTGAAGTCGTGATCTTATAAAATTGAACCGATCGCCCATTTTTTTAACAAGATCATCTTTTTGAAGTCGTGAGTTCAACTAATCGTAATCACTATTGATTGTATGTTTTAGACATTGAGAGTAGCTTGGAAAATCTATAAGTCATGTAGACTAATATCAGACTAAGTATTTTGATAGTACTCTTAAACTATGATCTTAGGACTTAAAATAAAGATATTAACTAATCATGTATGATCAACTAATCATGTTGTTGGATATATGGCAGTGTTCATGGCCAACACAATATATGAATTAATAAACCAAACTGATAGTTTGGGCCAGAATTGAAAAGTTGATGATTCTTGGACGTTTCTACTCAGAAACTTGAGGGACTGAATGTCATTTGTTATGATTAATGTTTCAAGAAGTCTGTTGCTGACCGTTAGCTCATCGATTACATATAGAATACAAATTAGGCGTTTTTGTTTAGTTCATTGTTCTTCATATTCTCTTGTACATTCTTTCGTTTCAATCATTGAATAAGAAATCATTAATAGTCCAGTTCTAATTTTGTTTCATTATTCTTATTGTTCACTGATTGGTTTCATGTTAACAATTGGTATCAAAGCCACGTCAATCGGCTCTAATAAGTGAATTCGAGGGTTTGTGAGGTAGACGATGATTGTAAATGGTGTCTATCAAGTTTGATTTGGAAAAGTTTGACAGGAAGAATGATTTCGGTGTATGGCGGGTGAAGAAAAGAGCTCTGCTCATTCATCAAGGTACTGAAGATGCACTTATCAGTGAAGCTAATTTCCCAGAAGGTCTTTCCGAGAAGGAGAAGAAAGACATCCTCAGTAAAGCCCACAATGCCATTGTTTTGAGTTTGGGTGATCGTGTATTGAGAGAAGTATCGAAGGAGAAAAGTGCTGCTGCATTGTGGCAGAAACTCGAGAGTCTGTACATGACAAAGTCCTTGACGAATCGATTGTACCTTAAGAAGCGTCTGGATACATTTCAGATGGGGAGTGGTAAATTAATCGAAGATCATACAAACCAAAAAGTTGCTATAGGATCCGGAGAATATCGACATCAAACTGGATAATGAGGATCAAGCGGTAATATTCCTGACCTCTCTTTCATCCTCATTTGAGCATTTTATTGATACCTTGATGTATGGTCATGAAACCTTAACCATGGAGGAGGTACTATCTGTCTTGATTGCAGTCTCGAAGTTTCAATTCAAAAAATAGAGGTCGTTGCAGAATGAATATGCAATCCTTTTATGATATGCGTGTACTAGTCAATAGCCAAAGTGTGTTTATATATAAGGATTGGGCCATTGCAACGATTTAATTGGTAGTGGTTGACGATTATAACTGTTAAGAATTACGATAGTTATTTTGACAGTTATTTACAAGTACCAGATTAAATCATACGAAGTAACCGTTGGAAATTTGTTAAGTGCGCGCGTGTGTGTATATATATATATTATTTTAATAAAATAAGATATGATTGAAGAATAAGTGTTATGAGTTAAATGGGTGTTTTAAATCAAATTTATGCTGAATGTGTTTGAACTCTTGATGTTATGCAATTCAAATCATAATTTGCGTTGAATGGGCTCCAACTCAAATTTATGGCGTTGAATGGTGTTTATGATCTTAGTATATGGTTATTGAGTTATTACAACTTATTGTCAACTATTAATATCAAGGTAAGCCTTGTTTGAAAGACACACATTCATACACATTTAAATCATTATTTAGAGAGACGTTGTAAGCTCTTTAAAACTTCATTCTTCTACCATTTTTCAGGGATGCTTTGTAAACTCTCAAAACTTTCTTCTTTTATCAGTTATGAGAGACTTAGTATACTCTCTAAACATTATCCTCATCTAAATCCCAACGATATTGTGAAGATATATGCCAATATTAATGCCAAATGAATTCTATAACTTTGGGTTATAAATGACAAGTTATGAAAGTTGAAGGTTGTTCCGAGATTTATAATTCATTAATCTCGGAGGGCTAATGTGTAACTTGTTTGTTAATTTTCGTTAACAGCTGTAATTAGCCGTTGAGTTCGTTCGGAAGCTATTAAAAGGGGCAAGATAGGTTAGATCAAATTAGAGAGATTGATGTAATCATCTTAGTTAGTTTTCTTCTTGTGTTCTTCATTGTATTTCAATAATTCAATAAGAGTGAATCATTTGGCTTAATTTCTTGTTCAATTTCGTTTATTCGTATCGGTGTTCTTGAGTGATTTTGAGGGTTCCGTTTGTCTCAAATTCAACAAATGGTATCAGAGCTCTGGCTCGATTGATTCAAGAAGGTTACCGTTCGTGATCGCGATCTGATCAGGATGGTGAATGCAACGAAGTTCGATGTGGAGAAATTCGATGGCCGTAATGATTTTAGTTTGTGGCGAGTAAAAATGAAGGCATTATTGGTTCATAGTGGAGTCGCAGATGCTCTAAAAGGGGAGGATCAATTGCCGGCAGGGTTGGCTGAGGACAAGAAACAAGAAATAATGGATAAAGCTCATAGTGCCATTATTCTTTGTTTGGGTGATCGTGTTCTCAGGGAAGTGTCAAAGGAGACAACTGCAGCAGGTGTTTGGCTTAAGTTGGAAAGTCTCTATATGACAAAATCGCTCGCAAACAGACTGTATTTGAAGAAAAGGTTGTATACTTTCTTCATGGGGTCAGGTAAATCATTAGATGATCATGTTGATGAGTTTAACAAAATAATACTTGATTTAGAAAATATTGAAATCACTGTTGATGATGAAGATAGGGCTATTATTTTTCTTTCATCTCTCCCTCAGTCATATGAGACATTTGTAGATACACTAATGTATGGGAGAGATAGTTTATCTATGGAGGAAGTGTTAGCAGCCTTAAATTCTAAGAAACTTAAGAAGAAATCTGATGATAAAGATAATGGGGGAGATGGCTTGTTTGTTAGAGGTAGGCCTGAACAAAGGGATCAGAAGTCTTTTAAGGGAAAAGGGCAAAATAGTCATAGGTCTAAATCTAAGTACAAAAGAAAGTGTTTCATCTGTCAGTCAGAAAAACACCTGAAAAGAGACTGTCCTGATAGGAATAAGAACAGGAATGATGTTAGTAGTTCTAAGAATGGAAATTATAACACAGATGTAGAATCTGAAGGTTATGAGAGCTCTGAGGTATAAATGGTCACAGCAGGCAAAAGTTATCATGATTGGATTCTTGATTCAGGGTGTTCATATCATATGACACCCAAGAAAGAATTCTTTATAGAGTTTAAGGATGATAGGTTAGGCACAGTCCAGTTAGGGGATGATAGGCCATGTGAGATTCATGGGATTGGTAGAGTAAATCTTGTTCTTGAAAATGGTACTGAAGTTGAGTTAAATGAGGTGAGATATATTCCTAAGTTGAAGATGAGCCTTATTTCTTTAGGTACCCTTGAGAGCAATGGCTATCATGTGAGTCTTAGGAATGGCAAAGCCAAAGTTGGGAAAGGTGCTCTAACTGTGTTATCAGGAACTAGGAAAGGTAATAATATCTACTTTCTTGATGGTGAAGCTTTTGCTAATACTGCCAATAGTGTTGCTAGTATGAATAATGATACTATGAAATGGCATATGAGGCTAGGACATATTAGTGGGCAAGGGCTATTAGAACTTAGTAAACAAGATATTCTGACAGGTCTAAAGAGTTATGATCCAGGGTTTTGTGAACATTGTGTAGTAGGTAAGTCTCATAGAGTCAAGTTTGGTAAAGGTAAGCATAGCACTAAAGATATACTTGAGTATATTCATGCTGATTTATGGGGGCCTTCTAGAGTACAGTCTCTAGGTGGAGCTCATTACTTTCTGTCCATAATTGATGATTATTCTAGGAAGTTGTGGGTATTTCTATTGAAAACTAAGGATGAAACCTTTCAGAAGTTTAGGGATTGGAAGGAGTTAGTTGAAAAACAAACTGGCAAGGTAATTAAGAAAATTAGGACAGATAATGGATTGGAATTCTGTAATAGCTAATTTGATAGGTTTTGTAAGGAGAATGGTATAGGAAGACATCATAGTGTACCATATACACCCCAACAAAATGGGTTAGTAGAGAGAATGAACAGGACCTTACTCAACAAAGTAAGGTGCTTGTTATCCAATTCTGGGTTGCCTAAAAATTTCTGGGCTGAGGCTTTGACCACAGCAGCTTACCTTGTGAATAGGTCTCCCTCTTCAGCTATTGATATGAAGACTCCATATGAGATGTGGTCTGGTAACAAGCCAGATTTGACTACTTTGAGAGTGTTTGGAGCTATGGCCTATGCACATGTTAAACAGGGAAAGTTGGATCCTAGAGCCATTAAGTGTATTATGCTGGGCTATCCAGAAGGAGTAAAAGGTTATAGGTTGTGGAGAATGGATGGATGTAGTCCCAGGGTCATGGTGAGCAGAGATGTCACTTTTAATGAAGAAGTGATGTATCATGACATGATACACAAAGGGAAAAATGTTACTGCAGACACCAGTGAAACAGGTAATAAAAGAGTTTCTATTGAGGTGGAGCCTGGAGATAGCACTCAGGATATTGAGGATACTATTGTTACAGAAGAACCAGGAAGCAGTAATGAGGGACAGGAGAGTGAAGCAAGTCATTCTCATGCAACTGAGAATGCTCCATATAGCATAGCCAGGGATAGGGAAAGGAGACAAATTGTTGCTCCTATTAGGTTCAGGACAAGGGAAGACTTAGCTGCTTATGTTTTCACTGTGGCTGAACAAGAAAGTGTTATAGAACCAATATCCTATGAAGAGGCTATGAGCTCAAAACAAAGGAGCAAATGGATAGCTGCTATGAATGAAGAGATGAGGTCTTTACATAAGAATCAAACCTGGGTTTTGGTTGATAAACCAAAGGATCAAAAATTGGTGAAATGCAAGTGGTTGTTTAAGCTTAAAGAAGGTTTTGCAGGGGTGGAAGCACCAAGGTACAAAGCAAGACTAGTTGCTAAAGGTTTTACACAAAAACCTGGTATAGATTATAATGAAATCTTTTCACCAGTGGTAAAACATACTTCAATTAGGGTCATTCTTGCTTTGTCTGCAATCAATGATTTTGAGTTGGAACAATTGGATGTCAAGACTGCTTTTCTGCATGGAAGTCTTGAAGAAACAATTTTTATGGAGCAACCTCAAGGATATGAGGAAAAGGGTCAAGGGGGAAAAGTGTGCTTGCTAAAAAGATCCTTATATGGCTTGAAGCAGTCACCAAGGATGTGGTATATGAGGTTTGATGAACATATGCAGAGGAAAGGGTTCTACAGAAGTGCTTATGACCAATGTGTTTACTACAAGGAATATGAATCAGGTAAGTACATCTATCTCTTACTTTATGTTGATGACATGTTACTTGCTTGTGAGTCCAGGGAACAGATAGGTGCTGTGAAGGAGATGCTGAAACAAGAGTTTGAAATGAAAGAGTTAGGAGAAGCCAAAAAGATTATTGGTATGGAGATAATCAGGGATAGAAAGGCTGGGATAATCAAGCTAACTCAGGAGTCATACTTGAAGAAGGTGTTAAAGAACTTCTACATGGATGAAAGCAAACCAATTGGAGTACCTATGGGTCAGCAGATAAAATTGTCAAAGAAAGATAGTCCAAAGACAAGTGAAGAACAGCAGGAAATGACTAAAATACCCTTTGCAAGTGCTGTAGGGTCTTTGATGTATCTGATGGTATGCACTAGGCCAGATATTGGTTATAGTGTAAGTTTAGTGAGTAGGTATCTTAGTTGCCCAGGAAAGTTACATTGGGAAGCAGTTAGAGGCATTCTTAGGTATCTAAATGGAACCAGGGATGCTGGTCTGATTTTTGGTAGTCAACAGGATCAAACTTGTGATATTGAAGGATATGTTGACTCTGACTTTGCCAAAGATCAGGATAAAGGTAGGTCTATCACAGGTTATGTGTTTAGGATATGTGGTGGTACTGTAAGTTGGAGAGCCACATTGCAGCCTATAGTTGCACTGTCAACTACTGAGGCTGAGTTTTTGGCTCTAACTGAGGCTATCAAAGAAGCTTTGTGGCTTACTGGTCTGGCTAAAGAATTAGGATTGATAGTTAATGAAACAGTTATCAAGTGTGATAATAAGGGAGCAATTCAATTATCAAAGAATCAGATGTTTCATAGTCGGACCAAGCATATCAATGTTAAGTATCATTTCATTAGGGAGATAGTAAGCTCTAAGCAGGTTTTGATAGAGTATGTTGAGACTGAAAATAACGCAGCAGATATGCTAACTAAAGCAGTCCCAGGTCCTAAATTCAGGTTGTGTTTAGGAGTTTTGAGGATTGGATAAAATTGTTAAAGTTTCCATGTTTAACAAGTTTCAGGAGCTTGTGTTTAGCACACCAGGATATCAAGTTGACTCAACCTCTGTTATTCGGTGTTAATGCTAGCATTTGTGAATGAAATTGTGTTAAAGTTTGGATATAATCATTGGCATAAGGTGGAGTTTGTGAAGATATATGCCAATATTAATGCCAAATGAATTCTATAACTTTGGGTTATAAATGACAAGTTATGAAAGTTGAAGGTTGTTCCGAGATTTATAATTCATTAATCTCAGAGGGCTAATGTGTAACTTGTTTGTTAATTTTCGTTAACAGCTGCAATTAGCCGTTGAGTTCGTTCGGAAGCTATTAAAAGGGGCAAGATAGGTTAGATCAAATTAGAGAGATTGATGTAATCATCTTAGTTAGTTTTCTTCTTGTGTTCTTCATTGTATTTCAATAATTCAATAAGAGTGAATCATTTGGCTTAATTTCTTGTTCAATTTCGTTTATTCGTATCGGTGTTCTTGAGTGATTTTGAGGGTTCCGTTTGTCTCAAATTCAACAGATATTATGATGAAGTTCGGACTTGATGGTCATCTTCGGTAGTACAACAAACGCTTCTTGCCATTATACCATGAGAAACAAGTTTGGGAGCAGACAGATATTGTTTCAAGGAAAATGCGTCAAACAAGCACTTTAGCAAAAACCATTAATGGTTCTATTATTCTAATCTTAGCAGTGGATGATCGAGATGGAGAAACTGGTAAGTATTCCTTATTTGTTAAATGTGTATTTCTATTATAGTTTAGTTTTGTAATTTTTCTTTTACACTTTTTATAAATAAAGAGAGTATGTTTATTTATTTTCATTTTGAAACTCAATGTTTATCAACAATAATAACTATGTACTTCCAAAAAGTACAAACTCATTTTTGAAGAACAAATTGCTTCCGAAGAACAAATTGCTTTAATTTCGAAGAATAAAGTTACTTTCGAAGACTTAGCTTACTTTCAAAGAGTAAGTTTACTTCAGGTGAAAAAACTTGCTACCGAACCTGTAAGTTTCTTTTGGAAACTTGTTTCATGTAACTTTAGTCTGTCAAAGAAATGTGATCAATTTTTAGTGAGATAAAAATTTGTGAAAACAGATTTTTTTGTGCTACCAGCTCACTCGTCACCAAAGGCTTTGCCCCTTGGACACCACTATGGGATTTCGCTCCTAGCTAGGACCCTGCCACCGGGGTCTCACCCCTCAGACACTTGAACTCTAGGTTTTTCAACTTTCAAAATAAGCACAATCTTATATAGTGTACACTTCACACGTTTTAACGTATATAATATGTATAGTCTCTATGTCTTTGGTGTTGAGTAAATACAATTACGTTGTAATAAATACATTAAAATCAGCGAAATAAAATACCGTCATACAATACTACAATGTTAATATAGTAATCTCACTTTTTGCCTAAGTTTACATATATAAAAGAAGTCGAGATATCAAACATATAATTGTTTTATATTTTAGTTCTATAGCTTTCTCTATATTTCGCTTTGGACTTAAAGTACTCCATTATATTTCGCTTTGGACTTAAAGTACTTTATTTAAATACACCTATAATCCCTCAAATTATACATTTAAAAACACCTATAATCCCTCAAATTGAAAGTTTGATTTGACATGAGTAGGGACAATTCGCCGCTTTCTCTATTAAATTTTATAAATTTTATACCACTTTCTTTTATACCTTTTTTTAGATTCCCAAAAGCTTTTTATTTTAAATAACCTAGTGGTAATTGATTTTTAATCACAGGTATAGTTTCCCATGTTTAGTAAGCTTTTAATTATCTTTATATATATTCTACGTATTGAACTACATGTCGGCATCTAAAGATAAAAAAAGTACATTAGCTATAAATAAAAGCATCTTTCAACGTTAAAAACTATTTTTATTTCAAATATACTATCTTTAACACTCATATCAGATTTTCATTTATCCTACAAAATACTCATTTAGCCCTGGCCGTAATTTACGCCCCTATGGAATTTTATGGACCACAAAAGAGGATCGTAAGTCAGAGGCAAGATGAGAGTTTTACCAGCTAGGGCCGTAAATTACAGTCTGTAGGCTATAATTTACAATCTATATCGGCAAAATCACGATCTTTTTGGCTTTTTAAACCACTATTTAACCCCATCTTAGGTTTACAAAACGTTACTTGTTCCCAACCATTTTTGGAGTTTTTAAAGTCGATTTTGGAACACAGAAACATCTTGGAATCCAGAATTTGCATGTTCCCATTTTTCAATTCAACCGTGATCTTCTCCGGGTGTCGGGTTTGATGTTTTTCAGTTGTTTCCTTTTTAACTTTACCGTTATGGGATTGCATTATTAACCTTAAGTTTTGATTAATCCAAGATGTTTTTTCAATTTAAAAGATTCAATTACATTGCCTTTTAACTTTGATTGAATTGGTACTTGTATTCATTCAAACCTTTTAAGTTGGAAACCATAACTATTAGTTGATTAACATATGCACATCACCATTAAGGGATCCCTAGCTAGTTAAGTTGATTAGGGACAATAGGAGAGTTAGGGATAAGCACCATTAATGTTTTTCAATTCAGCTCGGTTGTGTCAGGTTATATAGGAATACAATTCCATATAGACTCCTTATTATAAACCACTTCAAAGTTTATGAGTCTGCCGATTAGGGATAAGCACAATTAGACAATTTCTAATTGTTTACGCTTAAATCACAACACAACTTCGAGCATAGATATCTCATTCATCTTAGTTCCGATTTACACACTGTTTAGTTTGTTGTAATTCTCACATAGATGAACACAACCGAGCTAACTAATATTATATTAGTAAAAAATACTAATTATTATTTGTATCCAAAGTAAGTAAAGAACCACATTTATTTTGCACTAAAATTTAACTAAATTTCTGACAGAGAGTTCATTATTTCTTATTTAAGTGATTCTTCAATGACTTTCTTTCATCTTATTTGATTGTCTCATCACTTGTCCGCTCCATGTATTTTTGTGCAATGAATGTTGTGGAATCGGGTTTGGAAAATAAATCGCACTTCTTGCATTGAGCTTTATCGGTACCATCTGACATTTTACATAAATCATAGTTTGTCCAGACTTAAGGTGCCCCATTGTTGGTTTGGTCGTCACAACGGTTGGTGCAATCCTCACTAAACGGTTTGATCTTCAAAGTTATCCATTATGACTATTTTTTTGGCTTTTAAAGAAGTGGTGTGAACAAACCATAACAAACAATACTATCAAAGAGTGACATTGTGTTAAAAAGAAAAAATTGAAAAAATGATTAGACGTTGAAAAATGTCTCATTTGTTCTTCAAACGGTAATTAATCGATCCAAATTTAACGGATTTTATTAAGAAAACTTACAAAAGACCCCTAATGGGTTAAACACCTAGTTCGTAGCCGGTTTCTACTATACTATTTAAAAACTGGTTGTTTGTTTTCGGTTTATAGACCGAGCTGGTTAAGTAACCGTTTTTTTTTTTTTCTTCCAACAATCGGCACTCCAGCAGATGATGTATGCGTCTAATATAGATAAGTACCATTTTAGCTAAGTTAAATAAACAATTGCCACTCCAGCAGAAACTTACCCACAACGTATGTTATCCTTTTTTTTAATTATTATTATTATTATTATCATTTTTTTTAATTATTATTGGCTGATATTGGGCCCTTGTACCATATCCGACTCATGGACCAAGTGGGTCTGGATTTGATTTCTAATCTGTGGGTATGTACCAAAATGAATTTGGGCCTTACCCAATTAAAGAAATGGCTAATGGCTAAATAATAATAAAATAAAATACTAGCTTACATCTATATTTATATATCTATTTATCAAACTAAAAATTGGTTTAATCATTTCTTTGCAACTAAATTAAATTAATTATGTTAAATTAACTAGAGTAAAGCTGCATAACAGGATGGCATCCAACCACTTTTGTCATTTCAAACTCCCATCTTTTGTATCTATAAAAACAAGGCAAAACAATTTTGTAGTAACAACAGAAAAATCAGGAACTATAAAATAGAAGACCAACCTCACAACTTCACATTTCTATCCAACTCTACTCACACATTTATTTTTCTAATCTTTTATCCTCAAACTCTCAAAATTAACTCTTGAAAAATGGATCAAAGAAGAAAACTTATTTTTGATTATATATGACCATTAGTCCGCGGTGTTATTGGAAAAAAATTGTTCCGAATACAAGACAATGAACTGTATGGGTATCCTAATACGAGTTGAACACAACAAAAACGCAAGTTGCTCCTAGAGTAACTCGCACGGTGATAATGGTTGGGGACTTAGGACATTTGAGGTCTGAAGTTTAAAGTCTAACTCAAGAGGGTTTTCTCAAGTGATGGGTTTATTCTTCGATAGTGTTTCTGGGTGAGTCAAGCCTGGAGTGTCAAATCCATTATGAACGGATGCAACCCGGTCTCAAGAAGGCTCAATTGAGTATTGAAGATTTAGATAGTTCCAAAAGTCGTTAAAAAAGCATAATAACACACAAGAAGAAAAAATGATGATGTGTTCATGCACTAACCACTTTGTCAAATTTATAAAATAAGCTTTTACACACCAATTAATCTAAAAATACAAGCTCTCAACGACCACAATAAATATAGTAGTTGTGTGGTGATGTTCCGATTGAAAAGTCCAACTTTGAGTAAATGTTGATATCTCCCCATTCCTTTTCCTTATGATAAAAGCAATTTTGGTATGTACGTCTAGTATGGTACATCTTTGTATGTACATTTGTTTACTAAAATCAACTAACCATGTATATTATATTATATTATATTAAATTGATATTGTAAAAAAAAGTTCATAGTTTGGCTCGAGCTCAACTCATTTTGGTTTTTTAAAACGTCTAATGTTTTAGTTTTAAACATTAATTTTCAAGTGAGTCTTCATGAGACATGATTGTCACTACTAGAAACAGGGTCTTTCTTGACACGCGAACAATGACACACGGTCCTTTCTTGACGCGCAAAAAAACGTGTCATAAATTTCTGTCATAATTTGTAAAAAAAAAGGTCACGGAGGACACTTATTTTGTGCGTCAAGAAATTCTATCGCTTTTTAATTTTCCCGCCCAAAAAGTCCGCCCAGTTTTTAGCCCTAATTTTCGGTATCCAACCTTTTCCCCCAAATTCATTCCCCGTTCTCTCTCAAAACACCGACAACAACAAAATTCCCACCGAACCCCGTTTCTGTCCACCTCTCCACCGGAGAAAATCCACCGGAGAGGGTGACCCGTCTCTATGTCGGTCGCCTCTCCACCGAGCCCCTCATCTGTGCCGGCAGCAACAAAATCCACCCTCGACACCGATATCGTCCACGCTGCGCCAACAAAATCCACCCTCGACACCCTCGACATCGACGCCCACTGTTCCACATAGGCTCATCGCGAAGTCCACCCTCCATTCCTGCGGCATTTTCAGGTAACTCAACCCTATTTCTGTCTGTTTGCTTGTTGAAATAAGGCATCTTAGGTTGGTTTGTTTCCCCTATTTAAGTCTGGTTTTCTTTCACCGAGGCTCAATTGATGATATAGTGGATGATATTAAGGGCCTTGTTTAACGATTCGTTTTTATTTACATTCAGTTCAGTCATTTACTAAAACACATACATCATCAAATTGCATATCTGTAGAGTGATTGTATGGAATTTTGCTACTAGGCTCTTGAGTTTATGATACAAAAGTTAAATCCTATTATGAGCTTAATGAGGTTTTTTGGCAGATATACAAGATTCTTTTTTTTCTTAAAAACTGATGATTGATAGCAAAAAGTCATTGATTCAACATACTGATTAGTATACATTTAAAATTATTTTTTTTGAGGTTTTGTTTTATTTCTTTTGAAATAGTTACCTATTAACTCTTCAAACTATCATTGTAGCCACTTCAGTTCTCTTCTGCAGATTTGTTTTCCTTGTACGATGTAGTATGAGGCAAACAACCCCTTCACAGCAACAGGTGCAGCCCTGTTGTGGTGACAAACATCAGCAAAACAGCAGCAATCTGTTGTTGTTAACTGATTATTTTATGCGAAATCAGGTTGTGAACTTTTTGGTCATTCATATTTATAACATTTTTAGTTATTAAGTGTTGTTTTCTAAACAGCCTTGACCATTATTGATACTTTCCCAGGTTGTTATCATTGATAGCATCTACCAACTGCAGCTCTTATGGAAATAATCTCGAGCAGATGGTCACGTCCTGTATGGCATGCTCCATGGGAGAACTACAGAGTGAGAATCTTTCACTGGATTAATACTTTTGACTTCTATTTGTATGATTAAATAAGAAATTTTGTACACATAGCTATGTGTATTTTTGAAAATTTTGTGATATGAAAAAGTAGAGTATGCACACATAACAAATACACATGTACACATTAATAATATATTGTTAACTGTAGATTTTTGTAACCCAATCCAAACAAGATTTGACACTCCAGGCATGAGCCATCCAGGAACACCATCAAGGAGGAAACGCACCGCTTGAAAAAAAAAACCCCTTGAATCAGGTTTGAAGATGAGATCTCAAGGATCCCAAGCTCTAACCATCATCCTCATGCAATAAGAATAAAAAAGATTAACTCTACTAATTATAAACAATTATATTTTATTATTGATGTTTCCAAACCGAATTAAAGAGAGAATTTAAAACGTAACTTTTAAAAGTACCGAAAGACCCTAAAATATTAGTTCGCTTAAGCCTCCAAGTCGTTTGAGCTGCCCCTGCGTAGAGTAGTTCATTTGAAATAGACAGTTGCCTCTCTTACCTCTATGGTTTTGGGTTTAAATCCGGATTTACTTTAATTTAGTGTGAGACGGCGTGATAGTGAAAGTAAGATATATTTATCGTAAAAATAAAAAATTCAACTAAATCCATAGGTCGCTCGTATTATTAATTATCTGTTACCATTTCGTCCGGCCCTTTCATTTTATTATTTTTTTATCGGAGACAAAGTTTTTATTAATTATGAATGATTCGAAGCAAGCAACTTGAAACCAAACATGAAAAAATGTTACTTCTTACACCATGTTTACATAACTTAAATTACACCACTTCTCTCATTCGAGTTCTTTGTCTCTATCTCGATTTCTGACCCACATAAAACTTAGCACCTTGATTTCTTCTACGATTTTAATCAAGTTGAACTCGACACCACCGAAAGCTTTTCTATTTCTACCGCACCAAATAGGCAAATACTCCAAAGCTACTATTTGTAATATTGCCCAAATTTCATTTTACAATTATCTCTAACCCCATGCAGGTAGTTACCTTCCGTTTCTAGCTTTCCGGTAATCTCCGTTCACCTCCACTCGGGTAGTGATCTCACCGGTGGGTCTTGTTAGGGTTCGCCCATCCTCATTGGTGATCGCATCCTCCGAGTGCGGGTTCGAGTGGTTTTTACAAGTTCAGCTAGCAACGTGCTAGGGTGCTCTGCGTCCATGGCTAAGAGAGGTTCTGTCAATGAGGGTTGGGAACAAGTCCGACGTAGTAATAAGAAGTCGGAGGAAGGGAGATCGTTTTTTCTTTCGGGGTTTCCGGATGACACCTCCCAAGGTGATATTTGGCTTCTGTGTAAGAACATGGGGATCATATCGGACGTCTACATTCCGAAGAAGAGAAGGTTCAATCAAGAGAGGTTTGGCTTCATTCGGTTCAAGCGGGTGGCGGACGTTGCCATCATGGAGGCTAGATTGAACAATTTGATTGTTAAAGGTCACAAAATATCGGCTAACCTCTCCAGGTCCCCCAGAGTGGAGAGTTCGAAGCCGAAGGAACAAAAGAAAAGGAGCCCGGTGATTCATCAGTGCGCTCCAGTGTTGGAGCGTTCATTCAAGGACATTGTGTCGAGGAGCAAGGTGGCTATGGATCACCCTGTTGTGGAGAGGAAGTGTTGTATGAAAAAGATTATTCTCCCTGAGGCAGGGGCTGAGTACTCTGCGTCTTTCTTCGGGAGAACATTGTTAGGAGAGTCTCTTGATGGTGTGTCTCTTTGTAACGTCAAGGCATTGCTGAAGGAGGGCGGACTGTCGAACTTTGACGTTTCATACGTTGGAGGTTTGCACATTCTCCTGGTGTTTAATCATAGGGAGCAGGCGGAAAATTTTCTTATTACTAAAGATGGGGTGTGGCAGAAGTACTTCAAGTCTTTGGAGAAGTGGATTGGGCAGCGTTTTGAGAGAGAAGGGATTACTGATCTGCGTATTCTTGGCCTCCCTCTTCATCTTAGGGAGGACTCCTGCTACGATGCCATTGCAGGGGCTTTTGGTCGAATTATTTGGCCATCGCAATCCTCTTGGATGTCTGGAGATTGTAGCAAAGGGTCGGTAACAATTTTGACGAAAGTTTGGAAGGAGATCGACGAGACGGTCTCTCTGACATGGAAAAATGAAGTTTTTACGGCACAGATCAAGGAGGAGAAGGTGGGGTGGTCGCCGGAGTTTCTGGAGGAGGAATCTTTCCCGGAGATGGAAGAAGTTGATGGGTCGTCGGAATCGGAAGGAGAGAGGTGGTGTGACGAGGATGAGGAACCGGATGCCACGTGGCAGGAGAGGGGTAGGGAGTTGGAGGGTCTTGGGGGCGGAGCATGCAGTGTTAATCATGGGGGTGTTAAGTCTCACGTCGGAACTCGGGGTAGTGATTACGGACGGCAAAAAGATTTCGAGTTCTCCGAGGTTGCGTCTCCTCGTGTGGTGGGGACAGATCCTGACGTTGGGCCCCACCCTGAGAAGAGTTTTGGGCCTGATGTTGGGGACGGGCCGGTCTTTCAACCAACTGTTGGGCCTGGTTCTGTGATTGGGCCTGCTCATCGGCCTCTGGACTTGAACGAAACTGGGTCTTCGGGCTCTATTATCTCCATTGTTCCGTACTCTTTGGATTTCATTGATAGTTATAATCGGAGATTTGCTGAGTCTGGGGGTCCTCCTGAGATGGTTTTTCAGAATGGAAATGGCATCGAGAATTTGGGGTCTTTTCGAGAGGACCGTCTAAGGTCGTCTCCGGTTCCGGCCTCCACGAGAACTAATCGAAGGGTCCCGGCAAATTGGGAGGAGGAAGAGGTTGAAACGGTCTTGGAGGTAGGTCGAAGTTTGGGTGTCAACTTCGATGGGTGCGAAAGGCAAGTGAAGCAGGTGGTGCATCAGGCGATTCCTAGGTCTTCGATCTGATGGATCTTCTGAGCTTGAATTGTAGGGGTATCCGGGAGGATGCTAAGAGCTCCTGGATTCGTGATTTGAGATTGGAGAATAAGTTGAACTTTATTTGCATTCAAGAAACTAAGGTTCAGATGGTGGCTGATATTCCGATTGCTAGTGTGTGGGGAAACAGGGAGGCCGAGTGGAGAGCGTCTCCGGCCATAGGTGCTTCGGGGGGCATCCTCACTGCTTGGAACCCTAAGGTATTCTCGATCCGTTCTCACTTCTCGAATCAGAATTTCCTCTGTGTGAACGGGCTGCTGTTGGGTGCGGATCTTGAGCTGAACATTATTAATGTTTACGCCTCGCAATCGCTTAGGGATAAACGTGTTGTCTGGGAGGACATTCTGTGTTACATGTCGGGTCAGTCGGGTGTTTGGGTTGTTGTTGGTGACTTCAATGAAGTCCGAGTGCCGGAGGACAGGCTTCGTTCCACTTTTTGTCCTGGGGGAGCGGCTCTTTTCAATGATTTTATAGGCAGGGCTGGTCTTGATGAGTTCCGTATGGGGGGTTCTAAGTTCACCTGTTCCTATGGTAATGGTAAGAGTTTTAGCAAAATTGATCGAGTCTTGGTGTGCGGGGAGTTCCGGAGTAAATGGCCGAATGCTTCGGTGTTAGCTTTACCCCGTCGGTTGTCTGATCATAATCCCATCTCTCTGAAGACTTCGAATCTGGATTTTGGTCCGCATCCTTTCAAGTTCTTCTCGTCTTGGTTATCGAAAGCGGGATTGGTGGAGGTTGTGAACCTGGCGCTAGCTGAGATTGGATTTTCGGGGAGGCCTGATGCTGTCCTGGCGTTTAAACTTAAGAGAGTGAAGGAATTATTGAAGGTGTGGAATTCAGAGGAATCTAAGTGGGAAAGGAACGAAAAAACGAAGCTTATTTCGTGCTGTGAGTATTGGGATAATTTATCTGAATCCCGTTCGCTTTCGGAGGATGAACTTGGTTTTTGGTTAAAGGCTAAGAAGAATTTGCTCGATTTGGACAAGCGTGTTAAAGCCGATCTAGCCCAAAAGGCTAGAATTAAATGGGCCGTTGATGGTGACGAGAACTCGTCGTTCTTCCATGGCCTTTTTCGGGCCCGTTGCGCTGTTGGCCGGTTTTCGGGGCTACGTGTCAGGGGAGTTTGGGAGACTAGCCCGCTGATCATAAAAAAAGAAGTTTTTGAGTTCTTTAGGCAGAAGTTTGCGAAAGATTTGGAGCCTAAGCCTGTTTTTTCATGTCCGGGTGTTAAGATGCTGTCGGGGCTGCAAGCTGAGCACCTGATCGAGACTTTTTCTGTGGAGGAAGTTAGGGACGCAGTGTGGTCTTGTGGTACGAATAAAAGTCCGGGTCCTGATGGCTTTAACTTCCGGTTCCTTAGACATTTTTGGGAGCTTTTTAGGGAAGTCTTTGTGGCTGTGTTAAATGATTTCCACGAGAGGGGCTCTCTGTCAAAAGGGTGTGCTTCTTCTTTTGTGTGCTTGATTCCTAAATGTAATGATCCTCAAAACCTGGGGGACTATCGGCCGATTAGCCTCTTGGGGTGTATTCCTAAGGTTATCTCTAAGGTTTTGGCGAATAGGTTGAAAGGGGTTTTGGAGACAATTATATCGGCTCCGCAAATGGCGTTTGTTTCCAACCGTAGCATTCTCGATGGTCCTCTCATGATCAATGAGATTCTTGGATGGCTTAAGAAATTTAAGAGGAAGGCGCTTTTTTTCAAGATTGATTTTCATAAAGCTTATGATTGTCTTGATTGGGGTTTTTTAGACGATATGATGAGGCAAATGAATTTCCTGGTTCGTTGGAGGTTGTGGATTAGGGGATTACTTGAAGCTTCTAGAGCGTCGGTCTTAGTTAATGGCTCGCCGACTGAGGAGTTCGATTGTTTCAAAGGTATTAGACAAGGAGATCCGATCTCCCCCTTCTTGTTTACAATAGTGATGGAGGGGTTTCATTGTCTGTTGGCTAAAGCTTTTGAGTTGGGGGTTTTCCACGGATTGAATCTTCCTAATGCAGGCCCTACAATCTCGCACCTCTTTTTCGCCGATGATGCTATGGTTTTAGGGGAGTGGTCGTTGGCGAACTTTCTTAACTTAAGAAGATTGCTTTGGATCTTTTTCCTCGTCTCCGGTCTCAAGGTCAATATTGACAAGTGTGGGGTTCACGGGGTGAATGTGGATAGTGAAGAAGTGGAGGATAAAGCTGCCATTCTGGGATGTAAGGTAGGTGTTTTCCCGTTTGAGTATCTCGGGTTGGTGGTCGGGGCTAATATGAACATCGCTAAGCATTGGAGCAACGTTGTGGAGATGTTTCGATCTAGATTATCCAAATGGAAGGCTCGTCACCTTTCCTTTGCCGGTCGCCTTGTCCTTATTAAATCGGTGATGGAGAACCTTCCATCCTATTATTTTTCGATTTATAGAGCGCCTAAAAAAGTGATCGATGCGCTGGAAAAGCTTAGAATGGATTTCCTATGGGGAGGGATCTCGGGTGAAGGAAGTAAAAAAATCCATTGGGTTGCTCGTTCAAACGTTCTTCGGCCTACTAAAGTTGGGGGTCTCGGGCTTGTTCCCTTGGAGGTTATGAACCTTTGTCTTAATGCCAAATGGGTTTGGAGATTCCTTTCGGAACCTAGTGCCTTATGGAGAAGAGTCATTGATAGCATTCACGGGAGCAAAGCCCACTTTTTCGGGGTTCCGAGGGGTCCTAGCATTGGGGGCTGCTGGAAGGCTCTTCACAAGGCGAAGTCTTTGTTGGAAGGTAGAGGAATTTCGTTGCAATCCCTTTTCGCTCTCGTTAATGGGGAATGGAAGTGGGTGGGTTCGGAAGACCTTGGCTTTTCGGTTAAAGTTCTGCGCTTGATGCTGCAGGAAATTGATCAGGAGGACGGGAATTGGTCTCTGGTTCGGTGTCCTTGGGTTCCTCTTAAGGTGAACCTTTTGGCATGGAGGGCAGTCTTAGATAGATTGCCTACGAGGATTCAGCTGGAGAGAAGAAGGGTTCCGTTGCCCTCTGTGAGTTGCCCGCTCTGTGGGGACTGCCCGGAGTCAGTAGAGCACCTTTTCACGGGCTGCATTTTCGCTCAGCAGGTCTGGTCTGTCGTGGCGAGTTGGACGAAATCTCCACCTCCGTTCTTTTTCAGCGTTTTGGATATCTTTGAGGTTGGGGATGGAGGTCGGAACTGTAGCAGATTGGAGAGGGCTAGGAGAACGGCTTTTTTCACCGGTGCTTGGTGTTTATGGGTGGCTAGAAATAAATCCATCTTTGAGGAAGTTATTCCTAATCCGGCTAGAGTTATCAACGAGATAAAGTCTTGGAGTTTCTTGTGGTTCAAGTTTAGGAACAAAGATGTAGGCTTAGTTTGGGAAGATTGGGTTTCGTTTTCACTGTAATGTGTCTTTTTCTTTCATTTCTGTTGTTTGTTTTTGGTTTCCCTTAAGCATCTTGCTGGGGGTTGCTGTGTTTTAATGAAGCCGTTCCAAAAAAAATCTCTAACCCCACCTGCAATATAGCTTACCGTTGGTAGTTGGCCGTAATTAAAACCTGTCGTCGTTTCTGGTATGTATTAAATGAACTCCATCATACACTTTATAAATTCCCCATCGACCCAGTTCTCGATCATCAAACACATCATCATAATTTCAGTTGTTTCAGTTTTGGTTTCAGTTTCTCTCCAATGAAGTTCAATCTTCTCAACATTTGTGCACTTCTTTCTGTAAGTTCTTTGTCTCTATATTCACACACATATATACATATCTTTCATCATCACTTTATTTATTGGGTAGCTCTAAAAACTGAACCTTGAATCAATTTCTGGGCTGTAGCAAGTTTGTTTTTTTCCTTTTTCTTTCTTATTTGAAACCTTTATCTACGTAATTAACTTTTAATCAACTATAAAAATTACTTATCTAGATAAAGGTTTCGAACAATTAATTAATAAATACAATAAGGTTGTGTTTGGCGCACTAGCTGAAAAGCTAGCTGCTAGCTGATAAGCTAGCAGTTAGCTGATAAGCTAGCTGACAAGCTAGCTGCTAGCTGATAAATTATAAGCTAGCTGATAAAAAATAACGTTTGGTAAAACCTAGCTGATAAACTAGCTTAAAAATATAAAATGACATAAAAGTACATGTCATAAATGTAAATAAAGATATTTATTTATAAGTTAGGGAATGGTAAAATTTGAAATATTATAAAAGCTAGTTGAAAATCTAGTTGAAAAGCTACCCTAACTAGCTTTTCAAAAGCTAGCTTATGGCGCGCCAAACACAGCTTAAAGATTCTTTGATGGTTAACTTTTACGTACATATAACTTATTGTACACCGGTCATTTGGCTGAGTGGTATTAGTGATGATTGTATCTAGGAGGTCATGAGTTCGATATCCGAGCCAGACATGTTTTTCACCTGGCTTTTCGGAGAGGTGGTGTTCGTGCGAACTGGGTAACTATGTATATAATACTTATGAATAACTATATTTTTTTATCAGGTGGCACTTGTAGGAGGAAGTCATGCAGTGACTCCAGAAGTTTACTGGAAGTCCGTGTTACCCAATAGTCGTATGCCAAAATCAATCAAAGATCTTCTATATACAGGTTCATTAGCATATATATAGCGTTTGAAAAACAAAATTAGCATATATATAGCGTTTGAAAAACAAAATGAAGAGCGAAAAAATAAGTATATATACTTCAATTATTGCTTTTAAACGGTTGCATTATGTTGTTACGGTCATTGTTATCTCATAGTAGCTTTTGACGTTTGAGTTTTTTTTGGTTTAGGTCAGATCAGGTCATATAATAAGTAACTGTAAGTTACTTATTATGACCCAAACCAAAAACTCAAACGTCAAATTAAAAATAAAATTCCAGGGTCTGCTGTTTTCTGGAATTTGACAGTTATAAAGAAATGATTGTCTTCATTTACAGAATGGAATGATGAGAAGAACACCGTAGTGGGTGTCGGAAAAGGTGGTGTCGGCGTTCATACCGGTAAACCAGGAAAACGAACGGATGTCGGTGTCGGTAAAGGTGGTGTCGGCGTGCACACCGGAAAACCAGGGAAACGGACGGATGTCGGTGTCGGGAAAGGCGGTGTAGGCGTGCATACCGGAAAACATGGGAAACGGACGGATGTCGGTGTCGGGAAAGGCGGTGTGGAGGTGCACACCGGCCACAAGGGAAAGCCGGTTTACGTCGGAGTACATAAAGGACCTAATCCATTTCTTTACAACTATGCCGCATCCGAGAATCAACTCACCGATAACCCGAATGTAGCGTTGTTTTTCGTCGAAAACGACTTGCATCAAGGGACGGAAATGAACCTACATTTCACAAAAAACGACGAAAAATCGACGTTTTTACCCCGAAAAATCGCTGATTCGATACCCTTTTCGTCAAAAAATCTTCCCCAAATCTACAACGAGTTTTCAGTTAAACCTGACTCAATGGAAGCCGAGATCATGAAGCAAACGCTTAACGAATGCGAGAGCAAAGGCATCGAAGGCGAAGAAAAGTACTGCGCCACTTCATTAGAATCGATGGTCGATTTTAGCACCGCCAAACTAGGTAAACATGTCAAAGCTATTTCGACAGAGGTAAACGCTAAAGAAAGTACCCCGTTACAAAAGTACAAAATCGAAGTCGCTAAAAAGCTAGCTGCAAATAAAGTTGTGGTTTGCCATAAGCAAAATTACGCATATGCGGTCTTTTATTGCCATAAAACCGTTAGTACTAAAGCGTATGCGGTTTCTATGTCGGGTGCAGACGGTACGAAAGTGAACGCAGTCGCGGTTTGCCATACCGACACCGCGAAATGGAACCCGAAACATTTGGCGTTTCAAGTGCTGAAAGTGAAGCCAGGAACCGTTCCGATTTGCCATTTCTTACCTGAAGATCATGTTGTTTGGGTTCCATACTAGTAGGAAAAACACTTATACTATGTGTGTTTCAAGAATATTCCCTATATAATACTAATTAAGGTTGAATGGTGATTAGTGGCACTATTTATGTTGTTGCTACTTTTATTTCATGATCAGGATATGTAAATCAAAGAAATAAGTAATGTACTTTCTTACTATTTTAGTTATATGTATGTTCAATGTTTTCTGTAAGATCAAATTGCTAATCTTCCTATTCTAATAAACAATTACAATGGTTGACACGTGTTAACACTAAATTCATTCTCATAAAAATTTTCCCTCCCAAATCTACTCTTAATAAATTCTTTTTTATTTCTTTTTTATTAAAAATTATATCCTATTTTATAATCATGATATACTTTTATCTATTTATATTTATGGGATTATGACAATCATATATTAATTTACATCTTATTTTTATTTAGAATTAATTTTTAAACTATTATTATTTTCATTTTAAAAAATATTTAGAAACTTATAAAATACCAATAAACGATTATTTAGTATGTTTTCAAATATAATTGAGCAAATCATATTCAATATTTTAAGTAATGAATACCTAATACTATCAGCGTTGCGTTGTGGGTGATACTATTTATAGAGAAATTTATAAGCGACAAAAATCATGTTCATATTATCCAATATTAAATAGTTTTTTTCCTACCACATCAAATGAGTCATGTTCGTCCAATTTAGAAATTTTAGACATCGCGACTAATACAATTGCAAGTTTTCTAATGTATATCAACATAACATTTTTTATTGATAACATTATAATCGTTTGATTATAATTTAGATTTTATACTCAACAACTAGAATGTGTTCATTACAAAATTTGATAAAACCGTATACTTATTTAACTTTCTATACAGACTTAAAGTCTTAAGTTTGTCAATTCATAATTCATGTTAGTCGCTATTAAGGGTTTGATTGTTTTTTAAACATGGTCACGTTTATCTTGCATTTTCCAAATATACAAGTAGAGACATGCCCTAAATATTTTTTTATAAAGAAAGTAAAGTCACCAATACCATATTATGAATTATAACTATAGCTTTTTATTTAATGTAATGTAATACGTTATTCTGATAGTTTTAATTTTTAATGATTCAACCCGTATAGCATACGGGTTCTATCCTAGTTAGTTATTAAATGTATTAATAAGAAAATAGTATTATTGTATATTTGTATACATTATTTTAAGTGGGCTGATTGGTGAGTTGGGCTTGGGCTGCCAAATACAAACCGAAAAAAAAAGAATGAAGTAGGTAGGGGTCTCGATCTACACGGCAATTTGAAAGAGATCAAAATAACTAAATGGATTCTAAAATGAAGTTTTTTAGCCGGACGTGACTGTAACACTTTGAATTGAAACGGGACAGACGCCATACAATTTTAAAATAAAGTTTATTTTATTATGAAAAATAAAGTTATTAATTATATTTAAAGATTTCTCATTTTTGTAATGTTAATGTAGGTGATATATAGTTCAGCTGAGAAAATAAAATTAAATATGTATTGTATATTTCTGCTCCAACTAAACATGTTGAATATATTTTTAATTATAATAAATTATGCAAATTGAGTGGTACTTGAGGTGGTACCAAGTATATGTAATATGTGGCTTAGAAACCATGTGATAATGTTGTTACAACTACGTACTATGTATACGATGTACCATGATGTTACTGAACACTCAATAAATTTCTAAAATTAATATAGTATTATGTTTATACAAATATCTATGACATTTCTCGTGGCAGACAATTTTAACACTTCTCAATTATCACCAATATTATGCATCACTATTTAATAAAGTTCTGTAAAAGATTCTTTACACCATGTAAAAACCATTCAGGACCCATCTGAATCATTCAACAAATTAACCTACCATTCTGCAAAGTATTCAACCATCATGTATGAGTGAAATGAAAGGTAAAAATATCCGACAAGATTATGCATTCAAACGAATGAAGCTGCCAAGATTTTGTTTGAATACCAATAACTTCGAAAATAAATAATTATAAGTAACTTCTATCAATTGTAGTAATACAGTTGTTATTTACTGGATTTGTATTTTACTATATAAGAGCTTCCCAATGAATTAAACCACGTCCGTTATTTACTGGATTTTTATTTTACTATATACGATATCTTTTAAATGAATTAAACCACGTCCCAAACGATATTAAGGTGAATGAGATATACATGTTTAAAGTTGAGGGTTTAGAGTAGTACAGAGGCTACCAAGATACATAAAAAATAGTGAAGTATTTGTCCAACATTAGTAGTTGGATGAACTTGACTTAAAGTGGTATATATATGGGAGTTTCTCATAGTAGTAGAGAAATAGCAATCACACTTTAGGTAAATTATCTCTAAATCCTTTGAAGTCATGATTAAATACGGGCTTTGGATAAAATGGGGTTTTGATCTTAAAACCGACAATTTGGATGGGTAACGGAATATGTTATGAGTCGAAATTAACCCTTGTATGGTTGTAAATACTTAACAAGTGAGTGTAGGACCAAAGAAGCATGTTTTGGTTGTTAAAACGCGACTTTTGACTGATTATTGTGGGGAAAATGTGTTACGTGGTAGTGTCCCTCAAGTACGAGAAATTTATGAATTTATGAACAACCAGCTTATGACCAAGGACATGGAACGTGTCACCAATGAAAAGTTGGAAACTATGAACCAGACCATGTGGTCAGTGAACACGGACCGTGTGTCTTGTAAACCTAGTCGCAATTTGCGTTATAGAGTGACATAAGATGTGTCCCACTCGTGTGTTTGAGAACACAAATCAAGCATGACCGTGTGCTATCCAGACATGGCTATGTGAGGTCACATTGAACAATAATTAAAATTTTGAAAGTTGAAACTTGGCGCAATGGTTGCCGCAATGGTTGCCACATGACCCTTTTTCTAAAGTCTCCATATTATCATGTCCACATGTCAACACTAGATTAAATCAATATAGAAATTTTAAAATAAATTCAATGTATTATTTCAACTTTCCAAATATAAAATTGAACCTTACATTTAATAAATTTTTTAATTTCTAATTATTAAATGTAATGAAACTCTTCAAATCTTTTAAAAAAATTTTAAACTTAAATTTTAAAAATTTTAAATTTAAAAAATTTATTATTTTAACTTTCCACATATAAAATTCAATATTACATTTATTATTAATATAATGTAAATGGGGTGAGACCTTTAAATTTATTATTAATATAATGTAATTGTGAGACTTTTAACACTTCTAAATTTATATTTTACAAAATTCAAATTCCGAACATTTATTATAACTTTCCACATATAAAGTTCAACATTACAATTAAAAAATTCTAATTTCTAATTGAATACATTTAGTAAAACCGGATTTTTAAAACCGGTCTGGACTTGTGTCAAAAAAAAGTTCAAATTGTTGATCCGGAAGTTCGAACCGTATTGACCATTTAAACCTGTAAATTTATAATATATACTTTATAAACTTTTCAAACACGACAAATGACAAAAACAACTTCAATAAAGACATAAACAAATTACAATGATCCAAAAAAAACATCAAATTAAGTTTTAATCAAACTATATTTATCCAAAACAAACTATATTGAAGTGTTGAATGTATCAAGTTCTTCATCATTTAGCGTACGTGCATGAGTTAAATTTACAAAACTGGTTCATTTAGCGGCCCGGTTCCGGGTTTCGGCCGGTTGAACCGTAAAAACCGTCGGGAAAATTAGCTCGGAATTAGATTAATTTAACCGCATACCCGAACCGGCTTAGTCTCCAGTCGAACCGGCTAGTTTAAGGCGGGTTTTAAAACATTGTTTCTTTAGTTTTTTAGCTCCGACTTTAGTGGGCGAGGGTGGCAAAAATGACTAGCAAAAAGTGCGGTTTAGGAATATTGAACATACATATACCAAAACATAAACAGAATTAGCAAACATAAAGTATGTAGTGTGACTAATCACCACTAGACCTTATACATTATTTAAATACACAAATAATCATGTCTTTTTCCTGCTGAGTTTACTGGTATGGAACCCAAACAACATGCGCTTCGGGTACAATATGGCAAATCGGAACGGTTCCTGGCTTCACTTTCAGCACTTGAAACGCCAAATGTTCCGGGTCCCATTTCGAGGTGTCGGTATGGCAAACCGCAACCGCTTTCACTTCCGTCCCATCCACACCGGTCAGAGAAACCGTATACGCTTGAGTACTAACCGTCTTATGGCAATAAAAGACCGCATATGCGTAGTTTCTCTTATGACACACCACAACTTTATCTGCCGCGAGCTTTTTCACGACTGATGTTATCTTGTACTTTTGTAACGGGATAGTACTTTCTTTCGCGTTTACCTCTGTCGAGATCGCTTTAACACGCTTACCTAGTTTCGTAATACTAAAATCGACCATCGATTCTAATGAAGTCGCGCAATACTTTTCTTCGCCTTCCATGCTTTTACTCTCGCATTCCATAACCGTGTCCTTCATGGTTTCGGCCTCTAGGGAGCCGGGTTTAACGGAGAACATGTTGTAGATTTCGGGGAGTTTGTTCGACGAAAAGGGTATCGAATCAGCGGTTTTTCGAGGTAAAAACGTTGATTTGTGGTCGCTTAATTTAGGGAAAAGTAGGGTCATTTCAATGGTTTGATCATGCAAGTCTTGTTCTACGAAAAACCATGTCACACTTGGGTCAATATTCTTGAGATGATCAGTATGTTTGTAGTGGTACTTGTTGTAATTATTGTTTGTAAGTTTAGCGAGGTTTGCATCCAAGTAGAACGGCTTTATTCCCTTGTTCGATTCTGTGAATACATTATGACAGTTAGTTAGTTATTTTATTGTCTCCTTAAATAAACAATATCAATATCAGTGTTTTAATTTTTAAAACCTGCTTTGAACCGGCGATCGGGAGGCTAAGACGGTCCGAGTATGTCCAGTTTAGTCTAATTTCGAGCTAATTTTTGACCTGACGGTTTTTACGGTTCAACCGGTCAAAACCCGGGAACAAGGGCGCTAATTGAACCGGTTTGTAAAACTTCAGTCATATACTCATGTTAAAAACTAAAATTTTAGAAAGAAATTAGGGTTATCGAATATTTGTATCCGATGCGTTCTTTTCGTCAAACTATTTAAGGTCCGACCTTGTATTTTATTCTATGGTTTATTCTATTGAAATTTTAAAACAAAATCCTTATAGTTTGATTAAAACTTATATTAATATATTTTTTTTTTGTTAATTGTAATTTCTTTAGTACTTTATTGACTTTTTTTATATTTGTCATGTTTAAAAAATTATAAATTTACAGGTTTAAATTCTCAATCCGATCAAATTTTCAAGTCAAAAAGTTAAATCTTTTTTAACACAGGTCCGGTGGGGTTTTAAAATCTGACTTAAAACAATGAACAATATTATCGAATTACATGAAATGATGATGATTTAAAACCTGGGGTATATAGAATATCTTTGATTGATTTTGGCATAGGACTTTTTGGTAACACAGATTTCCAGTAAACTTCTGGAGTCACTGAGGCATAACTTCCTCCTACAAGTGCCACCTGATACATGCAACTGAAATTAATTTACAAGGAATATGACTAACAATTAAAAAAATACTTAATTATAGGAATATTGAATTTTTAATAATTACAGTTAGTGTCTATCGGTCGATATTAATTTTGATTTCATTAATCCCTTAAAATAAACTAGATTTTAAAGGTATTAAAATCTATTACACCATAGATAAATAGCCACTAAGGTCATTAATTAGAATTTCACATTAATTTTGATGAGCGGGCATCACGGTGACGTCTTAACTGACATGTTTTTAATGTATGTAAAGAAAAGTTTTTAAAAAACAATTAATCATGACTAAAAACTATAAAAATCATAAACAAAACATATATTGATATCATCAAAACATACAAAAATCCTAAAAAGCTATGTGTTTGAACCAGACATAAAAAACATGTCATGTAAGACGCCACCGTGATGTCAAGTAATCAAAAAGCGAAATTTTACTTAACGGCGTTAATGACTATTTAACGACGGTTTAATATAACTCAATACCTTTAAAATCTGATTTATTGTAGAGAATAAATAAAATACAGATTCGACCAATAGGTAATAACTAGAATTATTAAAATCCAATATTCTTTAATTATAACTATAAAAAGACTTCAGCTATAGAAAAGAAAAGACTATTATATTCAGTCCAAAGTTACTTCTACAGCCCAAAAATAAAGTCAACATTTAATTTTTACAAGAATATATTCTCAATAAATTAGTAATGATGAAAGATATGTATATATATATGTGTTTTTATAAATATAGACACAGAACACTTATAGAAGTGGTGGCTTACAATTAAATGGTTTCAAATCCTGTGAAGGTTTAGCTGTTTAAAAAAACACTTACAGAAAGAAGTGTACAAAAATGGAGAAGGTTGAACTTCATTGGAGAGAAACTGAATCTAAATCAAATTTTGATGATGAGTGTAAGGTGGATGGATGTAGAATTTATAAGCTAAATGATGGAGTTCATTTAATACATAATGCAATAATTTTTCTAAAAGATAACAGCAAACCAATAAGTTAAAACCACTAGCCGGCCACTAGCTCTAGTTGTAACAAATGCCGGATCCACTTGAAGGCTGTGGGGGGAGATGCACCCCGTACCATTCATTTCTTTTTCATAAAAACCATGAAATTTTCAATAATTATCTATGATTTATAGACAATTTAATACAAATATAGGTAAGTGAGGGGCACTGTATTTTTGTATAAGGTCATGACGTATACTCATGTAGAGAAAATTCACTCGGAGCATCATAATATCTTAATCAGCAGCAACGGCCGATGTAACAATAGGAGAGTATGAACCGTCAATGATGGACTTCCATATCTTATAATCTTAATACTTTATAAAACCTTTCGTTCTCACATTCTAGTTCCATTCTGAGAGATGATTAGCTCTTTAGAACAAAAAAAGGACTATCAAAATAATAACTGAACTTACAAAAGTTGATAATAGTAAAATGAAAGGTAATATACAATAAGAAAGGTTGGAAGGCTGAAAATGAACGGTTTATTTTAGACTCAATATGGTATCTGCATGTGTCCTTGGTTATGTCTGCACGTACAATTTTATTCGTTCTACTATACAATGAAATGTATCGTCCCAAAGACACCACTCTGGTTTCATAGCGTTATTTCACTCCGGCGTTGGTGAACGAGTGTATTACGGTAGTCCGGGTAAACAATAAAAATTTCGTTTCTTTAAGAGATGAATGGTTGTAACCTATTTATTTAGGGTTATTAGCCGATATATATATAGGGGAAGGATCAAATAAAAACAAGATGTTATTGTGAAAACAAGAAAACAAATATTAAAACCTCTATAACTTCCTCATACGATAATATTTTTTAAAAAAAATTTGCACCAAAAGTCTTAAAATTATGTCACCTTTAATTCTGGGAAAAAAAATTAAAAATATAAAATTTCGTGATTTTTTTATTATTGCACATGTGCAATAATACGTATTAATTATATTACACATGTGCAATACTAACAAAAAAACGTTAATTTTTTTTTAATTTTTTCCAGAATTATAAGATCTATGGTACAATTTTTTATCAAAAATATTAACGTATGAAAAAGTTATAGAGGTTTTAATATTATTGCACATGTGCAATAATAAAAAAATAAAAAAAAACGTTGAATTTTTTTTAATTTTCTCCAGAATTAAAGATAACAGAATTATAAGATTTATGGTGCAATTTTTTATAAAAAATTTTAACATATGAAAAAAGTTATAAAGGTTTTAATATTATTGCATATGTGCAATAATAATAATAATAAAAATTATTGCACCTGTGCAATAATAATTTTTAAAAAAATTTGATTATTTTTTAATTTTTTTCCCATAACTAAAGATAACATAATTTTAAGGATTTTGGTGCAAAATTTTTATAAAAATATTAACGTATGAAAAAGTTATAGAGGTTTTAATATTTGTTTTCGTGTTTTCGCAATAAAAGTTGTTTTCACATGATCCTTACCCTATATATATATATATATATATATATATATATATATGATATATATATATATATGATATATATATAGAATTTTAGATTTGATAAAAGTTTTTACAAGAAGTTACAATAAAAAGAGGGAAAAAAACAATTATTGGAAAACAGTATTAACAAATATCATCTAATTTCTCTAAAAGTAAGTTTATGTGTGTGCTTTTTTTTAAATGTTTAACAAAAGAAAAGAAGTAAAAGAAAATTAAATTAAAGTCATCCAATGAAATTAGAAGTCTAAGAAGTAATAGAAAAATATATATGTTTTAATAAATATCTTTTTAATATATACTTATTTGATAAATAACTTTTTCAACTACTTCTTATCGTAAAATTAAAAATAATAAAATTAAATAAAAGAAAAGTAGTAAATAGGTAACACATAACGAAATATATATGTTTTAATAAATATCTTTTTAATATATACTTATTTGATAAATAACTTTTTCAACTACTTCTTATCGTAAAATTAAAAATAATAAAATTAAATAAAAGAAAAGTAGTAAATAGGTAACACATAACGAAAGTGTTCATGATACAACCATAATTTCGACATTTTCAAAACTGTCTCACAACTGCTTAAAAAGAAAACCAATACCACTTTGGCTTACAACGCCATAAAATTGTATGATGTGTGATGGTTGGAACCCTATAGAGGTTATAGAGGGCAAGAAACGAGAAATAATTCAAATGTAAAAACTGTTACGCAGGACAAATCAGTGCAGAGGTCAAAAGCTCTACATTCCTATGGATAAAATATTGTCGAAAAAACAAAATCGCTAGCGTTATTTTTAGAGTGGTTATATAGAAACCCCCTATTTTGCTAAAAACACCATCTTTTATGGTCGTTTTACTTCAAACGTCCGTTTTAAATGAAACGATCCCAAAACGATCTAAACAGGATGACGTGTCGCGACGACGAAACCTTAAAATTCAGGAGGTCCCCCTTTTTTGAACGACCGTTTTAAATGAAACGATCCCAAAACGATCGTTTTAAATGAAACGATAATGAGAATTGGTTTTTTTAGTAGAAATGGGGGGTGTCTATAGGCGGAGCCCTTTTTTACTACAAGTTTGCCGTTAAAAAAAACATAATGAAAGTGGTCAAATATTAAAATTAACAAACTCAAGGTGCAAAATGTGTATATATCTTCTTAATTAGGGACAATATATGTACTTTACTTATTGATGCAAAGTAAAAATAATAACTTCTTACATTCAAGAAACCCTAAACCCCCAAATGTTTCAACCAAATCATCATCTCTGATCCGAACACTCTCGAAAAAATTCAATCTTTCATCATCATCCTCATCCACACGAACACACAAATCGAATCCAATGGCGTTTAGATCGAAGGAAATGGTGAAGAAGATAATGAAGAAGATCGGCGGCGAGAAGAATTTGGCTCCCGGAGTGAAAGAGTCGTTGAAGAAGTGTTTGCCGGAGAGCAAGGTGGTGATGGGTAGAGCGCACCGTGGAATATTCGCCGGCCGGCATATTCAGTTCGGAAATCAAGTCAGCGAGAAAGGTGGAAACAAGTTAGTATCTAAATCTCTGAATTATTAGAGAATAAATTGAGAAATTTTTGTGATATATGTTTGTTTTAGTAAAAATGAGAAATTTTTGTTTAATGTCAATTGATCATGCTAGTTCTATGTTGGTAGAGTTATTAGGTGTATAGAAGAATTGGCACTTTAATTTGTTTAAATTGGATTTGAGGATGAAGAGGGATTATGCTTTTTGGATTTTGGAACAAATTTGTGTTTCAAATTTATGTATTTGAGCATTAAAGTGGTAATCTTTTAGTGGTAGAATTTAGTTTAGTATTTGGGCCTGCTTAACAAGTTGGTGTTTATGGAACTGGCAATCATATGCAGTTAAATGTGTACACCTAGAAGAAAGTTAGGTTTTTTTTCTGTTATTGTATGTTGCAGGGTATGTTATGTGGTTTTGGTCTTTTTCGTAGACTACTGTACGAATGTGATATGTTATCTGAGAGTAGTGATGTTAAGATTGCTATAACTTCTCGTACTAATTGTTTGGAAAAACAAATGTTACCGCACTATAGTGCATGTGTGGGCGCATAACTATGTAAATCTTGCCTAATTTGCACTTCCCATGTCGGTTTGGGTCTACCTCTGGGGATTCTCCTCTTCACGGTGAGGGTTTCTACGGATAATTCTAGTAAGTAAATAAAATAAAATTAGTTAAAAAAAACATCAATTTATACTACAATATTTATATTCACTATTCACTATACACACGTAACACAACAAAGATTGTTATAAAAATTTGAGAAAGCTTTACAATTGTATACATTTGAACAAGAGTTTGCATGACCAATAGTCTATATTCTATATGTAGATGGGAGATACTTGTTAGGACTGGTGTTTTAAATTATTAATAAAATCCCCGTCTCAAAAAAAAAAATCAAAGAATATACAGAGAATTTGAGCTGCTTTAGGATAAAACAAGAGAGGGGTTAGAGAGTAGATCTTGATGACTGTCTGAGTATTATCTCGGTAGTTTTATCTTAGTTTTTTGTAAGCTACTAAGTTATAAACCATCTTGTAATATATTTAGGATTGGTTCTCGAGTTATCTATGTTTTAGTCTAGTTTGAGGAGTCATAAATGAGTATGGCCGTAATTAATACTTATTGCAAAACTATGTCAATCTGTCCTTCTGGCTTAAATTTTATGCTTCAGATTTTGTTGTTTTCTTGTTCACTAATTATGCTTAAGTCCTTCAAACAGATATGTAATACCTGTCTTCATCATTCTGTTCTTGTTATCTACAAAATGTATTCAGGATTTTTAGAAAATTTCATTTAGTGATTAGATTAACCCACATACAAGATGCTATAAACAGAGATATGATCTTGTTTCATGGATGATAACCATTTACAAGTGAAGGATTCGTTCAAATTTATCATTCTAAAGTTAAAACATTTATATCGTATATACCCTTTTGAAACGCTAAAATCATCATATGTATGCATCCCATAGTAGATAAAATAAATTCCATTGCTTATAAAAACATATTTCACTGAATTAACTAATTGGAAAAGAAAGTTATTCACTGAATTTCTATAGTTTTTGTCATACAATAGCATCCACATTGGATATAACATTTTTTCTTCTTGCATAGAACTCTTTTTCCTCTTGCTTAGAACCCATTTTCATCTTGGATAGAATATTAACTATGACTCATACATTAACTCATGTTATGTGGGTAATATTGTAATTAAACAGGACCCGAAGAAACTGGAAGCCGAATGTACAAGAAAAACGGCTTTTCAGTTATATTCTTGACCGCCACATTCGTGTAAAAGTAACAACCCACGCTCTTCGTTGCATAGACAAAGCAGGCGGGATTGACGAGTATCTACTAAAGACACCATACAAGAAAATGGACACTGAAATGGGGCTTTTATGGAAGTCAAAAATTGAGAAAATGTATCAAGAGCTTGGAAACATGGAAGTTGTTCTCTTCCCACAAGAGGAAGAAAACAAGCTTGCAGAAGAATTTAAAGAAATGAGAATTGAACAACGTGTGGCGCGTAGGGATGCGAGAAGGGACGCGTATGGTTGGACTCCGAAAGTTGAGGAGATTGCAGATGGGAGCAAAAATGTTGATGCCAATCATCACGAGGAACTCGTTGCTTATTCGTAAAAAAAACTGTTTGAATTTGGTGGGGACTCGGTGAGTTATGTTTTCGAGTTGGGGTTGACCCGAGGTTTCGAGTCACAGATTTGGTTTCTGGGCTGTGTTTGAATTTGTTAAAGAATTAGCGCTGTAATAAGCTTTTGTATACCCTTGAGGAGGCCTTGGTTTATGAGAACTTTTAATAGTGTAGCTTTTTTTTATGACATCTTTTTTATAAAATGGTAGAGCTTGATAAATATTATCTGAAATTGGTTCATTTATTAAACAATCTTACATGAAGTTGAAGCTCTTTTGTATACCCTTGAGGAGGCCTTGGTTTATGAGAACTTTTAATAGTGTAGCTTTTTTTTTATGACATCTTTTTTATAAAATGGTAGAGCTTGATAAATATTATCTGAAATTGGTTCATTTATTAAACAATCATACATGAAGTTGAAGCTCGATACGAGACTCGTTTTAATCTTTATTAAACAAGTTTACTTTTTGGCTGAAACTCAGATTTAGGCTTCGTATAAACTCAGTCAGATTTAAACTTTTATCGAGACGATCTTAAGTAGCTTTAAACTTTTATCGAGACGATCTTAAGTAGCTAATACTTTGATAAACTTTAAACATACATGGTACATTGTTTTGTTTTTTTTAAGCAATAATTTTGAATCATTGACGGGTCACTGGCACCATCCAGATCCACGTAACCGACCTGCTTCCCAACCTGTAAATTTTACAGCCTCTAATTACTATCATTACACTTCTTTTTTCATAAGGAGTAACTAGTTGCAAATCTACAAATAGAAGAAACATTCAGGGTTCATAAATAGACTGCAATGACTTGATGATCAAAGAAAAACACAAAGATTCTACCACCCAAATGACTGCAAAAATCCCATGCCACAAATGACAACTACCGAGTAAACACTACAGTCCATGAACAAAGCACTCGAACCCGTTTTCATCAACAACGCCCACTCCAAAACCGTACCTATATGATTAGCGAAACCCGCTTCACCTGTTGACCTGTGTTTGACTTTTTGCAAGAGAGAATGTGCAGCCACAATTGTTACATTGGTCACTAGAAGTAACAAAAGTGGCCTGAAAAGTATGATATTCTTTATAACATCACTGCTCAGAAAAGGGAATCCTGCATCTGCCAACATAACTAACACTGCAACTGTAACAGAACAGATCAGTCGAATATTTTCTGAAGCTGTTATGGCGGGTCGTAACTGTTTAGGGCTAAAAGTTGCTTGACGACGGGTTTGTGATTCGGGTTTTCTTGACTTGTTTAAGGTAGAGATTGGTGGAGTTTGTTCTGCTAAAGTTTCGATAAATGATTGTAGTTTGTCCGGTTCAGAAGATGTTTGTGCAGTGGTTCGGGTTATTGTCACCGAGTTGTTCATTGCTGATCTAACATCAGTCACCACATCATCGCCAGCAGTCTCTGTGTTTGAAGGTTCAAAAGATGTTTGTGCAGTGGTTCGGGTTATTGTCACCGAGTTGTCATTTACTGATCTGACTTCACCCACCACATTATGGACATTATTGCCAGCAGTCTCTGTGTTTGAAAGGGAATCAGTGTTCTCATCTGCAAAAATTTGTCAACAAGCATGAAATCTACATGTTCAAATGAACTTAAGCATAAAATGTTGTTATGAACTATTTGCGGATCAAATAACAACAGATCCATATTTTTTCCACCAATTTCTTCAATTCTTGCTCTAATCATTCTGTAATTCCTTCTGAGGTCACAGAAATTGTAAGTTTTAGACAAACTTCCTGCCAATTGCTTCTTACAATCTCACATAGCTGAGTTAACTAATCAATCTGAAGTTAAATCCACATATCATGACATACAACTACAGCATCAATCAACCATAGAACTAACAGATTTTATAAATATCAACAACTTAATCGACAAAGTAAGGCTTTCTTATAAATGCACAAACAAATAACGATAAATTCATATTTTTTTCCCACCAATTTCTTCAATTCTTCCTCAAAATTATTCTGTAATTCCTTCTGAGTTCATAGAAATTGCAAGTTTTGGACAAACTTCCTACCTATTGCTTCTTAAATCTCACAGAGCTGAGTTAACTAATCAATCTAAAGTTAAATCCACATATCACGACATACAACTACAGCAACCATCAACCATAGAACTAACAGATTTTATAAATATCAACAACTGATTCAACAAAGTAAGGTTTTTCTTATAAATGCACAAACAAATAACAATAAATTCATATTTTTCTCCACCAATTTCTTCAATTCTTCCTCTACTCATTCTGTAATTCCTTATGAGTTTGCAGAAAATGTAAGTACTAATCAATCTGAAGTTAAATCCACATATCACGAACTACAATTACAGCATCAATCAACCATAGAACTAACAAATTTTATAAATATCACCCAACTGATTCAACAAGGTAAGGCTTTCTTATAAATGCACAAACAATTAACAAAATCGAGATCTAACAGGATACATATAACCAGGTATAATCTAATTACCAAATCAGTTCATAATTGCACATGAATCAACCAAAATCGAGATCTACCAGGATACATATAACCAGGTATAATCTAATTACTATCTCCGATCAAATTTTCTGCAAATTACGCCGCACGGGTTAAGAAACTGATCATAAAATCAAATTAAGAGTAATTAGGATTCGAAGAAACACATACCGGTGAGATGTAGTTGATCGGAATTCGGAGAAACGGAAGTAGGGCACGGAGATGTAGAAGACGGTTCCGATTGGGTTGCGGAAGGAGGAGATGATGGTGATGATAGGGATTGAACACGGCCGGTGATGAGAGCTAAACGTTCCGCGCCTCTCTCCGCGATTCGCCGCCGTCGAGCGGCGGCGTCCCTGGTAGTTCCACCGTTCGCCGCCATTTCAAAGATGAACTGCCGTTGTGTGTGGGCCGCAACTCCGTTATATCGTGTCTACCACTTATGATATAACAAACAAGGGCCGGTTGTTTTTTTTTTTATTTATTTACGTCTAATCTAAATACCACTTATGAATTTAAATGTTAGAAAATTGAATCCTTAAGAGGTGAAGGTCGGAGACGGAGCCTAGTCGCTGGAGACGAAACTTTAGTTGTCAGCAAACGACTTTTTTTAGGGTTAAGAGATTCTAAGAAGTTTTAAAATGTCTTGATGGTTAAAACGTTTAAGATGTAGAACCTCTTAGTAAGTGAAAAAAAACAAACGACACTACATCTGAATACGTCTAACCGAATCAGATGTAATATTTATTCAGAGGCTTTAAAAAAAACAAGGGTCTGATTATTTAACCGATTAAAAGATATATATTTAATCTAGAATGAGTCTTTATTGATGTTTTTTGGATGAGTGTTGTTCTTGTGGTATGAGATGAGATTTGAATTACATAATACTTTCTGTTATTTTATCAATGTTGATGAATAATGGTACCTTGTTTTTTGAAAAACACTCTACGCCTCTATTTTAATTCTTATATGTTCTATCTTCTTCTTTTCATGAAGTTACATTACAACTTGAACACCTTCTACTTTTTATCGTAGCTTAATATCCTAAACTGAGTTTTCGGATACAAAAATCACCGTCAAAACTCGAGTAGAGGTTCCAAAAGACACCATCCAAATTACTACCTTGGATTAGCAATTGAGATATACATTGGTTATTCACGAGAGGAAAAACACAATTAACAAAATTTAATCAAACTTAACAAATAAAAGAAACCAACTTACTACCTATTAAGCATAGCAAATTACTACAGAAGCATAGTATAACTAGATTAAAGAAACGTTTAGCCCTATGGTTGAATCCATCATTATACAACTAGTATAATCGGCTAATTTTTCTCGCCGATTTATATTAGATAGATTATTGTCTATAATGTCCTTTTCGTAGTAAGTTATCAGAGACTATGTAAATGTCACAAACTTTAGGTTTTGTTGACTCGACCCGACCACATCATATGTGTATATCGAAGAATATGTCATCAAGCAAACATTTCGAGTATGTTTTTCACGATTAATAATAACGACGTATCATTATAATCACCAACATGTTTAATTCGTATTATTGTAATACAAATGTAAAACTCATATTATTATTCATCAATCACTTAAAACTTATATCATTAAATCTCAATTTTTTAATATTGATTTTATTTATATTTTACTTTTATTTTGTTTTAGTAACCCCTGTCCAAACCTTATCTCCTCATTCCAGCAACTTCTCAAAATCCAATTTTCCCACCGGCGACGCCGTCACACGGTGTCTCCGCTCGCTTCCGTCGAGCACAACCACCGTACGAACCACCGCCTCACCGCCGCAACTAACTGCAGGCTTCCGTGTGAGAACCGACGGAAGCAATGGCCGCTTCGCTCCCTCACACTCTCCCTCTTCCTCGTCGGCGTTATTCTCCAGTTTCGCACTTCAAGTCAGTAACATTCTCCGTTATACTCATACATTTGTGTGTAGATTCAGCTTTACTTCTACTTGTACTTGTTATAACTTATATAGTTAATCGTATGATTCAAACCTAGAGTAATTCAATTTCGTTGCTAGCGTTTAGCTGCGTTCTTTAATTAGCAGGTTTTCTACGCTATTTATAGATAATTTCTCTAATAATAAACAAGTATAGATGTAATTATGTATATATGTGATTAGGTGCTGTGAAAAGGTTATGATTGATTATATGTATTTCTCTGGTTTACTGGACTGAAAAGCCCTAATTAAAACCTAGAGTAATTTAATTTTATTACTAGCGTTAAGCTGCGTTATTCAGTTAGCAGGTGTTCTACTCTATTTATAGATAATTTCTCTAATAATAAACAAGTATAGATGTAATTATGTAATTATGTGATTAAGTGCTGTGAAAAGCTTATGATTGATGTATATTTCTCTGGTTTACTGGACTGAAAAGCCCTAATTATGGTGAGCTATTGTAGTCACACTAAACAAAATGGATATTTTAAAATTGGATGAATAGAAGATAAAATCATGATTGGAAACATCTGCATTGGAAAAGGAGATACAAACTGACTTTTGAAATGTAATAGATCTATTTTTAACTTCAAAATTGGATGAAATCTTAAATGCTGACTTTTGACTTTGTGCTAAGAGTAGAGGATTATTAGTGATAGGCTTGAATTGGAGTGAAGGTGATGCACCATATTGCTAGATTTATTAGAAGTCTTAAGTTATGGTTTATAATAATAAGAGCTCTCTAGATGTTGGAGCTTGTAATCTTCAGGAAAATTATCAATAATAGTATGAAGATGAAAATCAAGAGAAAGTTAACATGTATATATAGAAAAATGAGTGTTTCTTGAAGAAGGGTTAATATGATATATGTTAACACTGTTTATTACTCTAGTGAGCAGATTCTTGGTATACATCGCTTTGATGTCAACTTCAATAGGCAAAAGCAAGCCAAGGTAATTTGTCAGGGTATGTTGGCACCCAGAAAGTTCATGCAGAAAAGAAAAAAAGTTGAAGTTTTTAAGGATGATGCTGATGAGGAAGATCAAAAGAACTGGAGAAAGATGATGAATGAGATTGATGAGGTGGGGTCTGCGGTTTCCGTGCTCAGAACACGAAGAACCAAGAACCAGCCTCTTCCCAAAGACCTAGTTTTGGGAACCTTAGTCAGATTCAAGCAGCAAAAGAAATGGAATATTGTTGCTGAGGTATATTTTTCATTAGATATATTACATATGCTACTAATATGCAGTCAAAAGGTTCACTTTTGACCTTTTCTCATAGCTTATTAGCTTAGGGGCAGCTGGGGTAACATTCAAAACAAGGTTCATGTCAAATTGGTTAACTTTTTGGTATGGGTTGGGTTGACCAAAACATTTTTATCCATAATTTTTAGTTCCTTCATGAATAATTAGCACGCCAAATGTTATTACGAAAGAATATATCAATTCAATATATTAATAATATATATTTTTTTGATTAATTGACCAGAAAGGTTTTTTTGCATTAAAATTACACTTGGGTGGCTTTCAATCCATTTAACCCTTTTTACTCATTTGACCCTTCATAGATGATACGACCCAATTCGATCCATTCATAAGTAAATGGGATAATTAAGCCATTGATTAATTATTAGGTTGAATGTTCTTACTTGTGTAGATTCTTGAGTGGCTTAGAACTCAGCATTGGTGGAACTTCAACGAAATGGATGGTTTGATGCTAATCACAGCTTATGGAAAACAAGGGGATTTTAATAAAGCAGAAAGGGTTTTTAGTTATTTAAACAAAAAGGGTTATCCACCAAGTGTTATATCTCATACTGCTCTAATGGAAGCATATGGAAAAGGCGGTCAATACAACAAGGCAGAAGCAATATTCAGAAGAATGCAATCTTCAGGACCCGAGCCGTCTGCGATATCATATCAAATAATTCTTAAAACATTTGTTGAGGTAGTAATTATATTCTCATTCTGCTTTCTTGTTATTCTGGATGATTGCACTTTTGAATCTTCATTTTTTAACCACATTGATGGGATTTATGGATATTGTAGGCAGACAAATTTGCTGAAGCTGAAGAAATATTTGAAGCAATTTTGACTGACGAGGTGTCATTTTTAAAACCTGACCAACAAATGTTTCATATGATGATTTATATGTACAAAAAGGCAGGGAAAAGTGATAAGGCCCGGAAGCTATTTTCAATGATGAATGAAAGAGGAATTCCGCAAACCTCAGTAACTTATAATAGTTTGATGTCATTTGAAACCAATTATAAAGAGGTTTCAAATATCTACGATCAGGTAAGATGCAACAAAATGATATGTATACTTAAAGATATTTATGTTTATAACATTTTTTTTTGTTGTAATTTTAATGGATTGTGTAGATGCAAAGAGCTAAGGTGAAACCTGATGTTGTGAGCTATGCTCTACTTATCAGTGCTTATGGGAAAGCCCGAAGGGAAGATGAGGCTTTAGCTGTTTTTGAAGAGATGTTGGATGCTGGTGTGAGGTGTGTTTCACAGGCTCGCTACATTGTTACATCCATTTTATGAATAATTGATGCATTTATTGTGATACAATACAATATTATTACAATAATAAATTTAGACCTTTGAATTAAACAAATTAGGAGATTACAAAAACAGTAATCTAAATGCATTACTTATGATTACAAAAAAAGTGTTATTTCAAAAATAATCTAAACCTTTGACTAAACAGTTAGGGGGTTGTGTTCGACTATTCATGAAGCTTCACTTGACCCATTTTTAGGAAAATACCACCCAAAATTGACCCATTCTGGTTGCGCGACCTGTAAACTGGGGCTAGTTATACCATTCTCTGTTCTGTTCTGCTGATCCTAAAGTTCTTTAACTATTACGATTGACAATATGCATTTTGGTATCATTTATTTGTTCTGAATATTTCATTTGTTAACACAAGCCAGTAATTTTTATTTTATTTTTTATCATGTTGCTTATATTTATTTGTCTCTCTATTTTTTAGGCCAACACAAAAGGCATATAACATCTTGCTTGATGCATTTGCAATATCTGGAATGGTGGAGCAGGCCAAGATTGTCTTTAAGAGCATGCGGAGGGACAGGTAAATTTCCTTCCTTACACACACGGCTCGCTTTATAGTTCAAACGATAATCTTGCAGTTTAGTAAAAAAATAAAAATTCTATGGTTTGATTTGTAGCAGTGTATGCATGTTTTGAAACTGGCAGACATTTACTACCTTAGATAAGAATGACAGAAAAACCCGAACATGATGGGAAAGCCCAAGACATCTGAAAGCGGGAAATTAACAGAAATTACTTGTGTTTTTTACAGATGTACCCCTGATTTGTGTTCATACACAACAATGTTATCATCATATGTGAATGCATCTGACATGGAAGGAGCTGAGAAATTCTTTACAAGAATCAAGCAAGATGGACTTGAACCTAACGTCATCACGTATGGTACTTTAATCAAAGGTTATGCCAAAATAAACGATCTTGAAACGATGATGAAGAAATACGAGGAAATGCAGTTACATGGCATCAAAGCCAATCAAACTATTTACACTACCATTATGGACGCGTATGGAAAGAACAAGGATTTTGGGGAAGCCGTAATTTGGTTCAAAGAGATGGAATCTTGCGGGGTTGTTCCTGACAAGAAAGCGAAAAATATTCTTTTATCTTTGGCTAATACAGTTGAAGAAAAAGCAGAAGCTAATGAATTAGTTGGTCAAACTGATCAACGTACGGTTATCAATGGCAATATTCGTTCTGATGATGATGACGATGTAGACCATGATGAAGATGATGATGATGGTGATGATTTTGATGAAGACGATGATGAAGATGAACAAACTCTTTCTTTTATAGATGAAAGGACAAACGCGTCAACTCACATTGGTGTATAACATACCTGTAGTGAAATTTTGGAGCTTTAATTCTGCATTTGTAAATAGTTTAATTACTTGGTTGTATCATTTGATAGACTGCAATAGTTTCAGCTGATGATGGGCGGATGTATGACGATATGTTCTTATGTCATGTTATGTCCGCCTTATGACACTCATATTAGCTAGTACTCGGGTTGTGCTATTTGTATCTCCAGCTAAAAAAACTAAACAAGATGAAGTTTTAGAATATGATGCTTAAGTTTGTCACATGGTTTGCTTTAAATAAAAAAAATAACTACCATTGTACTTATAGCTCAATGGTATTTGAAGGACTTAAGATCTTTAAGGTTTTAGGTTCAAATCTGGATGTGTGAGCAAAATGTTTTGAGAGCTAGAGACATAGGGATGGAGAGACATGGGTTTCCCAGGAATAACCGAGTTTCTTTTAGAATTGGAGATGGAATCCAAACAGTACTCCTCTACTGATCCGACATCCTACCTGTAAGAATATAGAATGACTGAATTGTCTATTATTGATAAATGAGATTACATTATATATAGAAGGAAAATAAACCCTAAATACCTAGTGGGCCCGTGGGCTCAAACTAATTAACCATAATCTAATACATTCCAATACTCCCCGTCAGTCGGAGCGGAAAGATAATGGAAGTTCAGACTGAAAAAAAAAACATAAAAATAATAATAAAAACTTAAAAGCTAGCTTCGGTCTCAATCCACGACTCGACATTCCAATCTTCTTCAAATAGCTCAGAACAGTTTCATCCCTTAAAGTATTGTTAAGTTTGCTCGACTTTAGTTCCTTTCACGACTGCATCCAGTTTTGGGTCTTGATTTCCAGAATAACAAACATACAACTAGATCCCAATCTAACATCGGTTCCATCTTATTCGGCTATGAGGCTGCTGAAAAAAAAAAGTAACTCGACCACCGGTGACCGTGGTCATGCGGCAGTGTGTCGAGACCGTCAAACAGCGATATCTCGGATCCGTAGATCGAGACATGAGATCCGTAGATCGAAAGATGAGATCCGTAGATCGAATAAAGAGAGATGGTGAATGCCGGTGACCGTAGTCAAGCGACAATCTTCAAAAAAAAAGAAAAGAGAGAGAGAGACACAAAGAAGAGAAAAAAAGATTTGATTAAACCGTAGTTAGATCGGTTAAAGATCGATGGAAGCATGTCGTGGTCTGGAAAAAGAAGCCTTGAAAGGGATACATGATTTAGCCGTATGAAAACTAGGCCAAGGAAGCCCAGATGATGACGAAAGATGATGCGTTAGGAATTATAAACAAACAAATAAATCATTAGCGGCCGAAAAAAATTTCATGGGGATTACAAACGTTGGCATTGTCTTCAAATCAAATAAATACATAAATGTATTATTTTCTCCATGTATGATGATGGATCTAAGCTTATTTGAAGCTAGGAAACAAAACACGGAAGATATAAAAGTGGAATTGACGACTGAAACGGAATCGAGATTCTCGAATGAAGTTTTATTCGAATGTAAAACCAGAACATAGAAAAACTAAACAGAAAAAAAACGAAGTTGAGACAGGGCGGCGGCGATGGTGGCACACCGCCCTGTCTAGGGTTTCAACTCAGTGGCGACGGCTAGGATTTGGATCGTTTAAGCTGTGATACCATGTAAGATATATAGAATGACTGAAATAAATGAATTACTTATCTATTGATAAATGAGATTACATTATATAGAGAAGGAAAATAAACCCTAAATACCTAGTGGGCCCGTGGACTCAAACTAATTAACCATAATCTAATACATTCCAATACTACCAGTTTTAAGTATAATGTTAAACAAAAAAGTTAATCATCAAACACGTTCATCGGCTAAACATTTCCATACCTTGATAGAAATGTTGTCAGCCCCAACTGCTTAAATGAAAGTAAAAAAATGTAATGTAACACCAAAATATCAAAAGAGAAACCTAAAACCTTAACACTAGAAAAAGGAAAAGAAAATATTTTATGGCAATTGTCAAAAAAAATAAATATATATTTAACTTTGGTTCTAATTGTAAGGGTGGTCTCTTAAAGAATATGAACCATAAATTCTAGAATAATGCAATGTGAAACTACAAATCTAGAATAATGTTAAATTTGCATGGAACAAAAGTAGATCGAGGCGAACTCATGTGAAACTATAAATCTAGATTAATGCCAATTGCCATGTGAAAGGAACTATAAATCTAAAATAATTGCCAGCAATATTTAACATTATAAACACTGTTCCGAGGAAGTTGCATTTCATAAGGATATACTAATATAAAGTGTGATCGAGGCTGTCAAAATATATATAAACAAAAAAGATTCTATTTTTCCTCTTCATATTCAACGGTGGTTTGTTGATTAGCAGACAAAATTGTTTAGTTAACATTTTATCTACAAGCTGTACGAGGACAAGAAACAATTGTTAAATTGCCTTTTAACGTTTCCACTTTCTTGCTTAATTTAAATTAGAAACATACACTCTTTTGAATCACAATCGATCGATCTTCCGGTGGCATACTTACTTCAGATTCTAGCTAGTATTTCGAAAAAGTTCAATCATGGCAGATGCGGCTGTTTCGGCACTCGTGAAGGAGGTGATGGGGAGACTGGCTTCTTTAGCTATCCAAGAGTTTGGTCTACTTTGGGGGTTTAAGAAAGATATTTCGAGTCTCGAGGATGATTTTAAACAGATCGAAGCTGTTCTTGAAGATGCACAAGAGAAACGCATCAAGGAAAAGGAGGTAGACTTATGGCTTACAAGTCTCAGATCTGCATGCATGGAGATAGAAAATGTGTTGGACGAGATTTCAACTGAAGCTTTGCTACAACGTCTAAACAAACAAAGAGTCACCAAACACATGGTAAGATCCTTCATATACTTCGATCATAATCCGCTTATGTTTCGTATTAGGATTGCTCATAAAGTTAAAAACATAAGAAGAAAACTAGATGCCATAAAATCTAGGAGATCTGAGTTAGGATTGAAATTAACCCCTGGTGACGTAGGTCTCGTAGATGTGGTGGAAGATGCAAGTGAGATGCCAACCAGGGAAACGAGCTCGTTAATACATGATTCTTTACTTATCGTTGGAAGAAATGAAGAGTTGCAAATGGTAATGGAAACGATATGTAACAAAGATGTTGGAAAACATGAGATTGGTGAGATACGAGTTTATGGTATATGGGGTATGGGAGGTGTTGGAAAGAGTACTCTAGCGCAGTTAGTCTATAACCATGAAAGGGTAAATCAATATTTCGAGTTGAAATGTTGGATTTATGTCTCTAAAAACTTCCAAGTTAAAGAGATAATAAAACGAATCATCACATCCATAGATAAATATGAGTGTGCACTTACAAGTCTAGAGATGTTACAAGAGTCCGTCCAAAACAAGTTGAGGGGGAAGAAGTTTTTAGTTGTACTGGATGACGTTTGGATCGAAGATGGTCAAAAAAATGGGTGGGAAGAATTAAGTAAAACATTAAGTTGTGGGGCAGAAGGAAGTATTGTTCTGATGACAACACGGTCCAACACAACTAGTAAAATGTTCGCCAAGGTTCCCGAGTTGCAACATAATCTAGGATGCTTGTCAAAAGAGGACTCGTGGTTACTATTCGAGAAGTTTGCATTTGCACAAGGAAGAGAGGGGGCTGACATAAATGAGCTCAAACCTATTGGAAAGGAGATAGTTGAGAAATGCGAAGGACTTCCTTTGGCAATAAAGACCTTGGGCAGCTTAATGTGGTCGAGAAGAAGTATAAGAGACTGGGAAAATGTAAAAAGCAGTATCATGTGGAACTTGCAAGAAAATAATGTCTTGCCAGCGTTAAAGTTAAGTTATGACAACTTGCAACCATATATGAAGAAATGCTTTGCTTATTGTTGTTTGTTTCCTAAAGGTGGTGAAATGGAAAGGGATGTGGTGATTAATTTGTGGGTTGCTAACGGTTACATTCCACTAAGAGAACAAATAGACTTGTATGTGCTTGGGGAAGACATTTTTAATTGTTTGGTTTGGAGATCCTTTTTCCAGGTTGTTAAGACCAATAGATATAAAATGCATGATCTGATGCATGACATGGCACGATATGTGATGGGACATGATTGTTTAGATATAGATCCAACACGTACGAAGGTTAAAATACCGAAAGACGTGTTCCATTTGAGCTCATCATGTCCCGATTTTCTCTTCTCATCCCAGGACTTGAGAAAGTTAAGATCATTAAGGTCAATATTAATGTGGGAAGAGATTAATGAGTCTTGTATTAGCCAAATTCTCAACCACATGTATCTAAGGGTGTTATACTTGCCTCGGTTAAGGACACTTCCTAAATCAGTTTGCAAACTCAAACATCTAAGATACTTAAATTTATCATACTCAGAGATAGATGTTTTACCCGAGTCGATTATTTATCTGCAAAACTTGCAGGTGATGATTTTGTGTCATAGTTACAAATTATGCAAGTTGCCTAATGGGCTAAGATACATGACCAGTCTTCAATATTTGGATATTGAATATTGTGACTCGATCAGGTATTTACCATTAGGAATCAAAGAACTAACTAGTCTTCGGATTAAACTTTCATATTTTCATGTTGGTAAGGAGATTGGGGCTGAAATAGGGGAATTGGGAGAACTTAATTTGCTTTCAGAGAAGCTGAAGATATTTGGACTTGAGAATGTTGGAGGTTTAAGTGATGCCAAGAGTGCCAATCTCAAATGCAAAAGAAACTTGGTAGATTTAAGTTTATATTGGTCGGCCATGTCTCCATATGCTGAAGAGGTTCTTGAGGGACTAGATCCAAATCCGGGTATCGAAAGAATTGAGAATAGCGCAATACATGGGAAAGACTATTTCTTCAACTTGGATTGCCAATTTAAGCAATTTGGTTAGGATTTATATTCTAAATTGTAGTAAGTGTGAACGTATTTCTTCACTTGAAAGATTACCCAATCTGAGGGTCATTATGATGCACGAAATGAGATCTTTGAAGTGTTTTGCTAACGATGACACAAATAATATGTTTCCTTCTTTAGAAGAATTGCATATTGGTGTGTGTTGGAACTTGGTCACCTTGCCATGTAACCTTCCAAAGCTCAAGCTCTTAGATATAGATGGTGGTGATGAATTAGTTTCTCTACAAGAGAATGTGTTTCCTTCTTTAGAAAAACTGCTTATTCGATCGTGTCAGAATTTGGTTAGCTTGCCAAGTAACCTTCCAAATCTCAAGATCTTACGAATAGAAGGTTGTGACAAATTAGTATCCTTACAAGAGAATATGTTTCCTTCTTTAGAAGAATTACGCATTGCCTCGTGTGGGAATTTGGTGAACTTGCTATGTAACTTTCCAAAACTCAAGGTCTTATACATATGGAAATGGGACGAATTAGTTTCCCCGGTAGTGGATATGTTTCCTTCTTTACAAGAATTACATATTCACGCTTGTGGGAATTTGGTTAGCTTTTCATGTAACCTTCCTAAACTCAAGCTCTTAAATATAAATGGATGTGTTCGATTAATTTCGCTACGAGAAAATATGTTTCCTTCTTTAGAAGAACTTCTTATTCAATCATGTGAGAATTTGGTTAGCTTGCCAAGTAACCTTCCAAAACTCAAGTTCTTATATATACGTGATTGCAAAGAATTAGTTTCCCTGGTAGAGAATAAGTTTCCATCTTTAGAGGAATTACATATTTCCTGGTGTTGGAATTTGGTTAGTCTGCCATGTAACATTTCAAAACTCAAGGTCTTAGACATATGGAATTTGGACGGATTAGTTTCTCTAGCAGAGAATATGTTTCCTTCTTTAGAAGAATTAAGCATTATCTCGTGTGAAAATTTGGTTAGCTTGC